>OZ018317.1:221968734-222438734 GCA_963969495.1 Ceratothoa steindachneri
AATCCTTTCATCTTTTGTCCTATATAAAAACATGAGCAAGATTTACAAGGGATATCATAGATGCAAAGGGAATAATTAATAGTTAAGTTTTTCTCTAAGAAGTTTCGAAAGAGAGAATTATTGCCAAAGGTAACATTATAATATTTGAAGAACTTAGACAGATGAAAGCAGCCCATTGTAAGGTAGGACTAATGATTCGACGAGGTAAGAGGATATTTTTATTTTAATCAGATATTTTTTATTGTTTCCAATTCGTCATAAAAAATTGGGATCATAAACACGAATGGCTCGTAAATATAGAGAAGCAAAAACTTATGTTTTCGTTCCTGAGGGTAGTTAGAACTTGAAACCTTGAGGGGTATGGTGAATTCAGGTGTATAAGAAAGGTAATTTACCGGATTTTTCTATTTCATGAGTGAATATTTTAGAAAGATCAAGATTATTTAGGAACACACAAGAAATGTTTATATCACAATCAAGAGGTGAAATGCAAAAATATCTCCCCGTCAAAGTTTTCGAATCTTTACATTTTCCCTCCATTTTCGTGTTAGATTTTGTGATTAAATGCTTAGAAATTGCCGTTCTTATATGTAATTTGGCTTTATGAAATTCACTACCCATCTATTTTTGGTGAAAATGGACATCGTACCGATGTGGCTATGCTGTGACATTTATAGCAGTAGTTTAATGTTCTTTAAGACAATCTCTGTTAGCATTCGATAGTCACTATCATTCACTGTCGATTTTCGGTTACTATTTTTTGTCATGAATTTTTACTATGATTTCACAATACGTCATAACCATTGCTCCTCAGAGGACCATGGCATTTGTCATAAGGCAGAGTCCAGCTAATTATACAGCCGCAGTTGACTTTATATAAACACTCTGTGATACAGTGATTTAAAAACTTTGGACAAAGAAAATGCTAAGATTTGGATATTTTTTGTTTACTATGTATTTAACATGTAATTAAAACATAATTTATTTAATATTGCTTAACACATTAGTTGGTTTAACCCTCATATATAACGTCGAAGAACAGTAGATAGCAATCATTCGTACGAAATTTAAACCCACTCAGCGGATAAATATGTAATTTATTCCAGTGTCCTTTTTTATCTGTTATCAATTACCATATTTGCTTCCCTACTGTTGATTGAATTTAAAGAATAATGCATCATTTAAGGTTCAAGAAAAAGTGGGAAGTATAAAGGAAACTTATCAAAGGATATACAGGTAGACATAATGCGGAGCAAACTGACAAACAAACAGACAGATCATATTTCTTTTTGTCAACCCAAATAGCTGAGGAAGATTTAGGTTTCTTAAATATTTAGTTTTTTTAGCCTAATGTCCATAAATCGTAATCTCTCTTAGGGAATTTGAGAGCCAATTGAAAATACCTCGTCAGGATGTATAAATTAACTGTTGCTATTCCTAGTTTGGGTATGACGACGCGTTCAGTTTCTCAAAACCTAGTCTTTAAAAGACACGTCACATATAGAAGTCAAGAGGGTCAGAAGTTCGTCCAGGATACAGGATGGCGGGATATTCGTCGCAGATAAGCAACGTTTACGGTATACAAAAAATTCGCGTTAGCACAAATAATGTCGAATCTAGTATGAATCCTCAGGAAGAACGAAAAAAACGCATTTACTAATCAATCGAAGATGAATAGCTAAAGGGAGAATAAATTAAAGATAAAAAAGGTAAGGAGTCATGATAGGAAAATAAGTGAGGAAGTAGGATTTGAACCTTGCGAGACACCAGGAAAGTGCAATAGAATAAATCCTGCACGATATTTAAATGTCAACACTTGCTGATATCAATTATTTCTCCACCACTTTTTTTTAGAATATTTATCAGTAAATCATACTAGTAAGTACTGAAATGGATTTGAAAATGTCCTTCATGAGGTGGAGACCTCGTACAGAGTATAATAATTGATATGGGGGCGGGGGATAAATGCACACGAGTCCTATTTGCTACGCTCATGATTACAATTTCATCTTCAGGAAATAGGGGTGACCTTATTCAACTAGTTTGGACCGCAAGGTCTGTTGTGGCCTGTTCATCTATGTTACTTTATTTACGGTGAAATATTTAAAAGAAACCAAGTGGTACTGGCTAATATGGAAGGTTGTGGATAAAAGAAATGAAAGCTACCAGGGTAAATAGAGGAAGACAAAACGGGATCGAAGATGGCAAGGGGAATATGTATGTATATTCATACTGCCAGAATGAAAATGCAACTTCTTATACAGTAAATATCTCAGTGTGGCTACGGTATTTCAGAATCGGATAGCTAAAAATAACCAGTGCGAGACTAGTTGCTAGTTTCCCCGTCCGGGTTCAAACCAGTAAGACAATTGTGCGTCTTTAGATGCCAACGTCTGGTTCGAGTCACAAATGTCTCTGTGTGTGAAGATGTGTATTTTGAAGTAATTTTATTTACCATCGGAAATTCAACATTAAGAAAACGTTGGCGTCCGTAGAGGCCCTTATAATAAGCATATTAATAAGGCCAGGATAAGTCAGGTCAGAGGGCAGCAACCCCAAGATTTCTAACTGACTTGGCACTGGCAAAGGTCTGGGCGGGACTCACTTGGCTTTATCAGAAGGTCTATTAAAGGGTATTTATCTGCCTATAATGTCCTGTGCCCAGACTTATAATCTACCATGACTGTCGAAGAATTGATTAACCGACACACCCATCCACTCTGATTATATTTCCATGTATACCTATGGAGTATATCGAGGTCTAGGGAAAATAGGAGAGAAATTAAGTCTCGGATACGTCTGTCAATTTATCTCTCAAGCTTGTCATATTGATAGTCGCAGCTATTCATCTTTTATCTGTTCTCTCTCTCTCTCTCTCTTTCTCTCTCTCTCTCTCTCTATCTATCTATCTATCTTTCTCTCTCTCTATCTCTATCTCTCTCTCTCTTTATCTATCTATCTATCTATCTATCTCTGTATATCTCTCTCTCACCATCTGTATCTTTCTTTTTTTCTCTCTCTATCTATCTATCTCTGTATATATCTCTCTCTTGTATCTATCTATTTCATCTCTCTTTCTCATTTCTCCTCTCTCTCTCTCTCTCTCTCTCTCTCTCTCTCTCTCTCTCTCTCACGTGTCAAAGATCAAACGAACGCGCCTCGCGCATCCCACTTATTACGTGCGTGGGTAATTTTTTTCCAATTTGCTCCGCCCACAATTATAATTAATTCAAAGGCACAATTATATATCATTAACACCAAAATAAACCCTAAAATCGCCATTTTGTTAATAAAGATTTGAGGTGAGTGGAGTCATGTTATTTTAGGTTATAATTTGAGGATTTTAACCCCCCGCAAATTTAAAGAAAGTGGAATGTACTGGAAGGCAATTCAATCAGACATGGCACTGAATTGTTCTGGTGGAAATTGTTCGTAATCTAGCGACTTATTTTGTTTTGAATTCCAGTTTTATTTGTTAAAACGACTCTCTCGTGTTCCATTACTCTATTTGTCTCCAGAGACCTTTTGAGTTATATCATAGTGTCTGCTTTACTTGACCTTAGCGAAACACTATTATTATTATGATTAAGAGAATGAATGCAAAATTGACCTTAACGTAAAAATATTGGTATTCTTATTATCCCTAACTACTATCTCAATGTGGTACAAGAACCATCTTTGAATGAAAAAAAAAACGCCTACCCTTCCTAACACAATCTTTTATATTAAACATTTTCTGTTCCAGAATGTGAAATTTGCCAAGAAAATCCTGCTCAAGAATATCAGTCTAACTTTCTAAAATTTCCATTATATCGAAACCTTGCTTGATATTATTCATAGCTCGCTAGTTTACACTATTATAGAATTTTCTACTTGCTCTTTGACAATTTTTTATTATTATTCCTTCGATTTCGAAAGTGACAGATTAAAAATAAAAATCTGTTACTTTGAAAATTATCGGAGCGGTGTTGGCCATGTGGACCCTCTACAGTCTTCATTTTCCCCCAAATTCCAAACACATGTGATTAATGGGATACAATTTAGGCTTTTCTTATGATTCTCGTTCCGCTCCTTAGAAATTGTGTACTTATTTCAATCACAAATTGCTGAATGGATTTTTGGGAGGGGGACAAATGGTAAAGTGAAGGATTTGAGACTGAAATAAACATCGAATATGAAAGATTCAAGCCAGGAAGCATATGAAAAAGTAAATTTTATGCGGTAGCTATGGTTGAAACGGGAAATATACCCAATAGTGTATAAAATCGCTAATCTTCCATTCATTTCTTGAACCTTTATATTTATTTAGTTATAACAGGCATCATTTGAGTGTTTGCCACAAAATTAAGTAAGGACCTTAGAAATAAAACTCATAGTTTCTCGAATTCCAAAATTGTAACACATTTCTTCTGGGAACTTATCATAATAGTGTAAACTAGCGAGCTATGAATAATATCAAGCAAGGTTTCGATATAATGGAAATTTTAGAAAGTTAGACTGATATTCTTGAGCAGGATTTTTTTGGCAAATTTCACATTCTGGAACAGAAAATGTTTAATATAAAAGATTGTGTTAGGAAGGGTAGGCGTTTTTTTTTTTTTTTCATTCAAAGATGGTTCTTGTACCACATTGAGATAGTAGTTAGGGATAATAAGAATACCAATATTTTTACGTTAAGATCAATTTTGCATTCATTCTC
Source organism: Ceratothoa steindachneri (assembly GCA_963969495.1). Lineage (NCBI taxonomy): Eukaryota > Metazoa > Arthropoda > Malacostraca > Isopoda > Cymothoidae > Ceratothoa > Ceratothoa steindachneri. The sequence continues at coordinate 221,973,434 of OZ018317.1, forward strand.
TTAACTGTGGCCGTTACAGAAACTAGCTCTCCAAAGGAAATGATGAATGCGCGGACGTTTACCAAAATTAATGGTGCTTTTATGCGGAATATGGTGATAGAGATTCAAACCGTTCCAATATAATTTTATGGATCGCAATGGAAGTAGGCCACTATTGTTTATAAAAGATACTATTCTCGTTAAAAATAATATGAAAATTCACTTTTAAAACAGTAAAATGCTACTGAACCTTCTGATGGTTAGTATTACAACTCTCCAGAAAGTTACGATTATAGTGCAATGGAACTTCAGCTTCATACGTTCAAAAGAATTTATCAACATTGGTAAAAATTAGTGGTTGGATAGGGCAGACTTCGGCGCGGATGCCTCTGTAATAGAGGGCCGTGGTTCAGACCTAATATCGAATTGTTGGTCCTCGCTGAAATATTGTAATATGAGATGAAACTGCACAAAAACGTAAAAATCCTCTCCCTTTATGGATATATGGAAAAATAAATGCTGCATCAGCCCCATCCTGATTCCATACTCACATATACTGTGAAATTGAATGTCAGAATATACACTAGTGTGCAAATTAATTCGGACAGTGATAAATAAAACAATTTTTCTTAAAACTAAATTTTATTCTAAAGTAACACAGCAAATAATACATTTAATACAAGATGTCCCTACCCTCTACCCTTATAAGCATTTTTACACAATTTGGCATTGAATCAACCAAGTTTAAACACATATTGGACAGTTGTCTGGTACGGTATGAGGTCCTAATAATACCATTGATAATTAATCTTCTGTCTATTCGAACAGTCTTTTTCGAGCTTAGGCTTGATTATTGCTTGTCATCATCACCTCGACAATAACAAGCTTTACAGGGCCTATTGTAGTAAAACTACCCCAAGCTTCTTTTTAGGTGGATATTTTGGCGCTTGTTGAAAGTGTCTTGTCTGAAAGGGTCCACATTTGATTCGTTTTGTCTAAAAATATAACCTTTCTTCATTAATTTATTCTCCACCCTTCAGATCGCTTGTCCAACGTAGCTGTTTATTCATTATAGCAGCAGTCAATAATTGTTTAGGTAAAATTTTCTGGGGGTTTTGCCAAGTTCAAGAAGCCTTTTTCAAGCAGTTGAATATAATCAATAGTTAAGCCAAATCTCTCTAAAAGTGTTTGCTTGCCTTATTTATATACCTTACACCATTTTTTTTTATCATAACCTTGTCCATATTTTTCTTGACGCAGTGTTTCCCCTTTATTAGTGTCTTTAGCTCTTATCACAATATCAGCACCAGTTGACTTAGCAAGGTTTAATTTTTCTTCAACCTATCTGATACAAAACCAGCAGAATTTCAAAGAGCTACAATACTTGCACGCTTCCTACAGCTAAGATATATTATGAATTCAAGCGGTAATCCATTACAAACACGCAAAAACATCCTAATAAAAGAACTGTTGAATTATTACTGAATGCAATCAGTTCTGAGGATTGAGTTGGAGAGTTGCTAAAAGTGACGATTACAATCAGTTCTGAGGATTGAGTTGGAGAGTTGCTAAAAGTGACGATTACATCTTTATGAAATCAAAACAATACAAAATTTAATAGTTTTGTCCAACACTAAGATATAATCTAGAATAATCACATAATTTTTCTCATTTCCAAATTAATTTACACACTAATTTACCCAACGATATTCGAGTAGATCAAAATATTTGTGTATTTTAGAAATTTACCCTATCTCTGACATCAACGTGGTCGCCTTGGCAACGCGTCATTTCATCCAGGGTATATACAGATACATTTTTTTATATTTAGAAATTATCCCGAGATATTACGTTTGGTGACTCTAATGAGGGGCGCAAGTTTTAATTATAATTAACTAAATAAGAAAGTCATCAATTGTTAACTTTGTAGACAAGAAAAGGGTTGGTTAAGTTTTCTTGAAAGTTCAACAACGTTGTATGGAAATTTCTCATTCAGACGCTTATTATAGGGATTTTAGCATTTAAACCAACCCTTTTCTTGTCTACAAAGTTAACAATTGATGAATTTCTTATTTAGTTAATTATAATCAAAACTTGTGCCCCTCATTAGTCACCAAACGCAATATCTCGGGATAATTTCTGAATATAAAAAAAATGTATCCGTATATACCCTGAATGAAATGACGCGTTTTTTTTAATTAATTAATTAAAAAAAACAACCGATGTTAAATCAAAACTAACAATTTAACTTTAATTGTATTCCTCTGGATGCCTCACCCATAAGGCATGTTTCAAATACGTGTTGTTAGTACTGTCTTTAAAAAAATTCTTTATCATTAATTGTTTTCATTGAATTTTCTTAAATTTAATAATGTTTTCATAGTGTTTTTTCCTAGTCTATGTGCAATTTTCTTTCAATCCTCATTGCATAGTTTTTCTTTACTTTTATTGAATCTAAAATTAATTTTCTGGTATTTCTGCTATTCACTTAAATTAGAACTTTTTTGTACTTTATATATACAGGGTGACCCTCAAAAATGGGCCTCAACTTCCGATAGGCCTCATTTCTTAATTTTCTGCAACGATTGAATGAAACTTTGGTGATAACTAGTTTAAAACATCATATCAAAACATGAAAGTATTCGGACTTTTTTTCTTCATTCTAGAGCACATGTTCGAGATGACCTCCATTTAGCTCGGGGCATTTCTTGAGGGGCAGCACAAAGTTGTCCATGACGTCCTTACAAACCAACTGACTAATGGCACTGATCTCCTTCCTGATGGCTTCCTTGAGTTTCGTGATGGTCCTGGGTCTCTCTGCGTACACTCTATCTGTATGGTAGCTTCAGAGAAAGAAACCTGGGGGCGCTAAGGTCTGGGCTGTGAGGTGCCCACTCAAAATCAGTCTTGAGACTGATCACACGGCCACCAAAGTTCTCTTTTAGCCAATCTAGGGACAGTTTTGAGATGTGAAAGCTTGCTCCATCTTGCTGGAACCAGAACCTCCACATTTGCGACGGAAACAGGATCTGCAGCTCCCTCTTGAAGTTTTTGAGGACCTCAACATACCGCTTCTTGGTGACTGTCACTGTCGCGCCAAATTCGTCGAAGAAGAATGGGTTCGATGGTGCCTCTGGCTGAGATTGCAGTTCATACCGTCCACTTAGGGAGTCTTGGGGCTTGTTTGCTACCTCATTTGGTCTGGAGGTCCCTCAGAAGATATTTTTCTTCGAATTTACCTTTCCTTTAAGATGGAAGTGAGCTTCATCCGAAGGCCAAAGGAGGTTAAGGAAAGTTGGGGTTTCCTGAATCTTCTCCATTATCTTGACTGCCATAGCCTTTCTCTGCTCCTTGTCTGAGGCTGTAAGGGTCTGCTTCGTCTGTATTCTGTATGGGTAGGTCTTTACAACCATTACAAACACTCTCCTGCAAGTCTCATGGGAAATACCGAGGGACTGACTTCGGTTGCGTATTGAGCGTTTTGGACTCTGGTCAACTGACTCTCTCATGGTCTCGACCACCAACTCATCTGTACGCTTCCTGAGGCGTTCCAAATGGAATGGACGGTTGTCATTGACTACATTGAGGTTCTCCACTGTCACATAGTTCTCGAATTGGTCAACCTAGTTCTAAATTCTGCTCTTAGATGGGGCTTTTTCACATTCGAACTGATTCACGAAAGTGTCCTGCACTCCCTTGAACGAGCCTGTCTTGTAGTAATATTTGACGCAGTAGATTCTTTGCTGGAGCTCCCATTGAGATCTAGTTTTGTTCACAGGCGTTTCTTCTGTCATGTCCGGCAAAGTAAGGGTGATTAGTGAATGAATGAAGGATATATCACAAAAAGTGTGTGCAGGCCCCTTTTGTGGGGGTGACCCTGTATAATTATATTTCTTATAAACAGTACATATTTTTTATGATTATAAATTTTAAAATTTTAGGATCATAAGATGAGTAAATGAGGCTCGAAACGTAGTCATGTAATAAATGGCTCACAAACCATGTTGTCTGGAATTCTCCTAGTGATAAACTTATTAATGAATTTAAAACTGAGGGGTCTGCGCTCAATCACATGGAATATATATCATTTTTATATATATATATATATATATATATATATATATATATATATATATATATATATATATATATATATATATATATATATATATATATATATATATATATAATTAGGTAAGAGTCCATGTTTTATACATGCACTGTTGAAGTCTACATCAGTGGCAGCGTTATTGATTTTAACTTGTATTCTCTCTTTACTTTCTTTACAAGTTTTTGTCTCTGTTTTTTAGGCGAGAAATAACATTGGCAAAAGATATATTTTATTCCAAGACGTCTTTTGCTGAAGATGACCGACCACGGTCGAAATTCGTCTTGGAATAAAATATGTCTTTTGCGAATGTTCTTTCTCGCCTACAAGACCCAAGTAAAAAACTTGTAAGAAAAATAGAGAGAATACAAGTTGAAATCAATAACGCTGCCACTGCTTTGGACTTCAACAGTGCATATACAGGATGTTCGAAAACTGATGGTACATACTTAGACAGTAGGTATAAAAACCCAAAAGAACAACTTTTAAAAATATCCATCGTTTTCGAGATATCGAATCGTAAAGATTGGAGGTCTCTAGGGATATTTCTTACTTTCGGCATTATCCTAGATCCGCAAATATGGCAACAGTTGTTTACTTTAATGGTCGTCTGCTATCAGTGAACATTGTAAAATAGCTCCGACAATATGAATCGCTTAACAAATTCTGAAATGGCAGATATGCACATGGCATATGGTTCGGCGAATGGCAATGCTAGATTGTATGCAGAGCGTTTTCCCAACCGTCATTTGCCTAATCATCGCGTTTTCATCAGAGTGTATCAACAGCTGCGAGACACTGGCAGTTTTCAGGTGAACAGAAGAGAAGTGGGTGGTCGTCGTGGGCGAGTTAGCGCTGAGAACGAAGAGCGGATACTACAATATTTGAATAAAAACCCACTTACAAGCACTCGGGCCGAAGCAAATGCACTTGGAATGCGTTATCACTCAAAAGTATAGCAAACACTCCATGATAACGGCCTCTAACCGTACCATTTCCAGAGAGTACAAGAGCTCCTTCCAGCCGACTTTAACCCTCGTGAACGGTTTGCACGTTGGTTCGTGAATAAGACCATTGGAGATAATGAGTTTCCAAAGTATGTGCTCTTCACTGATGAAGCTACTTTTACGCGTGGTGGTGTGTTTAAAACACACAACTTACACATGTGACAGAAGGAAAACCCTCACGCTGTGCATCAGAGCCACCACCAACACCGGTTAAGTGTTAATGTGTGGGCTGGTATTATTGGTACCAATTTGGTTGGTCCCTATGTGCTTCCAACGCATTTAAGAGGAGGTCACTATGCAGTATTTCTACGGGAGTATTGCCTGACCTTCTGGACGATATTACTTTGGGTATTCGACGTCAAATGTGGTTTCAACATGACGGCGCTTCAGCGCATGTCTCAACGAATGTGTGACAATATCTAGACCGTACTTTTCCCAACAGATTGATAGGACGCTTTGGACCAGTGCCATGGCCAGTGAGGTCTCCAGATATGACACCTTTAGACTTCTACCTGTGGGGCCACATGAAGAGTTCAATTTATGAAACCCCAATGTAGACAGAGATGGATATTGTTGGAAGGATAGTGGACGCTGCAGGACTCATTGCGGATAATCCACGAGTGTTTGATCGTGTTCAGGAAACGCTTCTGCCTAGGTACCAGACCTGCATTGACGTACAGGGAAGACATTTCAAACACCTATTGTAATTCAAATTCCATAATAAAGTATGTATTAAAATGTGTTTCCCTCAACTACTACTCTGGGGACCGCACCCACCAGAGTTAGTTACACCGTACTCAACTTTAGGATTCGATATCCGGAAAACGATCGATTTTTGGACATTTTCTTATTCTTGGTAAAGTTGTTCTTTGGGGTTTTATACCTACTGTCAAAGTATGTACCATTAGTTTTCGAACACTCTTCATACATAGTTGGGCGCGGCTTTAATTTTTTCAGGTACGACTTTGACTTTGCGACTTTGCCGCCGGATCTGGTACGACTGCGACTTTGGGACTCTATTTTTGGCCCTCCTAGTGCGACTTTCGCTTTGCGACTGCGACTTTTTTATCCCGTGCAAGTCCGTTAAATTACAAAGTAAAATTTAGCGCGATAACAGAAACACATATTTATTATCTTTTTTATTTAAAACACAGTCTAAACTAATATCTACGGGTTCTACTCCTCTTCCTCTATGTCCTCCTGGCACATCTTTTCCTCCACGAGGTCCATGTTCCCTTTGAGGAAGACAAGCTCCTCAAAGTTGACCTCATCCAGGGAGGACCTCTTGGCCCTGAGGACGTTCCCGGCCGAGCTGAATACCCTCTCCACAGCTGCAGAGCTGGGAAGGGGGGAGGGGGTATTTTACTTAATGAATAAGTCTACCCACACTTCCCTTTGCTGGTAGGGAAAGAGAGAACAGGCCAGCTCGCCTTTAGAGGGCACCCACTCCTCCACGGACTTACTCAGGACCTCCCTCACATCCTGCAATGGTCCAATTTTTACTTATATTGTTTAATTTTAGGCAGGTTAAAGGTAGAATGCTGTTAGATTTTAATTAGTTCTTACACTTCACAGTAATTTCTTCATCTTAGCCACAAGAAAAGGTAAGCACATATTAAAATACGAGAAAATGAGATTAATTCGCATGATGAACGCCACAAGGCATAACACGTTCTCGAACGTTTTTAACTGACCAGACAGGTTTAAAACTTGATTCACGCCTGAAAAGTGTATGTAATTTTACTAATTTATAATAAAATTCAGAATGACAAACGTTTTTTTGGTACGTTTAGGTAGATTCATGTAAGGTCAGTCTCATATAATTTGAAGAATTTAATTTATCGTAAAAGGAAAGTTAAAAATCAGATAAAAATATAGTTAGCTGTTACTAACTCAAATTTGACATTTTTAGCCCAATCGGGCTTTAAAACTGGCTTAAAACAGCGGCGGCAATTTCTTTCAAAAAGTCCTCTTTGTTCCTATTCAAAGTCGCGGCAAAAGTAGGGGAAAATTTGCGGTGCGACTTTGCTTAGTCTGACTTTTTCAAAACGTTTGCGACTTTTGACTTTGCGACTTTGAAATTTATAGTGCGACAAAGTCGCAACTGTTGCTGCAATGCCCAGCTCTGCATATATATATATATATATATATATATATATATATATATATATATATATATATATATATATATATATATATATATATATATATATATATATATATACCTGAAATAACATCACACACGTGACACGGTAGATGCCAAATACAAAGATCAAACATATATTTAGAAGAAAGGAAGAGATAGGAAGAGATAGAGTGGAGTTTGAATCTTTGCTATTGAGCGCTCTTCGCTTTTCGTGCCATTCTTCTAAACAAAATGGTCCAGTGCACAAAAGGATGCTCCTCTGCTAACGCTTTCGTCTCCGACATTTTGGGACTTATCTAACAATGCCTTGCTTATAGGCTTTATCGAAGCAGCCTTGGGGGGGGGAGGGGCACTGCAACATAAGCGCTTGATGGCGTAGATTCAAACCCCACACATTTTTTTTCTTTTCTCTTCTTATCTCACTAAATCTCTATCTATCTATCTCTCTCTCTCTCTCTCTCTCTCTCTCTCTCTCTCTCTCTCTCTCTCCCGCTCTCTCTCTATCCTTTATTTGTTCATCTATGTTTAATCCTTGTTTGGTCTTATAAAAGGCAAAGTCTCTTGTGTGTCATTCTTTTATTTTTTCAGATTATTTATGAGAGTTATTCTTTCAAGATAACGTTTTAGGCTCCATTCCCATCTTTGGTTCTATCAAAGTGAACCAACTGTTAATAAATATTCCAGAATTAAATATATTGGTATTAACATTAATGCACTTTTTAATGATCGTTAACAAATTCTTATTTATTATTTTTTAATTATTAAATTTGGCAAAATAAATATCTTTGGTTATCTGAAATGATACAAAATTTATATTATTAAGAAAAAGGAATCGAATAGGAAGACAGCAGATAAATTTAGCCAAGCTGAACTACGAAAGAAACTCAATATACAGACTAGAAGCAAAAATAAAACATGGACATGGTTCAAGAGGGGGGGGGGAGTAGGGTTTTAAAATTATCGTCATTGACATCAGTTTTACATTTTATGACGTGATCTCTGATAGCTGATGTTTTTTTCGGTTCAGAGGTTCGGCAGTTCTATTGCTGATGCCTAAATGAGAAAACGACTCAAAAGAACCGAACGGTGTTCCCTGCACACTTACCTCGATCACGGAGATGACAAATGAAATCTTATACTAGGCAGCTTCACAGGTTTAGGGCTGTGTGTCCTTTACATCAAGCATTAAACTATTGAGAAATTATTGGTAAAAATTAATTTAAATTGAAGATGGGCAAAATATTGCCGAAGAAGATTTAGTAATTCCTTGCAGAAGGGGTGACTGAGGGAGCCTAAATAGAGTATATACAGCAAATGAATGTTCGCTGACATACTTATGAGGAACTTGGGCTCGTTTAGTTCGTTTAAAACTTTGTATAGTAAGTGATCGTATAAATTTGAAGAAATTGCGAAGAAAGCTGAATTCTTTGTGGAGAAAAGAGTAAGTTGAAGATTTGTGACAATCGTGGTGGAGTAGGATTTTTTTTAGCATTGATTTTGAAGAGTCGATCATAAAACCTGAAGAAATTTAGTCCAAGGCCTGTATAAGTTGGTTTTTGATATACAGAGGTATTCATTTTATTTTCAGACTTACCCATCCATAATGTCCAGAAATGGAAGGATATTATTCTTTTTGAATTTATGGTACATTGTTTGTTGGCGTACAGAGCATTGATATAATCTAAAAAACCTATTTGATTGTTCTTTAGTATTGAACATGGCTAATCAATAGTCTACATAAAGGCGATAATAAGCTGGCCCAAATTATGAGGGCAATTATCAAAAATTGTTTTCTTCCATTTTTCGTCAGGAAAATGTCTGTATCGATGTGAGCAACAGGTGAACCCACACCGACACCACCAGTTTGTGGTAAACATTGCCATTGAACATGAAGTAGCTGTCTTGAAATATGAGTTGGAGCGAATCTTATAGAATGTGAGAGGTAAATCATTTTAGTTACTTCATTAACAGAAATGTTAGTAAATAGCTATTTTATATCAAAACTAACAAGTATGGTTTGAGCGGAAACAAGAAGGAGGTCTTGAAATTCTTTACCAAAAGAAAAATTATTTGAAATGGTATACTGGTTGATAGTAAATACTTGGAGGAGAGGTGGTAAATGTTATGCTAATATGGCTGTCGGCAGTAAACATGCGACGAAGATAGAGCGTAGGGGTCGTTGTCTTTACATTTTGTAAAAAAAGAATAAAAAGTTGAAAGTGGTAGTTGATGGTAAAGGAAAAAACAAGAAAAAGTGAGAAAAGGTAATAAGATGAGGGATTAAAAAGGTTTGCCGGATCACCGGCCTTCTCCTTAATTGCAAAGGGGTATTTTAGGTTTATGGCCTTTGGGAAGGCCATAGAGGAAAACTAAACTAGAAGAGCTGCTTGGGCAAGGAGGCGTACAAAGATCAAAGTTTATTATAAGAACAGAGTTTACAGAATTGAGTATGTTACATATAAGTAAAATAAATACATTTAAGCAAAACAAATTCGATTAATAGTGGTGAATATACACACAAAAAAAAGGAGAGCAGAGAAGGAAGAGGTACGTTGAGAAGTAAGAAGAGCGAAACTCCAGGAACTGTGGAGATCATCGATCCTTTTTATTCTATGTACATAGTTATTATATTTATTTCAGTTATATAAAAAAAGTATCATATCGAATTGTTACACATTATTTATTTTGTTTTATCTTATATTTTATTTCTTATTTATACATTTAAAATTTTAATTTTTGAGTGATTTTAATTATTACTTTATTTTACATTGCATTATCTCTTATTACTCATTTACTTTCGCTTTGGATTAATACCGTTATTTTATTCTCTTTGTTACATTTCTTTAACTTTAAGTTTATATTATTTATTGCTAGTTTATATTATATCCTTTTACTTATTTACTTTATTTTAATACCTATATTTTATACACTTTATTTTTTATACGTAATTTACGTTCATTTATTATTCTATTCATGTTTTCGATTATTTTATTTATTTCTACCATTTCCAATATTTCACAATTATAACTTTTGCCTTATTCTGTTTATATTATTTCACATTAGTAATTCACTTTCACTTTAATTTATTATCATCGTTTTATTCACATCTTATTTTCACTTTTCGTTTATTATTCACTTTTTCTCGGACACTTATTTGGCTACCTAAGAGGTCTTTTGTCCCTTCTTAATTATCTTGAACACATTCAGGTTCAGTGTATGGATGCAGGAGTCCGCTATGTAAAATGTGCCTTCCTCCAGCAGTCCTGTTATTTCCTTCGGTGAGTAGGGTCCCTCGTGGGTCCATTTGAATTTGCCCATTCTTATTCCTTCCGTGAGTTGTTCGGTGTTTCCTTTCGGCAGTCTGCTTACTGGGGATCCAAAGACCTTGAGGGACACGTCCGCTGCGTTAAAGAGGTATCCCATCTCCAGTATTTCCTTCTTTTCTGTGAGGGGAACTCCTGGGTACTTTAAGATTTCCTTGTCCTCCTCCTTTGCTTCTGTTATAGGGGTTTCTTTTTCTTCGTCCTCTTCGGTTTTATTTTCCTTCTTTTTTCTATTTTTTCTTCTTCCGGGACTTCTTTGGGTTTTCATTTTTTGCACTTTCTTCTTCTTCTGTCGATTCCTCTTTGTCTGTAGTTTCCTTTTTCTTTGCTTCTTGCTGCTCGTCGGTGAATTGTATTTTGAGGATTTCGTTGGAGGCAATGTTCGGCTGGAACCATAGTTTCTTTCATTTTTAGAAGCTGATCTAACTCTCCGGCAAACGCGCCGGGAGAAGCCAGATTTTTTGGCCAAACATTATCATGGCCATTATTTCGGTTCCTTCCTTTGGCATGACCAGTTTTGACGCGGTTCCGGTGTTCCTTGGTGTGGCTGCATCAAGGTGGGACTTTGCTCTTGCCTCCTCTTCCTTTTTCTACTTCTCTTTCTTTTCTTGAATCGCCTTTTTTTCGGATGGGGCATCCCATTGCCATGGCTTTGTGTTCACCACCGCAGATGATGCATTTCGTTTTTTCGGCTCTGCATTCTTTCCATCCGTGACCGAATCCGGCTCAGTTGGGACACGCCATCTCCTTCGCGAGGCATTCTCTGGTTTGGTGCTACTCAACCGCGTAGAATTTAAGGCAGCTCTCGATGGAGATAAATTCTTCGGTTTCAATTTGTTTGGGGGATACCCTAAGAGAGAACCCTAAAAGTCCGTTCTTCTTTGCCCGACGCGCCATCTCGATGTTGGAGAAAATTACCTTTACTATATTGTTGACCTTCCCCAATTTTTTTACTTTAGTTATATTGGCCCATTTTTGTTTATCGGACAACTCGGACTTAATTTTCTCAAAGGATTTATCCGTGAAGAAGGGGTCAAGCCGTCGAAGGATGATGGTTCGTTGAACGAGGATCTCGTACGGGATGATCGCATCTAGTCCAAATTTTTTCAGGCATTTAGTGGCCTCTTCTGATACGAGCTTCTCCACGTCTTGCATGTTATCGCAAATGCTCGCGTAACCTGAAGGCGTTTTGAGGAAACGAATGAGGGAGAGTAGAACATTCCAAATACGAACTTATTTAGTGGGTATCATCAAACGAACTTGAATCCCGAACTTGGATTCGTGTAGCAGAGAAGAAATATTTGTTCCAACTTGGAACACTGGTGACCCCGCAAAAATCAATCAATCTCTTTGCTTGCTACAAGCCTCAACCCCTTCTCTCGATATATATATATATATATATATATATATATATATATATATATATATATATATATATATATATATATATATATATACAAACTATAGATGTTAAGTTTATCACTCTAAAACTATTTGGGTCCTCTTTGCTTTCCTTCTTAAAAAAATGGACACTACATTCACTCGTTTCCAATTAGGTATTTCTCCGAATTCTACTGTTCTAATATACATCTTCTCAAGAATACTTCATTACATTCCATCCTACTTTTTTAACTAAATTAGAATAGATAATGCCAGGTTGAGGGGCGTTGTTAATAATTAACTCAATTACAAGCTTTTAATAGCGTTCCTACCTGTACAAATGGTATTCAACATCTCTTTTCCCGACAGAGAAGTACCATACATTTAACTCTTCTGATAGACTTTAGCAAATACTGAATTAAAATGATCATTCAGTACCAAAAGAATTTCTTGCTCCGGGCAAATCAAAGGATTTTATCTATTTCTAAGTGTCGGGAAATTGTGAATTTCATTAGATGAAAGACCTTAAGCTCTGCCACCGGTGAGAATTTGACATCCCTCTTTCTTCCCATATCGTGTTAAGGGCCAGGTGATCATCGGTATTTTAAATTTCACTTAAAGCAAAATTGGGGGTAAATGCGACTTGCAATGAAAAGTAAAAATGAATTTAAATTCGAACTTCTATTTTTAACTATATTTCATCTAGGTATCTCTTATTGAGCGCCTAATTGTCATTTGAAGTGCCATTTTGACTGGAACGCAAGTTCTGAATTACAATAAAATGATGCAACATTTTCCTTATGGCAAAAAATATGCAAACATGGAGTTAAAGGACAGGTGGAGAAATTGCCCTGTACAGGCGGAGTAAGGCTCCTATTCTCTAGTCCTGGGAGCCCCTATGTAAAATTCAGCATAACTTAATTAACTACTTTTTTTCTAATTCATAAACTTCAAGCTCATAAGAGAAACAAGCTATGATGGCTTTTTCCTGATAAATGGTTTAAACAAACAACATTTTTTTTCAAGTTTGTTGAGAAAGCAACACAAATTTTCCTAAATAAAAATCCTTGTGTAAGAGAATTAGGTTTTAATTCTCACATTTTGTATCAACTATAACTATAAACACAAAAATAAAATATAATTGGCCTAATTTAAGATAATTATTTTAATGCCCAAGAATTTTTTAAGAAAATAACGTAGATGAAAAATGGAATCACGAATATTAATTTACACAGAAATATAACGAAAAAAAACTTTTTATAGGATTAGACTATGTATAACTATCCTTCGTGTACTACCTGGACAGCCCAAGCGGAACCCTAAGGTTCCGGAAAATCTCGGTGGAGAAACGCGTACTACCTGGCCAGCCCAAGCGGAACCCTAAGGTTACGGAAAATCTCGGTGGAGAAACGATGCCATAACGTAACGTTATGTAACTAAACTTGTCCAAACCAAATCTATCCTAACCTTACCTACCCTACACTACCCTATCATAGCCAAACAAGCCTAACCCATCGTGACTTACCTAACTAAACCCAACCTAAGCTAACGTAACATAAGCAAACCAAACCAAATTTAATCTAAGCGAATTAAACGAAACTAAACTGAACAAAACTGAACAAAACAAAACATATCCCAACTAAACTTACCCAATCATACTATAAAATAAATTAGGTTAAAATAAACAATAAAACCGTAAGTAACTTAACCAAAATAAACTTAGCCAAACCTAATCTAAGAGAAAAAGGCTTATACGACAAGTCAAGTCTCCTCCAGTAATCTCTCAAAAGCAACGGCGCCTTCAGAGCATTATGCGGTCAACAACCAGCAAAAATCTGTCCGCAGAAAGGCTAAGACCATCTCGTGAGGCTCTTTACTTCAAAGAGGGGTCCTCACGTTTCCTTCGAGTGAGACCTGAGGGGTATTTCCATCAATGAATTTGCCACGGACTATGGGCCAACCGGGGAGAGCTTCGGAGGCTCGTATCTTTCCTCCCACTTCTATTTTTCTGTCTTCAGGGGACCATGTTTGGCAAGTGCCTCCTCACTATACTCCAGGGGTATAAAAATTTTGCACCCTTAGCAACAAGGGATTAGTGCCGGGCAGGCAGATGAAGAAGTTACTTCCGAAATGATATCTTCTTTCTTTTACTTTCTATAAATGCCTCGTGTCAGGCAGTCGCAGGGTAGCTACACCTAAATAAGAGGTATACTATTAGTTCAGCGTAGATTACATCTTCACCCAATATCGATGCGACCGAGTTCCTCCCCGTCATGACACAGTTTTCGAGGCCCTTTATCCTCTCTGGAGACTTGAACGGGAGCCAACCACCAAACGGAGACTACCCGATAAATTTCAGTGGCTTTGTCCTTGCCGACTTGATCGAAAAGCCCGAGTTCAGTGTCCTAAATGTCGATGAATTATTTCACCGCTGTTCGAGAAACGTTTAATTTTCTTGCCTCGATCTATCCCTGTGCTCTTGGGATGCACAGCATGATTTTGAGTGGAGATGGTTGATGACCTTCATGGTATTGATAGGTCTCACATCCAAATATAATTTTTTTAGCCGCTGCCTCCTATCCCATTCCCGAAAACTCACAGTTGGTCGTTGTAAAGGGCGTGGTCATCCGCATTTCAGGCAATGACTGATATTTCTGTACTAGTCGAGTAGTTTAGGTTGGTTGATTAAGCCAGTTAGTTCTTCTCCGGTACCCTCATCACTGGGGGCTTGATTACCATTCCAAGAACATTTTAAACGCCATCCGCCTTCTTGGTGGTCGATCGAGTGTAGGATGGCCATTATATAGTAGTGATATATGTTTATATGCTCAATAAGTGCTGCCCGAACGATTTTCCTGTAGGTCAAGGTTGTCGAGTGATGGCTAGTTTCCAGGATGTTTCGAAGGATGTCCGCCACTTTTCTTACCTAGCATAAGCGTTTTCAGTTACCGAGAAGGGCCATTATTCAGACATGAAAGCGTGTCAAAATGATTCGGGAACAATTCGCACTGAACACCTCTCTAGTCGTCCGGGAGGACAGAACTGGAAACTCCGATTGGCATCCAAGGAAGTATCCTTCACGACCACTTTCTCAGCACTCTCTAGACGTGATGCTGCTCCACCAAAATATATTGCATGTCGTAGGCTCATTGAAGACCACCATCTCTACTTTACCAACAGTTGCGTGGAATTCTTCAACGACCTCTTTACGCTAAGTGAGGTGCGTTCCTCTCTCGTTTCATACGTGGATACCGCCCCTGGTTTCGACAAAATTACGGACGCCATGCTTCGATACTTAGGTGAGCAAAGCACGAAATTTCTGTTAGCTTTGTTGAACAGGATCTAACGGTAGTAATCCTAACAGATTTGTGTCGAATGGCTCGGGAGCTTGGTTTTCGCAAGCGGTGGAGATATCTCTATATCACGACTATTTTCCACCTATTTTATCTAACTTCGTGCGTGTGCAGGTTGATAGAAGAATTGCTTAACACTAGATTAACACATTTCCTGGGCAGAATATGCCACCATTTTCTTGGACAGAATATGCCTCCATTTTCCTACATAGTAGAGATTTCCCATGTTTCAATCCACGCCGGATGCTCTGTTACGGCTGGAAAGGCTCTCTGCAAGGCCTTCTCTCAAGAAAAATATGGAAATAGAGTCGACTTTCGGCTATTCGCAGTTCGTCATCCGCGCCTTCAACTATCCGTTGAAAATTTGTGTGGGGGGGGGGGAGGCCTTAAAATTGAAAATTTGTGCCATTTCCAGACATCCGCGGAAACCTACATACATAGTCGTAAAACGTAAGTGTTGGTTGGCTGAGACGGGATGATTCCAGCCAATCAGCGTTCAGATCTCACTCGCTCGACTACAGTATGTAGAGTATATGTACCGATTTCCCACGCTCCATTCAGTACGCTTGTGTCCCTCGTGTGTGAGCGGTGATTTGTGTATTTGTCGTAATTTTGCGTGTTTTATTTCTTGTTTTTCAATCTAAAACGTTTTACACCCTGAATAAGTGTGCCAAGAAAGTGATGTGTTTGGAGGAGAAGGCGAAAGTGTTAGATAGGTTGAAAGAAGACAAGGTGAGTAAACATTATACAATAAAATAATTTAATGTGTTCTTATACTTTAGTTCGTACTGTGTTTGTATGAACATGACAAAACATAACTGCTTTAATTAATATGGAGATCGTATTACGATGTTTGGGAAGGGCTGAGGGTGTTTGGGGGGTAGCGTCAACTATTCGCGGTTTTTAAATATTCGCGGGGGTTTGTGGTCCCTATTCCTCGCGAATATGGGTGATCGACTGTACCCCATGGTGATACGGTGACATGGAAACCTTCCACATCATGGGAGCAAGAGGACGCCTCCAAATATTTTGGTTGAATTTCTACAACGTCATTAATTCCGCTTAAGAGTACGGAGAATTCTCCTTGGTCAAATGGAGCCAGACAAGGCCTTCCCTCATGTAAGTGTTCTGTTACACTCTCTTTGACTTGATGGTTTCATTTCGGCGATATCGATTGATTTCTTCAGAAGGCTCTATGTAGATTACCTTTCAAACTCATTTTGTGCGCTCAGATGTCAACTCTGAATCATCGACCCCAAAGTTATTCCTAGCCAAATCGCACGGGTTTCGGTATCTTTGGCAAAGACAAAAGTAGTTTAATTCTGCCTCCATTCACGGCTTCAACCTGACCCGGGGTTAGGCCTAAATGTGATTTGCATGGATGTGGTTATGGTATCACCGTTTCCTTTGGAACTTATTTTGTTTTCAACCGACAGCTCACCTCTGAGGCCCATATTTGCAAGCTTAGGGACTCCAGTACCCGAACCAATGAACATTCTTCGTTTCATGAGGTTCAGCACTCGAGTTGCTGATAGAGCTACTACTTAAATTTTTTTACCGCTTTTTTGTTTGTCTGCAGCTAAAATACCGATGCGAGTTTATCACATCCGTTGCCAGGTTTGAATTGCGGGAAGTGGATGCCATCCTCCAAGGGGTCTCGTTCCGGTGTCCTGTGCCTTCCGCATGTGGCCTATTGAGAGCTTGCTTGTTGATGCCAAGGAAGTGTACCTTGTCTTGTGCCATGAACATGGTATTATGTGTTTGTACGCGCAGGCCTAGCGTCTGCCTCAATCGATAACGGCTCTCAATGCACCCGCGGCACATCTAGACGCTGCTTATTCCGTCGAGAGACTCCACTCATACCACAAGCCTTTTGAATTTAGGGCTAAGAAATTCCCTGGAGAGTGTTGTGTAAATCTCGACTATTTGTCGCCATTCCTCTTCTCCTAGAGCTTCTACAGTGCCCAGAGCCCACTTTCTGTCGCGCTTCATCCGTGTCACTGTACTTGAATGGTTCTAAGTCCATAAAGTGGGTCGGCTTCCACATCATACCTCTTTGTGAAGTCAGCCTGGCTTTACTTGGCGCTGACTATGTCTTTACTACCGAGCACTGGTTCTAATACAGCACATTGTATGAGAGATAACGCGTTGTACCTTGCTTGGAGACCGGATAATGATCTATACCGACTAACAATGGGCCCTGAGGTCTCTCTGGGCATGGAATCTCTGCCTTCCCTAGTTCGCGGTATCTTTAACACTACAGTTGACCCGAATTGCGCGGATGTTGATATTATCTTCTTCTGGGTTCCTGAACAAGTAGGGATTGCGTGGAATGAGCGCATCGAGGAGGGCACCAAAGAGTCCGTGTGGACTGGTTGACCAGACCAGCGTTTCACTCTGCGCCACACTGACTGCATGACATAAATCGCGTTAGCCATCCGGGCGGTCGGTCAAAGAAGGTGTGAGGCGACTGACGGGAATTTAGAATTACATGCTACCATGCCGCGACTGTTCTCGTGGATGTACCCCCTACTTACCGCGGCGGCTCAGGTCGCTTTCTATCTTCTTCGAATTGTGTACACTCGCAAGAAGCACCACTCTTTGATGAAGCACTCTCCTGCATCTTACTGCGACGACACCGTTGTCCCCCAGTCTGTTCGGCACATTCTTGTTCAATGTTCCACTCTGGGAAATCTCCGCACACGTTAACCTGTCACACTATTGGGACGAGCATGATCCCTGCAGCCTATCCCTTGTGCTCGGGACTGGTTCGTACACACAAACTTGTGGACTCATGGATTTTGTGAAGGAGGCTGGCCTCCACCATTTTATTTTACTCTCTTTGGTGTTGGTCGCATGCTCCGGTTCCGGAAGGAGGCGGGCCTCCCCCGATGCCGGACTGTGCTTCATTCTTTTGTTTCTTGTTTTTACATGGGGGGTGGGTGCTTCTATTTTTTTGTGAAGGGTTTTCCATTTAGTGTTTTTATTGATTTGGTTTACATTTTTTTTAATGCAGCTTAGTATTAGGCCTAGAAGTAATTGCGATGACTTGCGCCCTTGTAAGTAGTCGCTAGATGGGAGCTATTAAAAAAATATATCGTGGTGCTTCACAATCTAGGATCCTGGGACGTGTTAACCACGAATAGAAAGAACACGGATGATGAGAACCCACAATAAAAAGAACCACGAGTGAAAAGAACTCATATGGATCCAACCCCCGTGTGCACACTTATTACAACACTCCCTGAGGAAACCTTCCGTCATTTCAGCGCCTCCTATCTGGGTCACGTCGCTCACCCAAATAGGCGGAAGGACAACGCCGTAGAGAGAGATTAAAGGTGACAAGGACTACGTAAACATCATTAGCCTGAAATACTGGGGTGGGGGGTACGAGGGAGTTAAAATTGGGGATAGGTCTAGGACAGATGATGAAAAGAAGAGAACAGGAATCGCAAAAAACTACAAAACAACCCTCGTTAACCATCGCAATGGGAGAAAAGATGCCCATAAGTATCAATGTGTACTCACAAGTGCGAACTAAGGTTTTCATAAACATGGTAAAAGTCATTAAAAAGTACGAACAGATGTACTAAAAATATGAACCCTGACACTGACAAGAACATGCGCATTCATAAATATGAACAAAGACTCGAAATTATGAAGAGTTCTTCCGGGAATTCCCAGAAATCCGTTCGTAAATAGGAGTTAGGTAAGCCGAACGTACGAACTCACAACCTAATTACACAGAGATTAAAATCGTGTAGTAAGTAAATGTATGAAAATCATACATACACACGTAAGTGGATAAGTGTTTGTGTCCAATAGCGCCAGACGTGGTCTACTGTTGCCTGCCCCTCCCCACTGGGTCCCATCAGCCCCATCAATCACGCATTCAGGGCAATCAGTAACCCAGCCCGAGGGATCTGGGAAAGTCTTAGGGTGCCTTAGGGACGCTGGCCTAGGGGACAACATGCAAATCTCGTCAACGGCGACACACTGAAAGGCATCCCTGAGGCCCCGACGGAATGTAATTGAACCTCTTCTGTTTTCCCGCGGTTACTGGTCATGGATACAGGTTGACCGAGACCTTAATCAGAACTTTCGAGTACTTGGACTCTTTGGCAAGTACTCGCAGGTATTTATTTTGTAGTTCTAGAGTCGTTATGACTAGTGAGTTTTGAGTAAGCCTGGAGTGATTGGTGGCTCTTGTTTTTTTTCCTAAATAGGCAAGGTTCTCTTGGGGGAGCAGGGCAAGGGGTTCGTTTTGTAAGGATCGCACCCGGTTCTGTTGCTACCCCAACACAACATTTATCTCCGATTGAATCTTAATTATTATTACCTGTTCATTTAAGATGAATGAAAAGGTAAAAGAAGAGAAATGGTGAAAAGGCTATAATGAGTACAGAATGAGCACAGTATTGCTTTGGTCGTTTCGTACCATACGAAGCCACTTTTAATGGTGACCTACATTTTAAAGCTGGGTCCGAACCAATAGTAGGCAAGTCTGTAGCCTCAAATGCTGGGTCCGGGTGGAAACAATAGTCCTTGGAGTCGATTCCAAGGAGATAGGAATCCAGGGTGAAGCCAAGACCCCTTATAAGCATCTTTAGGAAAAAGAAACAACCAACGATAGTATTAATCCTACAACCTTCTGGGTAATTGATAGTTGTCTCAAGATTGACTTAAGAACGATCCCTTAGATTCCCCGTTTGAATGGACGGGGACAGGATCCCTCCCCTCCCCCTGTCAACGGGATCGATGCCTCCGCTGGGGGGCGCAGGTTTCTTAACCACTCGGGCTATTTTCCTGCGTCCGACGGTCGTGTAATGGTGGGGTGTTAAATGAAGGGTCGGGGTTGGGTAGACGATGGATGCGTAACACAGAGGCAACGGATCCGGGCGGAGGAAAGCGACGCGAAAACGGGTTCGGGGAAAAAAAAACACGCAATCGATAACCAATGTGCACGAAAAAGTGTACATGTGCGGGATTTGGGGATTTTGAAGGGCGATGTAGGCAATGGCCAGAATAGAGGGATGGATCGTTTGATGAGAAAGGGAGGTAATAATTAGGAGGAAGGGATAAATTGAAGGAGGATGAGAAAAAAAGGTGCAATTATGGTAGAGTAAGGGTAAGTCCCTATATAGCAATAACAGGCGGAAAAAAGGAAGAAATGAAGAGATAAAAATGAGGAGGAGAAGACGTGTACATAAAGCAGACACTCCATTATTGGGCTGAGGTGGATTCGAACCGAGGTCGTCACGTTTCCCGAAATAACGGAATTCCGGAATGACGCGCGAGGCCTCCTCGTAAGCGCCGCATTATGGAATGACGCGGCATGGAGTGGAGTGGAGTGGAGTGGAGTTGCGAATCACAGCATTGAGTAATCATTGCCTGCGGTGGGGAATTAATGAGTGAAGTGGAATTAAGTGGAAGGAGGATTTAGGGAATTATGTGACCAATTCCCTAAGGAATTAGGAATTTATGTGATTTTTTTTTTTACAGAATCGGAATTAAGGAATGGTGTGACATTTAAAGGAATGGAGATTTAAGGAATTATGTGAAGGTTTGCGAAATGGAAATCATGTGAGGATTTCATTGACACAGGTGAGGAGCACTCTGCGAGGTATGAGAGTACAAAATAATTGCTGTTAACTGGAGTGAGGATTGATGGAAGAGCGTTAACGTAGGGAGTGTGTGAAGATTTCACGGATAGGGATTTAATGTGAAGTTTTTATGGAGTGGTTATTTCGGTGATTTTTACACGGAGCGAAAAAGAAGAGAATGATGTGAACATTTCCCGAAACGAAGAATGGCGGAATGAAGCGTCATTAAATGGAAGTTTGGAAGTCATGTGAGCATTTCGCGGAAGGCAGATTTATGTGATCATTTAACGGCCCCTCGAATAACAGAAATATGTGAGCTCATATTAAGCGGGGATCTATTGACACATAGACGAACATCGTGATGTTGGAAATTCCTAGACTGGGAATTAAGAAAGTATGTGACATTGGGGGTGGAATTTAAAAAGAAATATCATGTTAAGGACTTCAGGAATTAGAAATTCAAGGAACTTTTCAAGGTACCACGTGGTACTACATGGGTATTTCACAACACGCGGTAACTACAGTATTTCATGAACAATTACAAATTAGTAATTACTAAATTACACTTTGAAATTTAAATAAGATTTTTGACAGGCATATTCATGGCTTCTTTCTCTCAAGTTGGGGTCTTTTGCTATATAGTAATGAGGGAAAGGCAGAGAACACAAGAAAAAGTCCAATAATTATAAAAAAAAACAGAAATATTAAGATTTTTAAGGAAAAAAAAGTTTTTTTTAGCAAAACCTCAGATGTTAATTTCAACTCTTTATCTGACAGAGAGAATTTGGGTATTGCAAACATAAGTGAGGTACTAGGGAGTCAAAAATTACCCCTGGGCATTCAAGCATCCATTGAAATTTAGAATTACAGAATGACGTTACCATTTTACACTAGAGGAAAATAGAAAATTACCCGTGGGTTACAAGAAATATAATAAAATACGAATTTACATAATTATGTAAGCATTTGATACTAGTGTGAAGCAGAAATTGTTTAGGGCATCGTAGTATTCATTAAATTATAGAATTAATATGAATTTTAAACTACTGAGTTATGCAAATGATTCCTTGGTCTTTCGAGCATTCATTAAAATATCAATATCTTGGCACTTGACAATGATTGGAAGTACAAAATTGGCCTTGGGCATTCAAGCATTCACTAAAATATGGAATTTCCGAATTACTAATTCATTTTGGAGGTACAAAAGTTTCCTTGAGTATTTACACATCCTAGAAATCATTGTAATTTCATACTTAATTAAGCATTTTACACTCCTGGGATGTCAAAATTGCCTGTGGCATTCGAGTCAAAATTAAAATATTTATTACAAAATTGCTTAAGAGCATTTTTCAATGCTAGCATTGAGGCAATGCATTTGGCATTCTAATCATCAGCAACATCTTCGCTTCAAGGTACCCATACTGGGTATTGAGAGTCGGGTGACCTCCCCACCCCCCTCCCGGATACACTATATTGCCTCTTGGGAAGTAAATGACCAACTTTACTCCTCAAACTTACACTTCTCAGAACATCCTGGAAATTTATGACTCTGGTCTACCGCAATCCCAAGTGGGAATGTGGGAATGCGAGAATGCTGTGATGGAATGTGTGGACGTAACAAGAGAAAGGAAAGATGTTCATTGACTTAAGATTGGTCTATATATTGTCTCTGTTAGGGACTTTAGTGGGGGGAACAAACGGAGATTCCAGAGAGTTGCATAACCATTTTAGTTGTTCTTTCGTTTTGTTTTTAAATAGCTATAGTTCATTATTCTCTCTTTCTCTTCGCATCAACTACCCAACTCTTTCCAAATCGCCTACATAATATGTAACGAACTACAGATAAATCTATTTAATTATCTAACTGCCTACTCACTTATTTACATCTGTATCCATTCATTTATCTACCACTTTTTCTCTCTATTAATTTTACCAATACATTTTTATAAACCTTTTATAGGTTAGTGATGATACCTGGCGGTTTCCACATATTCTGGCATTGAGACTGTTATGATTAGGCGTGATTCTGCTGCTCCGGCTTTTATGATTTGCAAATAAGCCTCAAATCATGTTATCTGCAGTTTGTGTGTATGTTTGTATGTCCTGTCAATTTGCTAGGCTCCGAATTACGCGAAGTGAGGCTTGGATACGTGGCGTGGGCAGCGCCCGAACAACTTCGGATTTCGTCTACCTGCAAGTTGAGGGATAGCCATAGACCTTTTGTGGGCCTTTGTGGCTCTTTGTGGGCTTCTCGCGGGTTGCCTTTTGAAGCGTGAGAAAATATGAAGAAATTGAGAGTTGCGTCTTAAAGGAGTCGGGCTGGCATTTGTCAAGAAGCGAACGCAATTAGCGGCCAATAATTGATAATTGGCGGCGAACGAGAATGGAATGAGATAAGATGAAATATAGTTCAGGGGAATGTAATAAAAAGGATAAAAATTTAGGGCAGTGGAATGTAGTAAAAATAATTGAAAAATAGTGTAATAATGAGATGGAGTGAAATATGATGGAGCGGAATGCAACGAAATGAAGTAAAATCTAATGAATGAATAAATAAAATGATTTAAATATAGTTTAATAGAATAAGGTGGCATCTAATGTAAAGAAGGGTAATGAAGAGTGAAAATAGTGTAGTGGAATGCATATGAAATCATATGGACCAGCATGTCTTTATCAGGGCCAAGGGAAATGTTTTTATACCAAGGAAGAATGAACTCCACAACTTATACCACCATGTTGTCGCAAGTTGAAGAGCCATCTACCTAGAAACTGCATCCCACAACACAAAAAAAATACAGTTAGATTTGAGCAGGACATTGCCCCATGCTATACATCGAACCTCACCAAGAATTGGTTTAGAGAAATAAGTATCACCTCCATGGAGTAGCCACTACAGAGCTCCCTCTGACTTAAATCAAATAGAACACCTTTATTAAATGCTTGGAAAAGAAATAAGTAGTACGACAAGTACAAATAAAAGAGAATTGTATAGAAAATTACAAGCTGAGTAGGGAAAGATTGCGCCAGACATTTGTGAAATTTTTTGGAAATTCTCACCATGAATAATTTTGGCTCTACTTAAAGCAAAATGAGGTCTCACTAAATAATCAAATAATTAAAAGTAATATACTCATATATATATATATATATATATATATATATATATATATATATATATATATATATATATATATATATACTGAATTTACCACAAATGTGTAATTACCTTATATGTGTTGTTTCCATAAGGTACTTTATACGTTTGGCAAAGCGTGTATATATGTTTATATGATTTGTGTGTGTGGGTGTGCATCTATGTACTTTTCTGTTGTGTGCATTTCTGACTGAGGTGTTCTTTCCCAAATTATTTCCCCTAAAAAAAACTCTTCTCGTTCATTCTCTTTCCCATCTTGTTCGTATGTCTGAGTTGTTGTGCTATTTTGTACGAACTTGTTCTTGGTTGGAATCCTCGAATTCCCCCCTCTAGGCTTTAGTTCTTGGAGCTGACGCCGGTGTGCACTCCATTCTCTGTTATCTTTAACATTATCCATTCTTCTTCTCTTTCCTCTTTCTTCCGCCTCAACTTCTTTCCTCAATGGTTAAGTAAGTCCTTTATGAGAATTTATAAAATCCCTCCCCACCGGGACTCGAACCCACGACTTCGGGCAGGAGAAGCTCCGGCGTTACTTCCTAAGTCATGGTGGAGTGTGAGGAAAGGCAACCTGAACCTGTTATATTCCGAGGCAGTCAGACAAAATTCCACGACCAAATTCTTACGTCCTTTTCCCGCCCACACTCGAGAAGTAGAACGGTTTTAATTTAAAGCGAAAGCCAACGAGGGAATCTCTCTCAGTATGTTTTGGGGGAGGGATCTGAAAAAGAAAAGTATTGAACATAGAAGAAGTGAAATTGTGTGAAAGATATATACCCCCTACTGACATTTGGGCCGGTATAGCATTCAACTGTTGGGGCTGGGAGGTTGCAAAGTCATACACCTCTCAACTGCAACATGGTTTCCTTACTACACCTTCCCTCGCGGGATGTAAGTATTTAAAAGCATAAAACTTACATAAAATAACATCATAACATAACATAACCTTGGGATGGCAAAAAACCTACAACCTCCCTCATCACCCTTACCTCCACCCAGCCATGAACTTAAGAGATCATCCCCGCTGCCACCCATAACAGTTCAAAGAACAACTTCAACACATGGCAAGTACCATGGTGCCTCTTTCGTTCTTAAGTGCACGAAGTAAAGAAGAAAATGGAAAGAAAGAAAATAATAAGAAAATTAATTAATCGAAATAAAACAAAATGAAGATTTTCAATGAGCGAAATAAAGGACGAAACTCGCCACACCGAACAAAAGGTTGCCTTTGCCAGGCATTTCAAGCTCTCAGAAAGTTTAAAAGATGAACAAAGATACCCAAAGGTGCGAACAGTAGCTAAACCGAACTGTAGACAAACACAAAAACTTATGAACAATAGATAAACACCACAGCATGAACGGTATAGAATAATTTCCAAAAGTGGAATCACCCATCAGTGCAAACAGTAACTAAACCTACATGTACGAACATTCGATGAGCCAGAACTTCCGAACAGTAGACAGCCTAAACATACGAACATTAGGAAAGATCATTCCTAATAGCAATCGACAAACAAACGTACGACCAGTAGGTAAACCCTGATGTATGAACAGTTGACAAACCAAAATATACGAACAGTAGAAAATTAGAATGTAAGAACAGAATGCTCGCCCAAGGATGTGAATAGTAGATAAACAAAGGGGAACGAACAACACTTAGATCCAACTCTACGAGCAATAAACGAATCTAGATGTAGTACAAAGAGTAGTCATGCCCAAACATACGAGCGGTATACAAACACAGGTACAAACAGTAGTGAACTCAACCGTAGAAATAGTAGACAAAGCCAAATATATGAACAATAGTCCAACCAAACCTTACAAATACTACCATACATACGAAAAATAGATAAATCCAAACCTAAGCAGAACACAATAACCTAAAGATAGAGCAGGATACAAACTTAAATGTACAAAGGAGACAGAAATAAACATATGAAAAATAGATAAAACCATGCGTACGAACAGGAACCAAACTCGAAATTACGAACAGTGTTATTGCTATTTGGCCCCGATGTAATGATCAAGTCTAACGCACTGGTGTGAAATATGAGTTTTAAATAATGTTCAGTTAAGAAATTTAGTGGCCTTCTCAGATCCCCCCTCCCCCCATCCGCAACCGTTGTCTGTTCTCAAGACTCGTCGGCAATCTGAATTAGTCGGTGAAATTCGAATAAAGGGGTTAGAAAGTAGAAAAAGGGGCGTTTGACGATAGAGATTGAAAGTGGAAAAGAAACTTGACGTTGAGAAAGGAATGATAAACAAATCATCGGCCTTCTGACCTCACCGATGAGAATACATAGAACACTTGACTCAAAAAACACACCATATAAATTAAACTTAAAGAGGAAAGTCGTGAATAGCGATGCGAGGAGTTTGAGTGTAAAGGATGGGTAAGCGGGTGTGTGTGAAAGAGTAGTTTTTGATAGAAAAGAGTTAATAAGTAATGCAAGAATGAAGGGGTTAAGACTGCTGTTCGCCAAGCTAGTCAAGGCGTCCATATTTTAAAAATGAAATACTTCGAGAAAAGGCTCTCTTACGCACTGCCGCCCAAAGGAATGGGGGGTAAATGCACCCCACCATCGCCACGCAATAACAGGCCGGTACCCTAAAGACCAGGTGCAATTGTAACCCCCATTAAAGAAAAGACCATAAGTCTCGCTTTCGCCAGCGTCCATAAACGACCAAAAGGGACCAAGTTTGAAAAAAAAGGCCATAAGGCACCAGACACGGGTCCCAATCCAAAAAGGATCTTTAAGATGTAAGTTAAAATAGAATGACAATGGCGGATAGATAGACGAAATGAGATTGGATGGCAAAAATAACTATGGGTTCTATAGAAAACTGTAATAAAAGTCGACAAACCCAAACATATGTGCCGGAGACAAACCTTAGAGTACGAACACCAGAAAGCCTAAATATAAGACCTAGCGCCTGCAGGCGACGTTGTCCTTTTTATTATAGAAAATAAAGCCGTAAATCAACATAGTCCAACCTCTTAATTATTTCAGACCATTTTTCTCATTGATACTATTCCTTTCCATTCATTAAAAGTATCCATCCCCCACCCCTACAAAAAAAAAGGTGACTCTCTTGTTCCATCTAAGCAAATGAAAGATGTGTTAGGTTTCGAAATGCTGTATGGTGAGGTGTGTGCGTGCGCGAGTATTTATGAGCATTCGTGTTAGTGTGCGTGCTTATGCATTTATTTGCTTAATTCGACACATGGTTTTTCAACTGTATATTGTGTGTAATGTGAGGTTTAGGTAAGCAAAGCAGGCATTTACCACTAAAGGGCATGCCCACCGGTGTGTGGACACGCTCTGGCACCTACCAACCACTGCACCCCCCGCCCCAACGCCTTGTCGGTTCATCCTTTTTAGGCAAAGGCTAGAGGAAGGATATCTCGATCACAAACCAGGATCAGGACTGTCTATAGGCGATGACCAACAGACCGGTGTCTTGGCAGCTCCCTGCTGCCGAGGATGACGCCTGGTCGTCTCGAGCCTCTCCTGCCAACAGGGTCCTTCTCCCCTCGGTCAAGATACGGGTCGGAAGACTGCACAAATTCCTACCCGTTTAAACTTAGTGCAGGTTGATGCCCTCAAGAGGGCATCCGTCATCATCTCCCTCGATGGACTTCCCAAATCAATCAATCATCACATATGTGTGGAAATGTTTACATATGTTTGTGTCTGTTTCTATGTATGCCTAATATGTATGTGTATGTGGATGGATTTCTACATATGTGGGTTTGTAATTTGAGGACCTGGGGCTCTGTGTGCCAGCTTGTTCTAGGTACTTTTTACAGAGTGGGAACACGAAGTATAGACTGATATTTATTCATTTATTTTCAGAAAACAAGGAAATATTAGATAATACTTAGATTAAAACGAAAGGAAAATGTATTTACTACAAGATGACGAAACTAATAAACAAAAGAATTGCATTTAGCGTCAATAACACGGAGTCTTATTATGGAGTGAGTACAAGTGGCGAGCAGGGTTTCAGCTGATATTTTCTCCCAGCATTTTTACGTTTTGCACTTCAGAACTTCGACACTCATGATATTCGGTACACACCTTCTCCTCTAGCATCGACAGCACTCCAAAGTTCATGGGGTTCAAATCTGGCGAACTGGGAGGCCAAAGTTCCTTTGACCAAAATGCTTTATAATTTGCCTTGCACCAGGCTTGAACATTTTTTGCTGTGTGTGAAGTTGCTCCATCTTGTTGAACGGTTACACTGTATTCTCTATGGTTGCATCCACCTAGTAGATGACTTTCTCCTTCAACATGTCCAAATAAACATGATTCATATTTGTCCCATGTCCCTCTTTCAAGAAGATGAGAGGGGTTTTTTGGCCCCTCGGTGTTACGACCGCTCAAACCATTACCGAATCTGCTTCTCTCCCTGGAAAGATATCCGCTGCTCAACGGAAATCTTATTTTTATTTTTTGCCAAAACACGACCATTCAGTGTGTGTTTCGGGTGGTCTGGACACTGAACAACTTCTCATCTGTCCAGAGAACGGGAGGCTGAGTGAGCGTCATCAAGGGGCCGTTGGAAGCACGGCTTTGCTCTTTCGACGTTTTCATTTTGGTGGAGTTAGAAACAAGATGTTCTTTAGCTATCTTGAATGGACGAAGTTTCAAATCCCCTTTCACCATTTTTTGCATGGTCACATGACTCATGCTGGCCTACAAAGTATGGTGTACTACACTCCTGCTTAGATTTATCCTGATCTTGTTCATCGTGCTCTTTATGGGGGTGGGGGGCCTCACTGATGGCAGCAAGGTAGTGCTCACTCTTGGAAGACAACTGCCTGTATTTTAAACCGTCTGAAAGGATTTAAAACTCCTAGATCTGGTGTCCTACATTTTGAAAATATCGCCCCCTTTTCCCCCGCTTCTCTACAGATACACGATTGCTCTACATTTTCCAGTCCTATTTGTAAAGGTTTTTTTTTATTACTTTACAATTCATAAAATTCAATAAATGGTGAAAGGACCATTTGCAAGAGACCAATTAATTAATGGTATGTAAATATATTTAAAATGATTTGTAAAAAAGACCCCCCTCGTGTTTCCCCCCTGTAATCACTCGGGGTTGAGAGATGGATCCATTTATCCACCCTCTCTTGTATCCGTCCACAAGGGAAGGGGGGCGTGTAGTCTGATATACCTAGCACCTGGAGCAGTGACGCGCCCTCCTAGCCCCAGTCCATTTTTCCTTCTGCACTTTACCCATTTTTTGCCCCTCTCTTTACTGATCCTTCTCAGGTCTTTTCTTGGGCGCCGGCTGATTTTGCAGGCTAGTCGCATCCACTTAACCTTGTTCAGGATTGAGAGGGGAGGGGTGCTTTGCCCCCACCCCATCGGGTTGGGTTGGAGGGAGATACCATACCTTCACCCTCCCCCCTTTCCTCTTTTACTGCTAAACCCCACCTTATGGCTATATGCATATCTTCCACACATTTTCGCTTCCTCCAACTCTACGAATGTATTTATTCGTATGCCCCCCCCCCTTTCCATGAGTGAAAATTCCCTCGTTGTTCACACCAGTTTAACTTAATTTTTCGATGATATGAAGGATCCATGATTGAATTTCCCCCTTGCATGGATCCACCCACGTTGGGTGCCACTCTAGCCCCAGGATGAACAAGTAAACCCGGACGAATAAGGATTTATTTATCGTGGAGGAGTTAGTAAAAAATTGCTGGGACGTATATAACCAGAGTAGGTCAAAGAGGAGACTACTATTCGCTAAGGCAAGGGAGTCCACTAAACCCTGCCTCTCTCCACAAGCCAGGCAGGTTCTCTCTGGAGGCCGGAGAATAAGAACGATGGAATTGTGAATAAAAGAATAAAGATATATAAAAGAGAAGGACGCGAACACTAATCCTCGTATTTCTGTCTTCTAAAAGCAGGTGTAGAGATCTTGAGAAACCCTGGAGCCATGAATCGGTGCCCTTGGTCGTTGTGCTATGCCGTTGCCATAGCAAAGGTTCGGCCCTTCATCTGAGGGCGGGGGACGCTCTCTGACCGCGTCCAGCAAGTGACTGTATCAAAGAGATCACTTACACTCTAACAGTGTCAGGAAGAACTGCCATACTTTAACGGTTACATTTATCGTCGCAGTACACGAGGTTGTCCAGTCGCTCTTTTTGAAGTGGTGGGGTTGAATGGGCCATTGGATGAAGTGACCTACGTGGCGCGGGTGAGCAGCGCATTCCAACCATGTCCAGTGCAGTGTCAAGGTGGTTAGCCATTGCTATGGCAACCTCAAACTTGGATTTAAGTCTTGCGTTCGTTGCCATCTTCGGGGATGACCGAGAAAGGAAGAGAGGCTGAACCAAATCTCCGCCCTTCCTCCATCGTAAAAGAAGAGAGAAGGACGGCGGTGGAGGAAGATCGATCCTGAAGAACGCTCTGTACTCATCCATCTCATCCAGGGAGGGTGGTTGCTACAACCCCGCAAGAGGGGGAGGTGTAGCATGTCCACCAATGCCGCAGCTGATATCTGGAGGGTCGCGTGCCCCCCAGCCTCAACATTCACACGATGATCTGCTTTAATTATGGAGGATGGGCAAGTTGAGGAAAGTTGGGCTCACAAGTATCTCGAGGAGTCTCTTCTTCAGACTACTCGAGTTATATGCCGTCTAAGCATTTTCACTTCCTCGATCACCACCACGATCATGCCCTTGTTGGTATTCCTTTAGTAGTTTTAAGTAATAAAAGGAAAATAGTTTAAATTATACCATTGTAGTTGGTTAAACAAAACGGTAGAATAGTGTAGCAGTAGTGTACAGAGAGGATTTGTTTGTGCATTCAATAAGAGAGCGGTGAAGACGATGGCTAAAATGAAAAAAACAAAACAAATAACATATTTTGACTCTGCTAAATAATGTAATTCCCAACTAAGTGCAGCTAAATCTTCCATCACAATCAAATCTTGCTGGATTGAAGTGCGGCGTTTGTCTGATAGACAATCCGGAGACGTTTTATGCACTGGAGAAATTTAACGCACACGTCAATGCTCTCGTCAACCCTGAACTCTGAAGATGCTGTGCACACTGCAGAAATTTAAAATGAAAGTGTAACAATCTTTTTCTATCATTCATTGATTCGATCGATATAAAGGAAGGAGGAGTTCCGAAATCGAAGATCACTATGGATTTGTAGTCAATTCACTTGGATGAATTACAGGGCGTTGCCACCTCTTGTCCTAAGTGAGCATCACTACCTACTTCGGTATGCTAAGGGCGTTTTCGCCATAAGAAACTTTCTAATCTTCTGTTTTCTCGCAAATTGTAATGGAGTGAAATTTAAGGTAGCAAAGGCATCACACACTTGTTTAGCCTTTGTCCTCTAGTTTAGAGTTAAAAATGCCCGCAAGTCTCTAAGTATGAGAAATATTGATCTCCTGGTGTCATGGCTATTAAATGCCCGATTTCTAATTAAAATCTCGTTTGTTAAACTTTCTAAATCACTCCCAGCGTGACTTTGAACAACTTATAAAATTATAAACCAGGTAAAAAGAAAAGATAGGAATTCCTGCATAGTCACTTATTCACCTTAAATTCAGAGCCAAGGATAGTTGTCAAGTTTGAGATCAAAGAAAGATTATAATTTGAAGCTTCATCCTCGAAAAGCAATTGCTTTTGTGTGGATCTTTTGCCAGAAATTTCTTGTTCCTATTTAAAACCGATTAATTTGTTTCAAAGCGATTTGTTACTAGAGGAAGAGGAGTCAATAGATTGATCTTAATCTCTACCAAACTTTTCACCGACAACCAGCGTCATCTGCGATTCTAAAATACAAAAGACAAATATTAAAATCAATTAAATCAAATAGCAAAATGCAAATTAAAAATTATATATATATATATATATATATATATATATATATATATATATATATATATATATATATATATATATATATATATATATATATATATATATATATAATATATATATGATGAAAATTAATGCAATATCGCCAAGAAAAGATGAGAAATTAAACCACCATTCTCTGAAGACAATTTAATTCAGAACAGTTTCGGTGTATCTCACACCCTTTTTCAACTGACACTGGATAGAAAATATAAGAAGAGTGCTTACAAACATAACACAGGGTCAGGTCGTGAAAGATCCCCTCTTTTTTACCCCAATCCCCTACTTGTGGCTAATCAGGGGGGGCGGGGGTTAGGCCTAAACATATTGAAGGGCTGACATTTTACTATTTTGTTTATTTGCTTTCGTATTACAGGATTAAAAGAAAATTGACCCTCCGATAGATTTAAATTAGGAACTGACGATATCAAGCTTGATTCTACGATTCTTCTCTTAACATAGTTAGCCGATTTAAATACCATTTTACTTCCATTGAAATCGATCGAATGATTCAAGTCTCTAACATGGCAAAATATTCCACTGCTTTCGCTGCCCACTCTAATATCTCTTTTGTGTTCATACAATCTCTTGTCTAGATTTTTCCCCGTTTCCCCTATATAAACTTTATGGCAATCGTTGCATGGTATTGCATATACTCCTATGTTATGATGTTCTTTGGGTTTCCTGGCAATCATCAATTGGTTTAAGGAATTATTATATTTAAAGGCTAGATTAATACCCGCTTTTCCAAATATGTCCTTTAAACTATTTAATTTATTATTAAATGGCAATGTTATACATTTGTTGAAGTCATTAGTGCGGGAAGGCTTATTCCCATAGAATGTTTTCCTAGCTGCAAAATGGGCAGACGATATGAACCAATCGGGGTAATACAAATTAGAAAAAATGGTCCTGATAATGACAATTTCTTCATCTAAATAGGAAGGATGACATATTTTGTATGCTCTAAGGAAAAGGTTAGAAATTACCGATTTTTTAACAGTATTATCGTGAAACGAAAAATAATGTATATAGGCATTCGAGTGGGTTGGTTTCCTATAAACGTCAAGTTTTAATTCATGGTGATCTTTATTAATGAGGACATCTAAAAAGGGTAATCTATTATCATATTTCCATTCATATTTAAATTTGATGGAGACATGCAAATTATTCAAATTATTAAAAAAGTTATCAAAATCATGGCCATTAGGCCATACAGAAAATACATCGTCAATGTACCTTAACCATATAAAGTTAGGGGGAGAAATTGTGGGAATGAGTTCAGTCTCAAAATATTCCATGAAGAGACATGCCAATATCGGAGATAAACTATTTCCCATGCTAAGGCCAAATATTTGTCTATAAAACTCATTATTTACTCGAAACACATTGTCAGAGAGACATAATCCAACTAAATCGATAAATTTACTCGTAGAAATGGGAAGATCCAAATTAAGTCTAGGCACGATTTCCCGCAGAAGGCCCATGGTTTGGTCAACCGGAACTTTGGTAAACAAAGAGTTTACATCAAAGCTCACAAGTTTTCCATCCGGTAATTGCAAGTGGTTGAGGCGGTCAATGAAATCTTAAGTGTTCATAATGTGTGCAGATGAGATTCTTCCAACTGCTGGAGATAAATGCTTGGCGAGCCATTTGGAGAGCTTATAAGTGGGAGAATTAATATTGTAAATGATTGGGCATAAGGGACATCCCTCTTTGTGGGTCTTTGGGAGCCCATACCTTTTTGGGAAGTGAAGGGTTCGTACTCCTCAATTGTTTAATTAAATCTGCGCTTTTCAATATTCTCTTCAATTTGTTGTTGAAATTGTTTGTTTTGTTATTGAGCGGGTCACTTTGTAGCTTTTCATATGTGTTCACATCGTAAAGAAGTTCATTTAGTTTATCATTATAACTATGTTCGTCCAAAATGACTAACTGATTCGTTTTATCGGATTTGGTTATAACAATGTTGTTATTAAATTTAAGTTTATTTAACGCAATCTGAAATCTTTTGGGAAAACCAATTTGGTCAGATTTTTCAGAATTTAGGGCACTAAGCATACAACCACTAAGAAATTCACCACTTATTTGCTCATGTGAGGATTTGGCTATGGATACTAAATGGTCTAGTGAGAACTCATCGCATGACTTAATTGAAAAGCTTAAACCGTATCCTAACGCAAATCTTTCATCATCAGTCAGTACATGGGATGAAAAATTCAGAATATTTTTATGGGGTTTGAACCTTTAATCCAAAGACTGTTCAGAAAAATTCGGTTAAGTTTCCACTTCAAATAATTACTATGATGAAGGATTTTATCCTGAACACTTGATTTAATCACAAAAACTGCATGATGCCCTAAAAGTTCTTCGCACTTATCAAACAGATTTCTTCTTGACAGTCTCACTTTGAATAGGAAAGTGTTCACTTCTCGCTTGGCGTTTTCTACACGTTCTTTTAATATACAGCTGTGTATAATGTTAAACGGAACATCACTGGACTTTACTAAAGATGTTGTAAGTAGGGTTGTCGGAACGATTTTTTCTTGCAAGCAGTTATTTGAAAAGTCCCATTGAAGTTTGGTCTTCTTAGTACGCAGTAAGTTTCTCTCATATTCTCTAAACAGAGGAGTATGCTCAGGATGAAGATGAAAAAAGATTCCTGAGTTGGTTGTGTCTTCTCGTGATATTCATGATGAAAATTAATGCAATATCACAAGAAAAGATGAGGAATTTAACCACATTCCCCAAAGACAATTTAATTCAGAGCAGTTTCGGTGTATCTCAC
This sequence comes from Ceratothoa steindachneri, assembly GCA_963969495.1. Lineage (NCBI taxonomy): Eukaryota > Metazoa > Arthropoda > Malacostraca > Isopoda > Cymothoidae > Ceratothoa > Ceratothoa steindachneri. Next base: position 222,008,169 of record OZ018317.1, read on the forward strand.
ACCCTTTTTCAACTGACACTGGATAGAAAATATAAGAAAAGTGCTTACAAACATAACACAGGGTCAGGTCGTGAAAGATCCCCTCTTTTTTCCCCCAATTCCCTACTTGTGGCTAATCAGTGGAGGGGGGTTAGGCCTAAACATATTGAAGGGCTGACATTTTACTATTTTGTTTATTTGCTTTCGTATTACAGGATTAAAAGAAAATTGACCCTCAGATAGATTTAAATTAGGAACTAACGATATCAAGCTTGATTCTACGATTCTTCTCTTAACATAGTTAGCCGATTTAAATACCATTTTACTTCCATTGAAATCGATCGTATGATTCTTGTCTCTAACATGGCAAAATATTCCACTGCTTTCGCTGGTCACTTTAATATCTCTTTTGTGTTCATACAATCTCTTGTCTAGATTTCTCCCCGTTTCTCCTATATAAACTTTATGGCAATCGTTGCATGGTATTGCATATACCCTTATGTTATGATGTTCTTTGGGTTTCCTGGCAATCATCAATTGGTTTAAAGAATTATTATATTTAAAGGCTTGATATCGTCAGTTTCTAATTTAAATCTATCTGAGGGGCAATTTTCTTTTAATCCTGTAATACAAAAGCAAATAAACAAAATAGTAAAATGTCAGCGCTTTCATATGTTTAGGCCTACCCCCCCTCCCTCTGATTAGCCACAAGTAGGGGATGGAGGGAAAAGAGATGGGATCTTTCACGACCTGACCCTGTGTTATGTTTGTAAGCACTTTTCTTATATTTTCTATCCAGTGTCAGTTGAAAAAGGGTGTGAGATAGATCGAAACTGTTCTGAATTAAATTGTCTTCGGAGAATGTGGTTTAATTCCTCATCTATATATATATATATATATATATATATATATATATATATATATATATATATATATATATATATATATATATATTTATATATATATATTATATATATATATATATATATATATATATATATATATATATATATATATATATATATAATATATATTGTTAAATTAAACAATACTTTTATTGAGTTCACTTTAATTTACCTTCGTAAGGAGGTGGATGGTATAAGAGGGTCAATACCCATGCTGAAACCTGGAATAGTGGTACGATTTATGGACCCCCGTGCCCTAAGAGAACCTGATGTTCTCCTTCGGGTCATCTTTTGCTCCCTTTTAAATCACCCACTATCTTTTCCACGGCTATATAGACCCAGCAAAGGGTGAAATAGGGTGTTAAACGTTCTAAAGAACCTTTTAATTTACAAATACAAGATTGTAAACATAATTATTGTGCATACTAAATAATCAAATATTTTGGTAATTTGGTGGTCTCTCTGGCAACGAAAATTCGGTTAATTTATATAACGTTCTGCACACAGATATGCGTTTTTTACCCATTGGAGATTTTTTATGTCTGTTTTCATGCATACATGATAGTTATTTGTCAAAATTTGTATACACTCATGTATTTAATGTTTCAAAGATATGCAAATAAGGATTAAAATGGCGTCTACCCTGAATTGGAGATATTTTTTTCGACATATTCACTAAATCTTAAGTTCAGTGAAAGTGTCGGAAGAGTGATAAAGAAGAGTGTAACTGAAAAACAGAGGCTAAAAAAAGGGGAGGGGAGGGGGGGTATTACCACAGATCTGCACTGTTAAGATGCTTTTTATTTCTCAGTGGGGACCTACTGATTAACGTGGGCTCCGAACCCCTGTTATCTACAGCGTAGGAAGCAGCCGGGAAGGCAAGCCGAAAACTTGGCTAAGCGGTATTCGGGCCCGAGAAGGGTTTGGTTTGTTCGTTTTTGTTCCCATTTCTTTTTGCAATTAATGGTTCGTGGCTGTTAAGACGCATGCCCCCCTCCCCTCTCTACCTCACCCGGAATAATTCCTGCAATCGCAAATGTGTGAAAGAAGAAATGGCACTTAAGAGGTCGTAATATGAAAGTTCAAACACCCAAAATTATCCACACGATGCATTCATTAAACATACCGCCGCCAATTTCTGGGTGTGCAATTTATTGGGTCACTCGAATCAATCAACCCCTGGCGGCTCACAAATAACTCCACCGATGATTACAAGGACCCTTAACCCCTGTGCAACATCGCTGAGAGGTGAATTAAAGTGCCCCCCTCCCTCCCCTCCCATTATTCCTTTCCTCCCGAACCTCTACCAAAATATGAGGCTTCTCGAAACCCTTCGACGCACTGAGAAATAAATGAGGAAAGTTCCTGGCGCCAGAAACGGAGACACTAGCAAATAGTTGTTGGACTCATTCTCGCGAATCCACCCCCTTCTCCCTTAGAGGGTTGACTGAAGGGAGCAAGGAGGCTTAGGGACGTGCTTCATGCGACGGGGAGCCGCAAGTAAACACTGAGGCCAAAACAAATGAGATACGACGTCGCCATAGGGCACCAGGTGTACTGAGATAGCCCCAACACTTTCCGATTGGAATATAAAAAAAAAATAGATGAAAAACTCCCACTATTTGTTTAGTATAATTTACTACCATTACAATACATTGGGTATATCGTTTCATTATCATCTGAATCCCAGTAGAAAGTTTGGTCTTTCGAACTAAAATGCTCTAAAACATCACAATTAAACAAAAGTATCTCAAATCAGATTTAATTTTTGGAAACCTATAATGATAGTTCCAGCGGGGAGAGGGAGAGCTAGGAGCTGTAAGGCTGGTAGCTAACCTCTTGAAATCCACAATTAAGAATATTTATCTCTCTTTGCCTCTGGAGCAAGCTGAACTGAACCATTCTCGCAGACTCAGTTTTCCTCGACTCTTTTTATTCGATAGTGTGGTACAATTGGTACTAAAAAGAAACATAATATTCTCTCTTTACGACAACTTGTCCTTTTATAATCTATTACTAAAATAGACTCGTAACTTCGCTCAAATGGAGGCGCTTAATTTCTTAATTTAAGATACCCCTTTTGTATTTTAGCCCTGGATCCTGTATTCCACTGAATCTCTTTTGGGCAGAGGATCATCGTAAGAAACACAGTTTTGCAGGAAATTGCACAATATCCTTCTCAATAGCGCGGCTGAGATCTTAATACCGATTACTACCTAAGGATTTTTGACTGGTGATAGAAGCGTTGGTAGATGGTACTCTCTTTACGCTGATGAATCAAGCATTGCCCCCCCCCCCCATCCCATTTTCCCATCCTTGCACTGATGAAAGAAGTTTGGGCACCACTTTGCGCTCTGTTTAAACAGGTCAGTGTCGATACCCAATATACGCTTAGGGGACATCAGTTGGCACCCACTTGGCGCTAAAAAATAAGTACCATTATTTAAGCGCTGTTACACCTAGTGTCTGAAAGGGGAAATGCCCTTCCGGCTCCAGTGCTCCCGACAATCTCAAACTAGATTGAGACTACTTGTGTTTTATTACTTCTAGAAATTTCTATTTTAGCCTCTCTTTTTCACAACCTCTTGTCATAATTTTCTTGGTAGGCGGAAGATTTCGTAGGCTAGTCGCTGATCAGATTTTGCCCATCCACCCCTGGTTGGGACCGGAAGTGGGAGAGGCTACCCCCTATCCCTCTTGGCTCAGTGTGGGGGAGTGGTGTTTATCATACCCGCCTCCTCCCCACACTTTTCTCTATCCTTTCATGCACCGCATGAAAGGATTCAAATCTAGGTTGGACAATCATGCTGTGGCTGACATCTCGAGTATTGTGTGCACTCCCTGCCCTTTTGCCAGCAGGGGAATCTGCGGCTATATATGTATAAATTCCACATATTTTCATTCCTTCTCCTTCACCACTTCCTTTACAGAACTCTCCTTAGTGACTTTCTGTGTGATACGCCCTTTTTGCTATTGTGCTTTAGATTCGGGCGGGGAGGGGGCGATACTTTATACTGAAATAGCAGAGTTGGCACCCTGACACTATGGCGCCATTGCACCCATCCTCCACTAATGTAACAAGTGTAGGCACCTACTTCGCCCTGGGGGGGTCTCAGCCCCTGCCATATCAGGCAAAGGAAGGTCCGTCCTCGGTAGGAGAGCTCCGCTTTCCTTTCCATTCAAGCAACCCCCACCATATAGTTAGGTTGTCCCCCTCAGCACCCATGAACAGAGGCAGGGCACTGACGGGTGAGCCCGTAAGAGGCGCGGGGGACAGAGGAAGCGCCTCGACTCGAAAATAGGATTCGGAATATCAAGAACTCACCAGCATTTAAAACCCCTTCGAAATGTGCCTGTTGGGGAAGAGATACCCCCCCAACGACGAAGAGTTCGTACAAGAATGTATATATACTCAAATGTAAGAACAAATAGCTGTGATTTCAGTACGCCCTTAACTCACCAAATAGTCCCCTCTCATCAGTTGATATGTCTTCCACACGTTTTCACTTACACTTAATTGACCACTTTAGCCTGAACCTCTTTCTGTTGGGAATTCGCCCGTTAATTTTTAAATTAAATAAATGAATAATTAATTACTATGCAATTAAAATAAATAATATATAAAAATAAATATTTTATAATAATAAACAAATCTCTTTAGGTTTCGTCTCCAAGTGCTCTATTCTGTCTCGGAATCAAGAATCTCAGTGCAACTTGTGGACATGTTTATGTTTGTGGCAAAATTGCCTAATCGTCTTGATGTGCGCAAGTTTACTACTGACGATAGAGGGTGATGTTAAAGAAGACCAAGGATGCAATTTTCAAGCAGTAACTTTCCTCATATCATTATTTTCACACCAGGCGTCAACAGACACCTTCCCACATTTTCTCAAAGCACTCTTCAATACCCTTTTGGACAAACAACTTTGAGGCTACGACACAAATTACTGAAGACGAGAGTCATCAATGGCGTAGAATAAATAAATGGATTGGACACAACTACAGCTATTAATTGGTAGAAAAAGAGTGTCAGCCTATTCCTGCGTATCCACACAAATTGGCTTGGAAATGTACAATGCCCCAAAACAATCCACCACTTTGTTTCTTCCAAAGCGTCCAAACAAATGTTTAGAATCTTTAGAATAGTACCTGAATAGGTCTGGTCCTCCGGTATTCTCTCCTTATTGTAGTTGGCACTTAATCTGGGACCACAGGAACATCTGGGCAAGCTTAACATCTGTGTGAAGGCCCCGTTACTGATTCAGGGATAGGTGGCAAACACGGCAGTTTCAGTGGGATTTCCGTCGCCGGATTATATATATATATAATTCCTCACCCGTGACCTCTCCTTCATAGTCCTCCTTGTTCACGGTTCCTCAATTTAGGACCCAAACAGCAGCCGGCGACCTTAAGCTCTGAAACAAAAGGAAAATACATGTCCATTGTATCGCTTAATCATTGAGAACCCGACCTCAGGTCAAAAGCAGGGAACCTTAGATCATTAAGGGACAGTATAGGTGGAATTGTATTGGAAGAGTGTTCCTGTTTGCGGCTTTTTTGGTTTAATACGGACCATCTACGTACGAAAAGGACCTACAAACTATCAAAGAGATTAAAAGAGACAGGTAGGTAACAAAATACTTTCTGATACCCTGTCAGCTCGCCTGGAGAAGATTAGGAGAGATTACTTAGGGCGCCTTCAACGAAATACATGGTAAAGTAATTTAAATATTAAACATATTTTAATTTGATATTTCTTCCAATGCCATTTATCTTAAATCCAAATAAGGGAAAAATACTTAAACAATGTAATTAAATACTAAAGAAAGAATTATATTAAAGGGAAAACAAAATGTTTCTGAGTCCACTCGAGAGAGTTTCTACCATAACAGAACCTTAATAAGAAAAACACCCACTAGCAAAGGCAAAATTACCTACTCAATACGAAATAGAAATATTGGATGATGACAATTATATTATATTATATTATATTATATTATATTATATTATATTATATTATATTATATTATATTATATTATATTATATTATATTATATTATATTATATTATATTATATTATATTATATTATATTATATATTAAAAAGGCATAGTCATTCTTACAGCTTAATAATTGCCAACGAATACTTTTACTTTAAAAAGGCATAGACATTACTGCAGCTTTAAAAAAAAAATGCCTAAGCATTATTACAGAATAAGAAGCATTAGGCTTTTCTACAGCTTAAAAAGTCCAATGCATTATTACATAATCAAAAGGTCTATTAATTATTACAGCTTAGTAAAGGCCGAAATATTACTATAGCATTAAAAATGCATAGATATTAAGGCAGCTTAAACTAGGCCTAAGAATCATTGCAAAATAAAAAGGTTTAGGCACTACTACAGCTTAAATAAGGCTGTAACAATATTAGTGAATAAAAATGCTTAGGTATTATTACAACGTGACTAATGGTCTAAGCATTTCTACAGCTTACAAATGGCCTAAGTTTTATTACATAATAATGAGGCCTAGGCATTACTATAGCGTAAAAAAGGCCTGGCATTGCTACAGGGTAAAAAAAAAAAAGGCTTAAACATTATTACAGAATAAAAATGCCTAGACATTACTACAGCTTAACAAAGTTCCAGGCACAGCCTAAAAAAGGCCTAAGCATTATTGCAGAATTAAAAGGTATCGACACTACTACAGCATAAAAAAGCATAAGATGGTTTAGGCATTACTACAGTTTTAAAATATCATAGACATTATTGCAGTTTCAATAAGGGATTATTATGGAACAAAAGGCCTATGCATTAGTACAGCTTATAAAAGGCCTTAACTTTATTTACAAATAAAAAGACATAGGGCTTATTATAGATTAAAAAAGGTAGAAGCATTTTTACAGCTTAAAAAAGTATTATGACAGAATAAAATGGCCTAAACATTACTGGAGCTTAAAAAAAGGCCGACGCATTATTTTTGTTAAAATGCATAAGCATTATTACAAAATAAAAAGGCCTAGGCATTAATATGTCTTACAAAATAGCCTTAGCAATATTACTAAATAAAATGGCCTAGGAATTAATACAGCTTAAACAAGCCCTATATATTAGTACAACTTTAAAAAAAACTGGCTCTTTTTCAGAACAAGCCTGCCGTGAATTAGGCGATTGACGCTATCGCGAGATTCGTATCGTAGTGATGAGTACATCCTGTAGGTTAAGTTAGGTTATGTAAACTTAGGTTTTGGAGAAAGGAAAGGGCGTACACTTCACGCGGAAAGTTTTTCCAATCAGTTATAGCTTTTGTTGACATTTTAAGCTCTTTAGCACACACCAAAAACATTAGTTATAAACCATTAGTATCATCCGTGAATGAAATTAATGATTGTCTCAAAAGATAATGTTGATTCTTCTAACCAAGTGTCTTTTCGCAAATTCAACATTGAAATTCATTTACGCTTATTACAGCGCCAACGGCAATTTGAAGGTGCCGTAACATTATTGTAAAATCAAAAGGTCTACGCATTAATAAAGCTTAAAAAAACTGTGTAGGCATTTCCTCAGCTTAAAAGCACATAAGCATTATTACATAATAAAAAAAGGCCTAAGAATTATTTAGACTTAAAAAAAAGCCTAAGCGTGATTACAGTGTTAAAAATGAGAGAAATGGAAAGAGAGAGATACGGGTAGGACGGAAAGAACCCGCGATCAGCTTCTTTTTGAGGTAACTTCCGTTTGATAAGATGCTGTATAGCCAGCCTAATTATAACAAAGAGAGGTTCCGCGAGATGGCGTGAAGGTCTAAATTCACTCCCGGCACCTCTATATAGATAAAGTAAAATCCACTTCCGGCGTCTCGGTAACATTAACTTCCGGCGAACTAGTATGAACTGTTAAGCGTTGGCCTGGGTAAGATTAGTATTTTGCCAAAGAGGATGTGACACGGAAGAATTCTTTCTTGCGGCCTCCCTTACCCCAAGAGCCCAAAGACAAGAAAATTAAATAGGAAAAAATGAAAAATAAGAACTAGGAACGAGGAGACTCCCACACTGCTGTATTCGACTTAGCTTCTCCTTGGCGAAATACTCCCTCGATCACTCCTTTCGAGGCTAGCAGTGGTTGTTAGAAGACACGGTGTATTCTCCTTCATAACTTTAAGCAGGCCGAGTACTAATAGGGCAAGTGCAAACCCAACAGTGCAGTTGAAAAGCAATCGAGCTCGACGCTCATACCCCCCCCCCTCCCGCCCCCTTTAGCCGTTTTCTCGGGTACAAAATCCGAGGGCGGCAGATCCACCCGGAATGGTAGTTTCCCTTTGGTCGGTAGTGTACGTTTGTGTGTACGTGCTCACGGCTCCTGCCTGGAGCTGACGTGTGTAAACCTTTTGCCCATTTAGTTCTTTCATATTTCTATGTTTTATCCATTATTATAATTTTGTTTGTTCAGTAGTATTGATTATTTTGTTTCATCCCGTTTGATATCCAGAACCTCCTAGTTAGTTGATTTAACTCTTCTGTGTAGCGTCCTATTTGGCAAAATACTAGTCTTACCCAGGGCAACGTTTAACAATTTATACGGGTTCGCCGGCAGTGTATTTTACTAAATCTATACAGCGGTGCCGGGAGTGAATTTAGACCTTCACGCCATGTCGCGGAACCTCTCGTTGTTACAATTAAGCTGGCTCTAGGGTGTCTTATCAAACGGAAGTTACCTCAAAAAGAAGCCGATCGCGGGTTCTTTTATGTTTTACCTCTCTCACTCTCTCTAACTCTCTCTCTCTCTATCAAATACTCTCTCTCTCTCTCTCTCTCAAACACTCTCTCTCTCTCTTTCTCTCTCAAACCCTCTTTCTCTCTCTCAAACTCTCTCTCTCTCAAACTCTCTCTCTCTCTCAAACTCTCTTTCTTTCTCTCTCTTGAGACGCCCCCTTGTCGTGGTGAGAGAGCTTGCGTGTACCATAGATTTTTCGAGCTGTGTCGTCGGAAATTAGCTTTATGGTACCCCTGGTAGGGCTACCCTTGTTGAATTGGTCAGGAATGAAGTTCCAGACAAAGGGCGTCTATCTTCTACTCTTCTAACCTTTATTCTGTTACAGTTTTCTCTATCCCTTTGACTGATTAAAAAAACACAGAAAACAACCCTAATACTATCCTTTCAGCTTTATCCTTCATCAATCTAAATTTAAGGACCTGACAGCTACCTCATGCATCAGAAGAGAGGCTTTTGAACCTCTAAAAATAACGCCAATAGGCGCTCACTGGTTGCGAGAGACTAGGACTAGAGGGTAAGTGGAATGAGGGTAAGTGCCCCGTTAACCCCTTCCCTGGCGCGTAATTACTAACCATTCCCAGTGACCGTTGACGGGTGCCACTGGAAGCAACTATCAGAGGTGACGGGCTTTGTTTCGAGGCTGGTTGCCAGGCCAACACAAAGCCTTGAGTCGAGTCTCTTGGTGTGATGGGATATCCATTAAAAGCTACGCTGAGATCCTGGCCGCCCTGAAAGAAACTAGTAGGAGTTTAGTACGGGGCTGTTCCGTTGTTCACCTGGTGTGAAATCGGTTTCCCCCTTCGGAGCCTGTCAGTGCTGCTTGGTTGGGAGCCACTGCATGCCGGGCTTGAACGACTCGGTCGGACAAACAATAGTAAAAGGAGCGTGCCTTCTGAAAGATCCGAAACGTCTCCGATGGATAGGCGGGAGCAACACACTGTGGGCGACCTCACCAAATCCCCTTCTTTTTTATTGAGTGGTCGCAAAGTATTCAGAGATATAAGATGTTCAGAATGACTGGAAAGAAAGGACCAACTGTGCTTAAATACAGATATTCAGTGTGCAAAAAAGGACAAGTCGTGCGTGGACCTCCCGGAGAGGTGTTACTCCAAATGCCACCCGGCAAGTATCTGCACTGACTGTGTCCTTAAAGGGAAAGTGCAAGAGCTCAAAGATCTATATAGATCATCCGAGCAAAACTCCAAAGAACTGGAGACAAAGCTACAGAACCTAGAGTCTGAACACGCGCGTCAGCTTCGCCGTCTCGAGGACAGGATCGTCGAGTTGTCCTCAAGACTAGAGGTCCAGTCGGTTCATGATGTATCTCCCACTGACGTGGGTGGACCCGGTGACGAGACCCTTGCCCAAGGAGTTGAGGATTAAAATGAAATGATGAATAGAAAGATGCCAGCGACGCCTCCATGCATTGAGTGAATGTGAATTCCCCTTTTCTTTTTCTGTCTGTCCTATAAGTATATAATTTTCATCACTAGCAGGCGACGCCTGCGGGAGAAGAGAGTACTGTCCTATCACCCCTTCCCCCTGGTTCGAAAAAGCGTGTTATGTTAGTGTATTTGAGGGATAGCTAAACCTGCATGTTAAGGGTACACATGTAGATAAGTGTGTACCGTAGAGTTGAAATAGTTAATATATATATATATATATATATATATATATAACAAAAAAAAACAGCATGAAAAAAAAGCATGATACACTAACGTTAGAATGTGTAAGCGGACTGGCCTTGAGCGGACCTTAGGGTCTTTGCTGGTTCCTATTTCTGTAGTTCTCTAGCAATCACTAGAAATCACGGATACAAACTTGAGCTGAAGCGTTACCACCGCGATCTGTGTGGGAGATTTTTCACATACAGCATCTGTGGTAGCTGGAACGCACTTCCAGTGGAAGTTCTCAACAGCAATTCTCTTGATCAGTTCAAGTAGAGACTGGACAAAGTCTTTAAGTGGCCTTTGGGGCACTTAAGCCGCTGAGCAGAACTGTGCCTGCTCGATTGCCAGTCCAAAGGTACCTTCTTTGAATTGACCGTAAGGTCTTATAGGGTACTTTTTATCCTTGTAGCTCCTTGTAGCTCTGTCTTTCTCCCTCTCCCTCTCTTTCTCCCTCTCTATCTCTCTATCTCTGATCTCCATTTCTCTCATCCATGACAGTCAGCAAATGGCTTTAACTTACTAGGTGGCATACTCATAAGTTCGTTTCCCAGAATTTTGAAGCACTGTTTTCTCGATGCCATCAGCGAGGATATAGGTAAATCCGTATTTAATGTACTGTTCTTTGTACTTCCAGTTCTTAGTACACTATTAGCCATCGCAAATCTATAGAAAATAAAGACAGGTCAAGTCAAATGAAAAAAGTGATAAAGAGAGTCAAGTGATAAAGACCAAAAAATTATAATGAATGACAGATAAATATGACAAGTCATATAGCTTCAGTGTTAGGAAGACTCATTCTTGACAAGCACTGCCTCATTTGAAATAATGAGAAGAATAGTGAATCATACATATTTTAGCACAAAAATCAAGTTTAATAAATGCTCTAAATTGACGTCATGGTTTGTAATTACAATAAGTATGGTATCCTCTAAATTTTCAACAACTAAGAAAGAAAACTCTTGTCTAGACAATAAATAATTAATACAATAATAATTATATCACGTTATAGTAATAATTAATCAATTAAACTTAGAACTTAGTTATTTATTTTAATAAAGTTATGTAAAGTTTCTAATCATACGCAATTTTATTATGTCAGCTAAATTTACCTTAAATTACGGTGAATTTTAACAGCATATCTTAAACTTAATATTCTTAACACCATAGTATTATTTTAAATTAAATACAATTTTAATAAGTCCAAAGAATTTGTTTCAAAATTAAAATGAGTTTTTTTATATTTTATTTCTTCATACAGATTGATAAAACTATTTAGTCTATCTGTGGGTGAACCATAGAACATATGACTATTAAATATATTGCACATAATGCAGCTATGCATGTCAGTAATTGTATATAGTAAAAAACCCAATATTTACTAAGTGCAATTCTTCAATTAACATGCATATAAAACCATTGGATGGTGATTTTTGCCATCAATCATTCAGTACTGTGTTTCTTTGATTGTAGAATTAAAAGTGAATTTTTTCTTCTCTCAGGACTGAACGAGTGATGCAAGTTTTTTTTTTAATTCAGATTCTTAACATTATTTAGAAATGTATAATTTCTAACAGCTTGCCATGGCTCCCTTGGAGGCCATGGTCTCCAGGTTGAGAACCGCTGATCTAGAATAATAATGTTTCCAGAGGTAAAGGAGCTGAGACAAATAGCGTTTAGCAATATATATATATATATATATATATATATATATATATATATATATATATATATATATATATATATATATATATATATATATATTTGTTCTATGATACTGCTTAAATGAAAGCCCCTCTCCCCAGCTAATAGTAGCAAGAATCATATGAAGATCTCCCCCACACCAACATTTCAATATAAATAAACTACCTAGGGGTCATATAATGAAACACAATTAAAATTACATTTTGTATCGCAAGCAAATATCAGCACATAGATTATCAAAAGCGTCTCTGAAGAAACAGACACGCCACATAAATTCTTGCAGATATGAATTTAACAAGTTTCAGTAAGGCTTTCGCTAGGGTGCCACACCTACGACTTTGGAATAACGTTAAAGCGAATGAGATGGATGAGGGATTTTGGGGTGGATTCAGTCGTGGCTTAATGACGACAGCAAAGAGTTAATATAGATGGGATTGAATCTGAGTGAGGTAATGCTACCAGTGGAGTGCTTCAGGGGTCGGTGTGGGGCCTTTATTGTTCTTAATTTATATTACTTTATATAATTTATATAATTTGATGATACTAAGTTAGGTAGGATTATAAGGTTTGACTCTGATGCTGAAGTAATACAAGATGAATTGAACAAACTATTGCAATGGGCAGAGAAATGGCAAATAGAATTTAACATAAGCAAGTGTAGTGTACTTAGTATAAGTAGGTGTAATCCACTGAATAATTAAAAAGTGAATGTAAGAGTTTTAAGAAGGTCAGAATGGGACTCCTCTGTATTCTGCTAAGTTCAGACCTCTGGCCTAGAAAGCAATGCATAAGTGATTAGAGCTAATAGGATATTGGGGTTTATTGAGAAGAGTGTCAGTAATAGGAGTACTAATGTCATTCTGAAACCTTAACTACCATTCACTTGGCCTCATCATAAGCATGCGGTGCAATTTTTGGTTGCCATATTATCGGATGGACTTTGGTGAAAGGCTTAGGAGACTAAATCTTCATACGTTAGAGACTTTATTTGTCTTGATTTGGATAAAAGGTTATAATAGGAGAGACATAGGTAAGGTTCTTATTTTTATTAAACAGGATACCTAGGACAAGTAGTAATGGGTTTAAGCTGTACAAATTTAGGTTTAGGAAAGAGATTGGTAGAAATTTGTTTACAAATCCAGTGGTAGATGACTGGAATAGGCTCACTGGTCATGCATGAGATAGAAGCATCCTTCCTAGGCAGTTTTAAGAATAGACTGGATAGATTTATGAATGAGTAAGCTCGGTGGAACTGAACTTGGTGATGGGAACAGGGGCTTCCTTGTAAAGACAATTGATTAGCCTTTTGAGCAGATTTCTTCTTTTCTTATGTTCTTAAGTCAGTTAAGCTATTACTAACATCCAACTATGCCTAAGCAAAGCTAATCTAACCAAACCAACTAGCCTCAGCGAAGCTAGACTAATCTAACCACACCAACTAACTTAACTTATCAAGGCAAATTAACTAAGCTACGTACAGCGAGCTAACGAAGCTAACTAACCTCAGTTAAGGGAACATAAGCTAGGCTAACCAAGCCCACCGACCTACAACTAAACTAACCAATCCGGTTACTACAACATTGTTTTGCTTGCATGACGTTGGATTGGGAACGACTGGGCGACGCTCCTCGTCCAGCTTCGACGTCGCTTACCATTGTAACCACGTACCATTTCTGCGTAATTTAAGTTTAGTTAACACTTAATCTAGCCTAACCAAACTTAGACCTAGCCAAGCCAACTTACCTCACCTAACCTCACCTAACCTAACTTTTTTTAAATTAAATGTTATGTTTCCATTGTTGATTAACTTAAAGTTTCATTCAAGTTCGTCCGTTTGTGCCTAAGTTTAGTGTTCCGTTCAGGGCAATCATAGTCTTGGTTTGCTAAACCCTGTTTCCTCGCGTGCTCAGCACGAGCCTACAAGAAAATAAAAAAAGATTTCTGGAATTAACTTTACTCACGAAAATAATAAAAAGGCAAAATGAATGAGTACAAAATTAGAATGGGAGGAATGAAGAAATAAAAGAGGGATATTAAAAGATAAGACAAACTCCGGTAAAACATTAATCTTAATCGCTCAAAAAGGCAATATGGCGGACTATGGAAGAGGCGAACTTCGGAAATCCGATGCCGATCTGACGATTATGAAATCCTGGCCGATCCTAATCCAGTTTGGATCCCTGAGTGTTCGAATTTGCGGATTAATATCGGGGATTAAGGATTACAACCCGACCATTTATTTACCTGAGACGGAAGGTTCGAATGCAGGACCACTGTCTGACAGTGGCCACCACCACATCACTCGATTCATTTCAATTAATCAAATCCATTTAAATATCACATAGCCTTGAGGGTTGGTGACTTGTCGAGTGATGGTATAATGGTGCACACTTTTTACAATTTGGTTCTCACCGCGTCATCTACGACGAGCGGCATACGTCATTCTGTTGGCATTTCTATTTTGACCACCATTAGGAGAAGTGATGCAAATTTACTTAAATCACGCTTTGAGGGACGTTCCACAGTGTGGTAAAGTTGACCGAAGAGAAAATCCTGGAAGGGTGTATAACTCGAGTCGCTAGAAGAGGGAACTACGAGTACGGGTTTGTTTTTTTTAAACAACATTTGGAAAAGATGTAAATTATCATGTTTTACAATTTTTCTTACTTTTCTTTCTCGCATTTGCCTATTTTCTTCCCATTCCTCCCCATATGACATTTGTGCATTGATTAGCAATCAAAAAGTAAGTATGATGTGAAAGATGATAATTCTATTGCAACTTTCATTTCTACCCTTAAATTAATCATATAAATCCTAATCCATTTTATTGTTTAGTTTTTTTATTCTTCTGTTTGTAGCTCTAAAGTTAGGCCCCTTCGCTCGTAACAATGGCGCATAACTCTCCGATGTTTCTGTGCCATACCCTTTAAATCCACCCTCTGGTCGGACCCCGTCTGAAATCTAACCCGTGATCGACGTGTGCATCTGCCATCAGCAGCGTCACCCGAATGCCTTCCAAATGGAGACGCATAACAGGAGTGCCATAATTTGAAGGGCTTAGAGGGAGTGCCAATCATTGGCACTCAAGCAGATCAATAGAGGGGAAAACAAGATTTAAGTAAATAACGCAATGCATTGAAGTTGGGGGCCACTTAATAGCATCGATGTCCCCATCCCTCAGACACAAGGGTCAACACAAGCCGGCGCGAGGTATTGAAACGAGTTCACACATCTTGTGGATTTCAATGCGTATATTTATACAGAGTGGCCGATATGTCTATCGTTGTTTGGACATTCCACCAGCACACGTGGTACACCACGCCGTAGTGGAAAGTGTGGAAGGGTGTGGGGCTTAACCGAAAAGCCCACATCCTTCGTCAGTGGAGCGTGAAGGAGAGGCCATGCCCAAACTGGCCATCAGCAAAAACAAAAGGAAGGAGAATAGACGATTGTTATCCTACTTTGACTTAGTTGCCCGCAGACAAAAGAAGAACAAATAGAATATATATATATATATATATTCATATAGTATGGCGTAGTGTCGCAACCAATTTTAAGGCACATTTAAGGTTTTGTAGAGCAGACTATCCCAATTTTGCTTAAATAGGATCTTTTCCTTCGAGTGAGGCTTGTTGTAATTTAGTCATTATAGTTCTCGTCTCTGAAGCTACAAATGGGTAATTCTCGTACAGGAAGAAAATTTGCCCTTTAACTCCTTATGTATGTAAGGTTTAGTCAATTTTGGATTGAGGAATTCCTTGTTTGTAAACTATTCGGAGGCCACTTATAAATTAATTGATGTCTGACGAATTTACGAGATATTTACAGAGTATTTCCTATGGAGGGATATGGTTTCACCTTTCTGAATGTATGTTATAGATTTACTCGCCACATGTATTATTTCTGTTTTATACTAACTGATCTTTCTATTAGTCATATTCAGGGCTAAAATGAGTAAAAGAACTAGAACATCAACAAGTCATAGTGTCTTTGTCTGACTTATCCCTTCCAGAATGTTCTCATTATGAGTATAGCAGTAGTTATTTGTAACCTGCTGGAGCTCCTTCCATATCGAGAGAAACAAAGTTTAAGGCATTGGGAAATTTCTTACCGTTACGAATAAAACTAAAAATGCCATTTCTGACCAAAAAACACAGAGAAAAAACTTTGTTTTTGGACCAGACATACATATATGAAAACTAACTTTAGCAAAGTTATCCTCAAAAATGAATAAAAAATCACTCTAGATGTGCTTGATGATTGAGCAAGAGACTGGGTTTTCAATGGACGTAAGGTGAAGTGGTTCACCAAGGAATAACAATAAGGATGGATTGAGGATTTGGGCTGCAATAGTTAGAGGCAACCTTGGACAACCTTTCAAAGTGGTTGATATCAAATTGTATTTGAAGACGTACGGTGAGTTTCTAGAGAAAAATTCTCTCCTTGGGTTCAAGAGACAGCTAGTGAGGGTGAGGAAGTTATTTCTCCTCATGCACTCCTAATCATACCTCCAAGAGTCGGTTACACTTAAAACAATCTGTATGAGACTCAGCCATGAACTATCCAACAACCAGTTGAAACCTAAAACCAATGAAAAACATGTAGAATATCCGGAAAAGAGACTTTTATGCAGATGACATTCAATTTAAGGAACAAATTACCTTCGAGAAGCTATCCAAGATGCTGCAAAGAATTTTCTGCTGATTGCATCAAAAGTGTTCAGACTGTCCAAAGTTATTTAAAAGAAAGGTTTCTTTGTCCATGAGCTCTTCAAGAGGTCCTTTTTTAAATTGTTTTTCCTATTTTTCTCAATGTATTTTATGCAATTACTTCTTTATAAGTGGTTAAAACCTGTTAAACTGTTATTATATTATTTATATATATTTAAAAATCGGCAAATTATATCATGACCGTAAAATGCTTAATCCAACAATAATTTCCCTTATTTTCCTCACATATTGCATTTAGATTGCACGCATTTTCTGCTGATGATTTGTCTTAACTCCAAGAAGAACCCTACATAAAAATTCTTCATTTTGAAGAGTGCTTCCGATATTTTCAATATTTACATTTAATCCATAGACACACATTAGATGCTGTTCAAAAGTTATATGATGCAATTCCTAGAAATAGCTGAGAATTTATTAATGTTTAATCTATATCAAGATTAAAATTAGTAATTAAAATGTTGTTTATATTACTTTGTCCAACCCCTGTAAGCTTTTAATAATGTTGTTAATATTAGTGCCAATTTATAGAACAAGGTGCAATTAGCACATAATCTGTAAGCTCGAAACCATCTACGCGATATTGATAAATATTTAAATTTAAGCTGAAAAATATTAAATTTAAGTCATAGAATTTTTTTGTAAACTTAAACATCACCACCCATTAGAAAGAATCCTTATCAATTATCTTGATGCTTCTTTTCCCTTTGCTTAAGCCTCCTCCGATCAACTATTACACTGGTCTGCGTCAGAAATGTACCTTAGGTTTTCTATAGTGTTTCTTAATAAAATTGACCTCCTAAATCCGAATCTGTCATCCGTTTTTCTCTATCACCTCCAGTTTTTGCGATACAGGGGGTGATAATAATTTTATAGTTTATACATCTCCTATATTACATCAAATTTCAATAGTTTTTGCACTGCTCTATTCGCAGTAAATTTTGTGTACATTTTAAGTAATTATGCAAATAGGTTTATATTTTGCAGGTTAAAAATTGCTTAGCATTATAATAATAAGAATAATAATAATAGTGGTTGAGTTAAAAATGAACAGAAAATGTAAGAATAGCTCCGACAGATTTTGCTATGTTTGCGGCAAAGTGACTTTTCCCGAGCAGCAAAGTACAATCCCTCCTGTAATTAAATCTTTGTATCATGCATATTTTGGAGTAAGGCTAAGAGATCAAGATAAAAGTTTTGCACCACATATCTGCTGCAAGGGATGCTACATAAGTTTAAGACGCTGGAGTCAGGGCGAACAGAAGTCCCTCTCTTTTGGTGTTCCCATGGTGTGGAGAGATGGCAAGGACCACACTACGGACTGCTATTTTTGCCTGACCAATCTTAAAGGTGAGCATTGTATCAAGTATTTGAGCTTTCTGTATTATACTGCCTCCTGAAAATATCATTATTATGCAAAGATTAGCATAAAATTAAAAACTAACATAGTTCACTTCAGCATGAACATATCTTTTACTAAGCATTTATGTACTATCTGCAACTCCAAATCAATTCCTTTATGTAATATGCAATTATATTTTCCACAGGTATAAATAAGAAGAATAAACATAGTGTGGCATATCCGGATGTTCCTTCTGCCATCAAACCCCTGCCCCATGGCCCAGGAATTCCTATACCTTCTCCCCCTGAACATATAGAGGTACATGAAGAGATTAATATGGAAGTTGACCGAGATTATGACACATCTGAGTCTTATCAGGTTTCCACACATGATATGGTCGCAAGACCATTCACTCAAGTTCAGTTAAAGGACCTGACCAGGGATCTGGGGGTTTCAAAGGCAAATACACAACTTCTTGGCTCTAGACTTCGTGAAAGTAATCTTCTCGCTTAAGAAACAACATTTAGGGGGGTACAGAAATAGAGAACAAGAGTTTCGAAGCTATTTTTTACAGCATTCTTCCAGCTCTTTAGTATACTGCGCCAATATTAAAGGACTTGTTGAGGCCCTTGAAATTCCCTACAACCCATTAGAATAGAGCTTGTTCATAGATTCCTCCAGTATAAGTTTAAAAGCTGTGTTACTGAATATTGGTAACAGGATAGCTTCCGTTCCTATAGACCATTCAATCCAACTTACTGAAAGTTATGAAAATATGAAAAAATTGCTGGATGCAATAAATTACTCTAGCTTTAAGTGGAGGATATGTGGTGACCTAAAGGTAAGATCATTTTACACTTGGCATTTCTAAGCTTTTTGATATTGAAATTTTCATTTTTAATTGTTAATACTTGTATACACCTTTTGGTCAACTTACATTTTACAAGAATGCAAATCTGGAAATCATGAGTCATTTTTTAGTTATATTTTTTGTTGAAGTGTGTCCCTATAGGTTAATGCATCCTATTGGGTTAATGGGGAACTTATCCTAATTGAGAAGGTATACAACACAACTCAATAAACTCAAAATAAGATGTACATATATCCAATTAGTTCCAATACGATTTTTCAGTGCATATTCATATTCTTATTGTTTTAAGAAATATTACTTTAAATTTGTTTTTAGAAATATTACACTGAATTTACATACCGTGCTAAATTTTTTTTCAGGTAGTGTCTCTTACGCTTGGGACGCAAACAGGCTACACGAAGCATCCCTGTTTCCTATGTTTATGGGACAGTCGTGCAGATAGTATGCACTATGAGAAGAATGTTTGGCCTCCACGAGAAGCATTTAGAATTAGATCAAACAATGTGATAGCTGAACCTTTAGTGCCTCCTAAAAAAATACTCCTCCCTCCACTGCATATAAAGCTTAGCATAATGAAAAATTATGTCAAAACCCTTAATAAAGTAGGCCAAGCTTTTAAATTTCTTCTTCAAAAATTTCCACAAATCAGTGACGCTAAGCTCCATGGGAGAATTTTTGATGGACTTCAAATCAGGAACTTGATCAGCAATTTGATGCATCAATGAAGGACATAGAAAAAGATGCCTGGAAAGCTTTTAAAGCTCTAGTTAACAATTTTCTAGGCAGTAAAAAAAGCCCAGAAGAATATGTTGCCCTGGTCAATCAGCTCTTAACAAGTCTCAAACATTTAGGAGCTCGAATGTCTATAAAGATACACTTTTTACAGTCCCATCTGGATTATTTTCCCGACAACTGCGGGGATTACAGTAAAGAACAGAGGCAAAGATTCCACCAGGACATAAAAACAATGGAATCCAGGTACCAGTGTAAATGGAACGGAAACATGCTTGCTGACTACTGTTGGTGTTTGAAGCGTGATGCACCAGATGACAGGCACAAATGAAAATCGTCAAGGGCGTCTGTTCTTCGAAATTATAATTATTTTCTTTATTATGTTTAATTTTTTTATTTTTTGTTTATTAAAAGAATTATAGTTTACATACGTGTATTCCTGTTTGTATGATATAACTGTAATAATGCCTTATTAGATAGAGAAAGGGTTTTTTTTTAAAATTCAGAAAAAATGAGGTAATCTCAATGAAAATGGTGTATGCTGTACTGAGAAAATCTGACCTGATTGAACAAATATACATTCATTTTTGAGCTCAGGAGGTTTGATTCATTAGGAAACCACAAAAAAAATGTTCAAACGCAGGCCTGTGTTATGATTCTTTTGAGCTCTCCAACTTCATTAGTGAAAACTCATCTCACCATTTTTGATGTGGAATCCTTGTTCACTAATATCTAAGTTATGGAAACTTGCAACCTTATTGATAATTATTTATTTAACAAACATGATAATATTGAGGCGTTAAATAAAAATCTTTCTCGATATATCGAAACTGATGGTCGGTGACAAAATCTTCTTTTTCAATCATGGTATGCGTATGAGTCGCCCTGTCTGTTTAAAACCTACTATTTCATATTTTAAAAGGTTTGTGTACATTTCTGCATCCTGTTTGAAATGCAAAAGCCAAAGATCTTAATTATGCTGACCTAAAATGTTGGGAAACATTGCCTCATGGAGCTTTAAATTTTAGGCCTCTAAAACGGCCCAAAAGCTCAGTTCCGTGATTGATTGAATAATGATTGGCACTATATTTTTTTATCTAAACAAGATAGAGCAACAGAATAAGCACTAAAGTGATTTTAATCCTATTTATAACTTATAGATTTATCATAGCCTTGGAACAAGAAATGGCACATTGGTACATAAAAAGTTTCAGAAATATCACAAAATTTGTTTTCGTACACTCAAGGCAGATAAGACGCTTTGTTCATGACACAGTTTGTTTACGGCAACTTATGCCTTAGTCGGCAGTCGCCAGATAGCCCCTTAATTAAAAAAAAAAAAAAAAATGTTCATGACACAAATTTGAGATTAACATTTTTCATAAATCTAATCGATCAAGAAGTGAAAATATTACATGATGATTAATTTGATAATTATAATTACACATTCAGTTGTTGAGCGTTTGTTTCTTGAAGCTGTCAAAGCGGCGTCTGTTAAACTTCAGTGGTTAAAAAAGATAGGCCCTTTTCTTGATAGCAGTTGTTATGGCATTTGCAAAGCTGCTCATCATCTTGACATCACGTTCATTAATGTCATTCACCGCTTTCAGATTTTTAATATAGTCCAACCCTTTTCTGTTGCCCTAATTCTGTGGCAAAGATTGTATTTAAAAATACAATCCATTGGAACTATTAGTAAAATACTGGTTAAAGACCTACATTTCATACTTACAATGCAATTTCATTTTCTTCCCACCAACAATTTAACTCAAATATTTCAGATAATGTGGTTTATCTATTCGAATCAGGGCCCAAATCAGATATTTTGGGAGCTCTATACCCCTTGAATCTCGACAAGAAACGACTCTCAACAGCCTTTAGTACCCCTGCCATTCACATAAAATCCAACCAAAATACCTAACATAATAGAAATTTAGGTTTTGAATTTTTCCAAATAAGCAGTAAGGTATGTAATTGCCTGATTTTCAATTTAATTATTCTTCAATCAACTCAATAGTTCTCTCTATCCTGTGATATTTGCCTGTGATTTATTTCTATTTTGTATTTTAAGTGTAGCTTTAGATGCTAATTTTAATGTATTTTGAACAAATGACAATTCCTGTCAATGATATACATAGTTGAAATAAGAAATGTCTGGTTTATTCAATAAATATTCCAATTTGTCGTGTTGGATTTATCTTCATACTCTACTGTCAATTCCTGGAGAGTTGGCACACCAAGAACAAAATACATTTATAGCACATCAACAGTCTCTTCCTTCAGAAGGTCAAGCTTTATAAATTGTTCTCTCGGGATGTAATCAAATCCAACATGTAGATTACCCCAACCATAAAATAAGAAACCCAGGAATGTCTTTAGTGTCCATATCAAACAGCACTTTTGAGAGAAAATTCCAGACAGAGAAAGAAGATATTAATGCTTAAAATCCAAACGCATAACAATCTCGCAGTAAGACCCAAACCACACACACTAATTATTTAATCCAGACGCTCACTTTCACTTGGCCTGCCCACTAAAGGAACTTTTCTATACATTTGAATAAGACGGAATAAATTGAATACCCATTGCCATTCCGAAGAAAACAGGCTAAATAAAAATGATTCAGCTATGTAAAATTCATTCGTTAGAGCACAATTTACTATTCTCTTCAAAACAGAGTTATATATATATATATATATATATATATATATATATATATATATATATATATATATATATATATATATATATATAACTCAACATTCATTAATTTAAGATTGTTCTTCGTATCAGTTAATAACTATTAATATCAGTTTCAATCCTTTAGTCCGTGGTACAAAATGTTTAATTCATCTCGACCAATATTTGCTTATTTATCCATCCAACTTAAGTCACTTGTTCGTATATCAGTGGCCAAAGGTTTTAGTACGACTCATAAATTTTAGGAAATAAGATAAATGCAGGGTCGAAAAGTTTTTATTTGCATATTAATATGAATAAAACTGTGAAATGAGTAGTAATAATTAGGGATACGTTTAAGTAGCGATGCCTCAGGACACATACGTCGGAAAAACATGGAAAACAACTGGACTGGAAGTCACTTGAAGAGAACACCGAAATCTTAGCACACGCTCCAAACCGACGGCAGTTGCTTATATTAGATGCCATATACATAAAGGAAAAACAGCCATAATTAAATATTTAACTAAATGCACAATTCATCTGGCCTTCCTTCCGTCCACCTGCCCTTAATAGTAATCGGTCCCTATCTTAATCCTTGATCATTATAGAGTCTCAACCATTTGCATGTACCTTCACTTGTTTAAAGCAATTCTATTTCCTATAAATATGTTCGTATAAATGTTAACTCAACTAATCACGCCCCCCCAACTGTCCTGCATACACTTTTTGTGATATATCCTTCATTCATTCACTAATCACCCTTACTTTGCCGGACATGACAGAAGCAACGCCTGTGAACACAACTAGATCTCAATGGGAGCTCCAGCAAAGAATCTACTGCGTCAAATATTACTACAAGACAGGCTCGTTCAAGGGAGTGCAGGACACTTTCGTGAATCAGTTCGAATGTGAAAAAGCCCCATCTAAGAGCAGAATTTAGAACTAGGTTGACCAATTCAAGAACTATGTGACAGTGGAGAACCTCAATGTAGTCAATGACAACCGTCCATTCCATTCGAGACGCCCCAGGAAGCGTACAGATGAGTTGGTGGTCAAGAGCATGAGAGAGTCAGTTGACCAGAGTCCAAAACGCTCTATACGCAACCGAAGTCAGTCCCTCGGTATTTCCCATGAGACTTGCAGGAGAGTGCTAGTAATGGATGTAGAGACCTACCCATACAGAATACAGACGAAGCAGACCCTTACAGCCTCAGACAAGGAACAGAGAAAGGCTATGGCAGTCAAGATAATGGAGAAGATTCAGGAAACCCCAACTTTCCTTAACCTCCTTTGGACCTCAGATGAAGCTCACTTCCATCTTGAAGGAAAGGTAAACTCGAGGACAAATGTCTTTTGGGGAACTTCCAGACCAAATGGGGTAGCCACCCAGCCCCTACACTCCCCTAAGTGCACGGTATGGACTGTAATCTCAGCCAGAGGCATCATCGGACCATTTTTCTTCGAGGAATCTGGCGCGACAGTGACAGTTACCAAGGAGCTGTATGTTGAAGTCCTCAAATCCTTCAAGAGGGAGCTGCAGATCCTGTTCCCGTCGCTTATGGGAAAGTTCTGGTTCCGAAAAGATGGAGCAAGCTCTCCCACCTCAAACCTGTCCCGATATTGGCTGAAAGAGAACTTTGGTGGCCGTGTGATCAGTCTCAAGACTGATTTTGAGTGGGCACCTCACAGCCCAGACCTTAGCGCCCCCAGGTTTCTTTCTCTGAAGCTACCATACAGATAGAGTGTACGCAGGGAGACCCAGGACCATCACGGAACTCAAGGAAGCCATTAGGAAGGAGATCAGAGCCATTAGTCGGTCGGTTTGTAAGGACGTCATGGACAACTTTGTGCTGCACCTCAAGAAATGCCCCGAGCTAAATGGAGGTCATCTCGAACACGTGCTCTAGAATGAAGAAGAAAAGTTCGAATACTTTCATGTTTTGATATGATGTTTTAAACTAGTTATCACCAAAACTTCATTCAATACTTGCAGAAAATTAAGAAACGAGGCCTATCGAAAGTTGGGGCCCGTTTTTGGGCGGTGACCCTGTATATTCTCCTCAAAATCAACAAGAATTAACAAAGTAAAAAAATGCCAAAAGATGTAATATAATTAACGAATAACAGATAAGTAAATAGAGCTATATAAATATTACAGCAACACGAAACTGATACAGGAATCTCAAGTGGCATGTCGAGAGTCCCTTGGCAGTGATGAGAGCATTTATTCTTCTATGGATGCTCTCCAAGAGGATGCGACAACTGAGGAGTGTGATGTTGGCCCACTCCTTGGGGATGACTGCCTTCATTTGCTCATTGGAGGATGGCTGACGACGTCTTACGGCATCTAACGTTGCCTGGGGTCGAGAACAACTGGAACGTGGACTCGTCGGACCATAAGATACGTCCACACAGACACATGGTTCAGTTGGGGTGAGCACTTTACTAAGCCAGTCGAAGTCGCTTCTGCTGAAGGTTTATCAAAGGCTTTTAGCGGGCTTTACGTGACTTCAGGACTTGTAAAAGCCCTCAACGACGTACTTTTCTAACGAATGCATTAACCTTGCTGCCCTCTGTCCATGCATGTTTCAGCTAGATTGTGTCCCAGGATAGTCTAGATCGAGGTTGGTCATGGATGTTTTCCCTTTTTTTAATCCTCTTCAAAACTTCTGCGACACCAGAATGTAGTCCGTCTACCTTCCGGGCGATCTCTCGACAGGTGAAGATTCCTCGTGTAACGTGTGTATCAGATTTCTTTCATCACGTGTCTTCGTCATTAGCATATTTCGTCATTATCTGACTCTGTCAACCTGGCTTAGCATTAACCAACAATTTTTTAGACATTTTTACTGCAACACACGTATACTGATACAAAGATTCCATACATTTCAATAGCATCGTCAGTTTCAATATTTCAAAAAAAGTTATAAAAGGAAGCTTGTACTTTTCTTTTGTTTTCCAGATGCATTGGACACATGCATTGGACACATCAAAATATTCATTGACATACCCAAGGTTTAAAAACTCCAGGTGTCCTAAAACTTTTGGCTGCAGCACTACTTCTGTGACATATCATTCGCGTTTCAATCTGTTTACTCTCAAGTGCAGCACTATAATTCATAATCAAATGATTCAACCAATTATTCATATTTCTTAGTTTCGTACCCTTTATTAAAATTTATTCATTTTAACCAAAAACTATTAACTGTACTGTGCACATCGCAGTTGTGTAATCTAAGCTTAACTTAGGTAGTTCAATCAATCCTCAGACCCTAAGCATCGCTAACGTTGCTACACATGGTTGTTGAAAGGCATTATAATATTATTGAATCCATTGCTTCAAGATTTTGATTTTTATAATAAAAAGGCCCTTCCTACGAAAACAAAATGTCTGATTTACCTGATTTTTGGGAAGACAGAAAAGATAGCAGAATGTAACAGAGGAACATACAAAAAAATATATACACATATATGTATGTCGTGGGAAGTTTGGTATTTTTGTCTCACAATTGTGTGAATATTTCGCAGTCGCAGGTTAAAATAAAATCTTCCCGCCTTATACGGATACTTAGTACGAGGAGCGGTCAATAAGTTTTGCAATTCGGATATAAGGAAACGATATATGAGGAAAAGTGTTTTATAATTTTTCAATATAACTACCCTCGACCCTCGACTTCAATGCACTTGCGCCACTTGTCCCTGAGGCTTCGAATTCCCGACAACCAGAAATCTCCCGACTGCTGTTCAATCTACTCCTGGACGGCGAGCTGGACATCTTTATCGTCCCCAAACCGGCGTCCACGCAGTGCAGCTTTGAGCTGGTGGAATAAAAAGTAGTCACTAGGGGCCAGATCTGGACTGTAGGGTGGATGGTTGAGAGCCTCGAATCCGCACTTGCACAACTCTGGCCTTGTGGGGAGGGGCATTGTCGTGGAGGAACAGGACACTGCGTGTCAACTTGCCGCGCTGCTTCTGACGGATGCACTTCTTCAACCCAGCCAGTTCCTCGGCGTAATATTGGCATGTGATGGTCCTTCCACGAGGCGCATAGTCCACCATCAACACTCCCTCAAAATCCCAGAAGATGGTGGCCATTATCTTCCCGGCTGAGGGTTGGGTCTGAAACTTGATGGGGGTCGGAGAGCCCCTGTGCTTCCAGGTCATGCTTTCGAGCTTGGTCTCGGGATCCCAGTGATGGACCCACGTTTCATCACCTGTCACTATGCGTGACTCGAATCTCGCCGGGTCTTGGTTGTACAGGAGCAGCAGCTCCTCCAAACTTTGACGATATTAAAGTCGATCATATGGCATGAGGTTTCTAGGGACCCAACGGGCAGAGACCTTGGTCATGGCCAAATTGTCGTGGATGATGTTGATAACACTTCCATGTGATATTCCAAGTTTTCGCTCGATTTCTTAGACCTTCACACCTCGATTTTCGAGGATCATTCTCTCCACACGGGCCATATTATCCTCGTTGGTCACGTCGGACGGGCGTCTTATACGGGGGTCATCTTCAAGGGACTCATGACCATGGCGGAACTCCGTATTCCAGCGAGCAATGGTTGCATAGGAAGGGGCTGTGTCGGTGTACACTGCAACCATGCGTTCATGGATCTCTTTTGCATTCTTGCCTTCCTTGGTCCAAAATTTGATCACTACGCGGTGCTCAACCTTCTCTATTGTTGAAAAATTTGTGACTGACGATCTGCGATCAGCTACTGCTTGTTAAATAGACGAGGCAGGAGCGTGCGGCTGCAGGTCCTGACCTATCAAAACTTGGCCTAACTCCCCCACAAACAGCCATCCATCTTCCTCTGTTTTGCCCTACCGATTCGCAAAACTTATTGACCGCCCCTCGTATGAATCATAGATAATCTGATCTAACTTAACCTAACACCTAATTTTTACAAACCAAATTTAACCAAATATAACCTGATTACCTTACGATAAGATTGACAAATTCTGCATAGTTCATAGTAATTTGTACGGTCTCTCTTTCCTTGTCAGTAAGAGTTCCTTGACTAATTTTTGGCGGACCCGAGGTGCTAGTTATGTGAATAGGAGTGACGTCGCACGTGAAGATCAAACACTCAACTGTTACTGTTTTTTTGGTAAGGAGGGTCGTGTTGCTTATAACTAAAAATGTCTAGGTTTAAAATGGCTTCGGAAATTCGTAGACGAATGTATATTCTGTTTTAATCGAATAAAGATTGTTTGAATATGGAAAAATCAATAGTTTTTAATACGTTCTAGCGACATTTTCCAAATTGTTTTTCACTTTATTTCGTTTTTTTACGATGTTTTCCACTAAACAGTCGTCTTTTGTTTTCTTGCAAAGTTTCTGTCCTCGGAAGTCATGAAATGAAGTATCCAAACTCACACATTTGGTTTCGATAAGGTTGACTGTCATACACGTAACCTCACTACATATATCTTTGCACAAAGAAACATACACAACCCACTAGGTTATCCAAAGCCTGGAGCGCCCAACACCGCCAAATTAACAGCTCAACCTGACTTTCCCCCGTGCCATCTCCCTCCAAGCACTTAAAAATTACACCAAATCGGCTTGACTGATAACACAACTACCAGACCCGTTGCCTTTGGAATCAGGATGCAACTCATCACGCACTCATAACATACGCTTACTCATACAAATCGGTTATAACTACTGAAAAACAGAGTGTTGTATTTCGAGCAGAAACCTGTTTTGACTTGACCATTGAGTCTCACAGGGAAGGAGGTGATCTTTACGATGGCTACATCACAACTAACAACAAGGTTAACTCCAGCACATTTAATTATCCCTTATCATCTTCCAGATCCTTCTCTGCCCCTAGATGACTTTTCTACTTCCTTTTAATCGCCTTCGAGAATTTGTCCTTCTACCTCCCCGTTTATTTCTCTCAAACGACTTCGATTTGGAAGAGAGGATTTTATATATTATGTAAGTAGGGTCAATTCATAAGCAATCACTCTATTATTTTTTAATAGCACTCAGCTATCCATGACTCGACACGATAGGATGGACGAAAACTCTCCGTTTTCACAACAGTATTTTTTATAAAAATAAACTTTTCAGTGACATAATTATTTGACTTAATGAGACCTTGACCTGTTGCACTAAGTCACTCTGAACTGATTGAATGCCTACATTACCAAGCTGGTACCATAAATTCCGCCTGTAACAAAGTAGTCGCGAGCCTGTGAGCAATTATGAGTGTTATGGGCAAAGCAAAATGGCAATGCGAGATAAAGAATAAGTATCTAAAGTATGGTTTGTTGGTATGATAGCGTGTGTGTAAATTTTCATGTGTGATTCGCCGGTCTTGTAATATAATCAGTTTCAATATGTGATTAGATTACTGGTGTAGCGTACGAGAAGTTTAGGCGAGCGGCTTAAAAGCTTCACTTGAATGAGTCTTTTTTTGAGAGTCAGGATGGCCGAGTGGTTTCGCCGCTCGCTAACAGTGGTCCAGCTACGCGGTAGTTGTTTACAACTCGCCTACGCTATTATTTATATTTGACCCTTTTCCTATCTACAATGGTGCCCAGACCTGGAAGGGAAAGCGTTCGCCCTTGGATAACATTTCCAAACGGGTTCTCTTCATTTCTTCATTCACACCCTGCTTCTAAGAGGAGGGTTGCGTAACATACGGGAAGCGCAGGCTAGCGGCTTAAAAGCTTATCTTGAATGAGTGTTTTTAAGACTCAGGATGGCCGAGTGCTTTCTCCGCTCGCTAACAGTGATCCAGGGACGTGGGAAGCTGTTTACAACTCACCTACGCTATTATTTTTCTTTTCCCCTTTTCCTACTCTTCTCTATCTACAATAGTGCCCAGACCCGGAAGGGGGAGCGTTCACCCTTGGATAACATTTACAAATGGATTCTCTTCATTTCTTGATTCACGCTCCGCTTCTAGGAGGGGTGTTGCGTAGCGTATGAGAAGTGCAGGCGAGCGGCGTAAAAGCTTCGCTTGAATGAGCCTCTTTGAGACTTAGGATGGTGTAGTGGTTTCGCCGCTCGCTAACAGTAGTCCAGCGACGTGGGAAGCTGTTTGCAACTCGCCAATGCTATTCTTTTTCTTTACCTCTTTTCCTACTTTCCTCTATCTACACTGGAGTTTAAAAGACATTTTCTGTGTGAGATTTTTCGTTTAAGATGCCTGCGAATTTAATTTTACCATTGTCATATTCAACGCCTAATCTTTAGGAAAATTTTAGCGATCTATGTTTTGAATAAATGTCCAGTGGTGGTTCTTCTATGTGATATCGGAGTTCGGCGAAATAGACTTTTATTGAAGGTTTATTTTGATGATTGTGATTTACTTGGCCTATGACGAAGTTTAAGTCAGGATTTTTAGGTTTATAGGTTTTATTTGAGATGTGAAAAAGGCTAAGTCAGGGTACTTAGAGTTGTTGGTTTTATTTGATAAGTTTGAGCTATTTGACATGTGACAAATTTTGGGTCAAGTTGCTTAGGTTTTGGGGTTTTATTTGATAAGTGTGAGTTATTTTACGTGGAACTATTTTAGGTAACTTAGTTTAGGTTACTTGGTTGTTTTTAATTGGTAAGTGCATGACATATTTTATGTGTGATAAAGATAAGATCCTTTTATAGGCCTCACTCTCACTGCTAGTATTACACTGCATGGCAGGAGGACCTATTTTCGCATGTTTTGATGTCTCTCCAAAATTAACGAGAGCATTGAATACTGGAAGTAAGTTTGGAGCACGATTAATTTATACTCTTTACTCTGGAAAGTTGCAAGTAAAGAGATTTTATTTGGTGTTTTATAACAAAAAGTAATTAATTGAACGATATTAATTAGCTATACAAAATATTATAGTAACATGAAATA
This sequence comes from Ceratothoa steindachneri, assembly GCA_963969495.1. Taxonomy (NCBI): domain Eukaryota; kingdom Metazoa; phylum Arthropoda; class Malacostraca; order Isopoda; family Cymothoidae; genus Ceratothoa; species Ceratothoa steindachneri. The sequence goes on from OZ018317.1 coordinate 222,038,414, forward strand.
TATGATTAATCTCTTTAATGAGAATTAGCTCCATTTTACTTCACTGAATTTATTTACTTTACTTTAGGCACTGTGAAAACACTGTAATTATATGGGAATTGATAATTAATTATGCTTCTCACCGTATATTAAACTTTGCAAACGCGTGGACCGAATTAAATGGTCGTTAAGTTAGTGAAGTTAAACCGGAAATGCGTTCGGAAAACTTGTCGGCAATTGAGAAAGTAGCTTCGAAATGCGAAGAATATCATCGGGACCATTAGCAGGGGAATGTAAGCTAGGAGATGAGCAGGGGACGAGATCGTCAGTATGACAGGCGTTAATTAGATTCCAGGAGAGAGGAAGCTGCTTCGTGGCGCAGAGGCAACGTCTAATCTTCTTAGCGTGTGTAGAAAGTGACTCTGGACTTGATTGTCGTAAATAATCTTAGATGCTTCTGACAAGCCGGTTTATCCATTCACAAATTTGGCTAGTCTGGCTTGACCCATTTTTGTCAAAAATGATTCGCCAGCATATATGTTTACTTCTACCCTAAATGAGTGGGCGCTTAAGGTCAAATGAGTGACCTTGGCTCAATTCTGATCGCAAGAGAAATGGGAGTAAAACTGGGGGAGGGGAGAACAACCTTCCCAAAATGAGTGCGAGGAATATAATAACAAACAATAAATTGCGGTTGGCCGTTACTAACCTAATGAAAACTGCGGGCTATAAGACTTATGAAAAGGTAGAAGCAAAAATAAACTTTAATAATTTACACAGAATATACAATAAATATTTAGAATGAAATAATGGCAATGGATAATCGAGGTTTACAATATTCGATCTAACAGAGCTACTTGAAGCGAACAGGCGCAAGCTCTACGTGAGCTTTCGGGAAGTTATAACAAGCCTCGGTACGTATGTACACAGTTAGAGATGACTGGCAAGGATGCCACAATGATTCCTCTCAGGCTGGCTTGGGTTCGAGGCTTTAAGAGATGAAACGGGGAACAGTTGGTTATTCGAGTGATTTTAACGATAGTGAGTTTAACCTCTAGTAGTAACACTAACTGCAGGGAGCATTCGTGCCAAACGCAATGTACCGAAACCAAGGATGGGTCAATTGACTGGGGCTCACATCCTTTGGTATAATTCTTGCCTTCGTGCTCGTAAGGAAGCGGAGCTCGATCGAGAATGAAGTATCTCGTTGAGAGTGGCATGCATATACTGTCGATGCCCAATTGGACTAACAATATATAGGGAACCGCCGGAACAGTTACTGCCTCAGGCCAAGGGGGGGGAGGGGGAGTCTCTCCTCGATTAAACACGGCGTTGATGGATAGGAAGTACCCCCGTGGGGATTTCTTGATAACGCCCCGGGAGGCGGCAGAGGCGCTCGTTTGACATTCCGATCCCTCTCTTATCGATGAAAGCAGTTTGATATTCGGACTGTTCCTTCGGCTTTCGCTCGGCGTCGCCTGACCACGGGGTTTCGACGGGGCACATGGCGGCACGGAACCTCCTTAATTTTCAACTCCTCCATTCCCAAGATGTTACTCTTAAAAAAAGAGTTACATCTGACAACCACTGGATGGATATTAAAAGTCTCAAATTTTTCCGACTTCAGTGGGAGGGGGGGTGGACAATGGGGGGATACTTGACATTAGTCGATTCGAGCTTTAAGGGCTTGGGCATATTTACGTACATAGTATCCAGGAACACAAGCAATAAGTGAATTCAACACAGACCAAGAACAAATGGGCTACAAGAACTAACGTTAGTTCAAATGGGGCTTGATTACCTCAGGTCAATAACGACCTAGAGCTACACAACAAATAACATACACAAAACATTGAAAAAAAACACAATAGAAAAGATACAAAAGGGAAATATAAAATGCAGTGAATTAATTGATCCAAACGATACAAATGGTTACCGGATCGTTCTTAATTTGTGAACAAAGAAGTTTATTGTCCGATATATACAACATTTTAAACAAAAGGAAACAAAATCCAACATAAAATTTAAAAGCACAAAATATATTCTAGATTAGCTTTAGTAGTTTAAGTGGGTTCCTACTCAGGATATCTGCAACACAATTTTCGGACCCTTTTATATAAATAATTTTAAATTGATACTCCTGGATGTATAACCTCCAACGCATAAGGCGACCATTGTTGTTTTTTACATTTCGCAAATATGCGAGGGGCTTGTGATCCGTTTCTACAAGGAACTCCTTACCAAATAAATACATTCTAAATTTTTGTATGGAACATATAATTGCAAGAACCTCTATTTCGATGAAGGCTTAATTTTTCTCACGCGGGAGAAGCTTACGGCTTGCGTAGGTGACGGGGTAATTATCGCTATCATCGCTATACTGGAGTAAAACGCAACCTAACCCTTCGTTACTGGCATTGCTTATGATATTGAATAGCTTATTAGGGTTGGGGAGCCGAAGAATAGGGGCGGAAGCTAATTTTGCCTACAGCTGATCGAAGTGGTAGATAGCTAATGCGGACCAGAGAAGCTTTCCCAGGGACTTCTTTTACAGCAAGTCACACAAGGGCGCCAAGAGCGAGGCGAAATGGTAGACGAAGCGGTGGTATAAAGAAAACGAACCCATGAAGGATCTTAGCTGCTTCTTATTGGACGGACGGGATATTTCCCCAATGGCGCGGATTTATTGTCCTCCTGGGTTTCCAATTGGATTTTCCCAATGCAAAAGCCAAGGTAGTCAATCGTACCATCAGCAAAATGGCACTTGCTGTGGACGATTGTGAATCCGTGCTCACGCAAACGACGCAGCAGGGCCTGGAGGGTGATCACGTGATGGTCCCACTCCTGAGTTGTCACGTAAATAAAAAGGTACGTTTGCCAACCCGTTTAACATTCTACGAATCATGCGGTTGTAATTACTACAAGCTGTCACTAAGCCAAAGAGGAAACGGCGGAACTGCATTAAACCTTTGTCTGTGGAGAAAGCCGTGTATCTCTTTACACTTTCTTTAAGGGGAATTTGATAATAATCTTTACATAGGTCCAATTCGTTAATGTAATTGGCCTCTTCAAAGAGATTTAGATTTTGGTCGATCAAGAGGATAGGCTCAGCATCGAACAAGGTTACCGAATTAAGTTTTCGAAAATCGACGCACAGCCTATATCACTCGTCTGAATTCTTTACCAACACAGTGTGGAAACAGTAACTAGATTGAGATGGTTCTATTATCTTTAATTTTAACAATTTAGTAACTTCTGCGTTGAAGACCTCTCTTAAATGGATGGGCAGAGGCTACGGTTTGGATCGAACAGGCTCCAGGGTGGTTAAAATAATATGCTCAAACTGAGGGACACAGCCGGGAATCTCGGAGATCACGTCTCCAAAGTGACTCAGTAGCTGCTGCAGCTGACTTTTCCAAGCGGGAGGCAGCTGGGCGTTAACCTCTAAGTCGAATGAATGGGAATCGGTGGCGCTGGGCACGGTGGGCAAAGGGTACTCCTTGTCCTGTTCTATGCAAGCCACTTGCACCCCATTTAGCGGATGTAGGGGGTAGTCTACTTTCATGACCGACTCCTCATCAATAGCCACAATATTATTGATGCAAGCTTGGCGGTGGTACCTCTTGAGCATGTTCACGTGGTACAACTTGTCTCCAGACGGAGTTCGAATGAGATAGTCAACGGGGCCGCCAATTTCGATGACGGGGAAGAACCCCTTCCATTGACTCAAGAGTTTATTATTCTCGGTGGGGATAATAATAAAAATTCATCGCCGGGTTTGAATCTATGATCCTTAGACTGTTTATCAAAATACGTTTTGTATTGGTATAAGTTCGTGTCCGCGTTCTGAAAAGCGATTTAGGCACACTTTTCTAACCTCTACCGAAGTTCTAATATGTATGCATGGGAAGATTGGATTTCCCAGTACAATTATTGTTCGAAAACATTTCGTTTAAAATGATCAGCTGGCCTCGGACGTTCCGCCTATACAGCAATTCAAAAGGAGCAAATCTTAATGTGTGATGCGAGATTTCTCGGTAGGCGAACAAAGTTACCGGTAAATATCTATGCTAATCTTGGGGGTCGTCTGCGCACAACTTCTTCAGTATATATTTCAATAAAGCGTTAAACCTTTCGCACATTACGTTTGCGGCAAGGTGATAAGGGGGGTAAAAAGGGGTTTACGATTAGGAGCTTGCCAACGTACTCCATTAATTCAGAGGTAAATTGGCGGCCTCGATCAGATAATACCTCCTTAAGTACTCCGATTCGGGAGACGATAGAAATGAGCGCCTCGGCGCAGGTGATACGATCGATCTTCTTCAAGGGTACTGCTTCCGCGAAACGGGTGGCGAAATCAACGAGGGTGTAAGGACGAAGTTGTACCCTTCACTGGTAGGGGGGTGAATTGGGCCAATCAGGTCGATTGGCACACGGGCGAAAGGTTCAGATATGATGGGTACCTTCTGCAGCAGAGCGGCTCTGACGCGTCTTTTTGCGGCTGTTCTTTGACATATATAACACGAACGGCAATAATTAAGGATGTTATCCACCGCACGCGCACAATAAAAATATTTACAAATTCTCTGAGCCGTGTTAGTATGGCTGAAATGGCCCTAGAAAAGACTATCATGGGCAGTCTTTAATATGAAGGGGGCCTGCGAACGGGAGATGTATAATACATGCGCCGCGGAACCGTTGCTTTTCAAGCAGGCGCGATACAGAAGATCGTTCTTCACGACGTAGGAAACGACTTTATTAGCGCGGGTGGACTCCCGAAACTTATTATGAACTTTGGTTCAGAGAAGGGGGGGGGGGGAGTAAATCGAAGTTCTTTTGCTTTTTAGTGAATTCATCATTCAGGACGCCACTGAACTTGGAGTCGCGTGGGGTTTCAAGGGAAGCGTGTGCCTCTGCTTCCTTTTTTCATCTGGTAACGCGTGAAAATGGGTTGAACTACAGGGGCAGAAGTAATCCGTGGGCACTCTCCAACCAGAACAGCGCAGAACTTTATTGAGGCCGCTACTACTTCAGCCTAGACGGTATAATACGCGCATTCAACTAAGCATTTCACGATGGGGAATCGATTTGCACTCCCCAGGTAGTCATCTACTACCGCAAACTTATCATGGTTCGGAACGATCGAGGTAAGTAGCTCGTCTGACATCACAATATACGTACACCCTGTATCCCGACCAAGGGTGGATACTTGACAGCCGTTTACTGATCCGGTCTCAACGTCAAGCTTCCAAGGGAGCTCTTCTCGAACAAGAAGTTAACCTGATTGCCAGCGGCAGGAGAAGCAGAAGAAGAGGAAGGCGGTTCAATTTGCAACGGTGGTGTCACGGGGATAGCACAAATTTGGTGCATTTGATTGAGAGAACTAGCAGGGAATTGGGAGTCTTGGGGGCAGTTGGTCCCCAAATGTCCTTCAACACCGCAGGAGAAACACACGATGGGCCTCCTGGGAAAGTATGACGAACGGGGATTCGACGAGAATGGCTTGACGTCACGGAGTTCAGACGAAGAAAGGCTTATGGGGTTGGAGGGGCCAGTTATTTTGACAAAATTGCTAGGGGCACTGGGTGTAAATTTTAGTTTGCCACTTTTACCTTTGGCGGACGATCGTTCAGCCATTCTTCCATCCTTAGGGTAGCAATTGTGGCTAGCGGCGAATACATTGGCTTCTTCGATGCATTCCTTGAGAGGGGAACACCTCCAGGACTTCGCAAAAGATCGAATCTCAGAAGAAAGCGAAGTTATAAGCTGGTCCTTCAGAATGAAGTCAGGTTAACACTTTATACTCGTGGGGGACTTTCGAAGAATCGAGCCAGAAGTTGAAATGCCTCAGAAGCGTATACCCAAACTGTCGAAAAATTGGTGTGATGAAATTTACCACGGCAGAAATCGGGCGTCATGTTATAGGCGGCCAACAATTCCGATTTCAATGTCGAATAGTCAATCGTTGCCTCCGACGAGAGGGATATGAAAATATCTTGGAGCTGAGAGCGTAACAACGGCAGTAGTTTAGCGACACTATACGCTTCAGTGCCCTAGTTGTTTAGCTCGTAGATCTTTTCAAATTGCACTAAATATGACCCAAAATCTTCTCCTTCCTCGTTAACGGGGAGCGAGTTGACGGAAAGAGTTTCGATCCTTGCTCTACTCATTTCCAATTCAGGTTGTCGGATGCTTTCTCATTCTTCTCTCTCTTTTTCTTCTCTGTCTCTTCTTTCGGCTCTCTCGGCTCTCTCTTTTTCTAGTATATAAGACAGAAGGTCCTTTCCGAATAAAGCAAGGCATTCTCCTTGCAAATTAAACTGGTTGAATGAAGACATGATGTCGCGAATTCGAGCTAAACTTAAAAAAATACGTAACGGGGTGTCGATCTGAATTAACTCGGTATGCACACGACGCGATTAATAATTTCCCTATGGGGTCTTGGAAATATACCAATTAACGCGAGAACCTTTAACTTTGCTTACCACACATAGAACAAATCTCGACTGAGCCTTTCTTGTTACGAAAGGGTAAAATTCCGTTAGGGGGAATAAATGAGAAGCGCGGTCTTAAAACTTACACGCGGTAAGTATAAAGACGGGTACACACAACAAATTGGAAAAATAATTCGCAAGATTATTTCTGCTTACTTTCTCAATATCCAAGTCTTCAGCCTTAAAACTTTTAAAAGACCTTAAAAAGGAACCCTTTAAAGATCCTATAAACCTGACACTAGTTAATATACGCATGGGATCCTACGCTGGAAATTATCGGCCTAAGGGGAGTCCCATCTTTTTGTGTTTTCGGTAAACCATATATGTACGGTAGCGAGAGATTGTACACTTTCAATTGTTTAATAAGATCAGAAGACCTTTGAGAATATTTTTGAGTGAGAACGAATACAATTGCCCAAAAGAGAATGTGACCAGAATTTCCTCTTACGCCGAGATGATTTTCACGGCTCACGCAACATCACTACACCGGTGGAACTCCGACATATCCTTTACATGAGTCAAATCAACCTTGAAGATGGACGACTTAAGACTATTAACGATCATAAGAGGAAACTAAACCGCCTATTTTAAAAAAGTCCGTGGTGTCCTGCATCTAACCCGAATAAAATTATTGTGGATATTTCGAAATTCCAATTAACACCAGATCAAAAGATCATCCTTAGTTTTGGCCTGTCATTTTCAAATAAATTTTGTGACCATCTCAACGTCCAACATTTAGTATCAATTAAGAAATCTAAAAATAGATCCGATATCAATAGTGATTTCATCAGTGGTTACTTACTTGGTGCCTTAAATTCCGATCATAATTTTGCGTCCATCCCATTCCGATTACAAAGTGCTTCGAAAGAACTTAAACAAAACAAGAATATAGTGATTACTAAATCTGACAAAACTAATCAGGTAGTGATTTTGGATAGTGAGCAGTATTCTGCTAAATAGAACGAGTTGCTAAATGACAAGAACACGGACTAAAAACTAAATAATGACCCTCTGTCAAACAAAAGAAAATCGTTTAATAGCTCGCTCAAAAATATTCTCAAAGGTCATTCTGATCTTATTAAGCACTTTAAACTGTAGAATCCCTCGCTACCGTACATGTATGGTTTACCGAAAACACACAAAGATGGTACTACGCTAAGGCCGATAATTTCAGGCGTAGGATCCCATGCTTACAAACTCTCTTAATGGCTAGCGAAAATCCTATCTAAATTAATTGGTAGCATTTATGATGCTCACATTAACCATTCTGGTGATTTTGTCAATACAATTAAAGAGGTTGACCTATCGAATAAGCAGTTGTTAAGTCTTGATGTCAATAGCCTTTTCACAAACGTTCCCGTCAATGAAGCTCTGGATGTAATTATGAAAAACTTGCCTCTGTCTAACCTAACATTACCCCTACCGTGTAATAAAGTTGTAAAATTAGTTCGTTTGTGTGTGACGGACAATTTGTTCAGAGCTGAAGATTGTTTTTACAGGCAGAAATATGGCATGAGTATGGGCAATCCCCTTTCCCCGATATTATGCAATCTGTTCATGGAGGATTTTGAAAAGCACCTCCCTCCCCCATTTTACACAATCTCATAACGTGGTTCCGCTATGTAGACGATATATGTACCACATGGCCCATCAATGATAACAGATTTGATTCCTTCTTTGAAAAATTGAGTAAGATCCACCCAACTATTACATTTAAAGTAGAATGGGAACTGAACAACTCATTGCCGTTTCTGGATGTAAAAATATCTGAAATAAACGACAAAGCATATGGTTCCGTCTACCGGAAACCAACTAATTCTAGTGCCTATATTCATTATTTCTCGTGTCACGATGTATCCGTTATAAGGCCTGTAATTTCTTTCATGTTCCTGAGAGAAAATCGCATTTGTGATCCTTGTTTCTTGCCAGACAAAGTTAATACAATCATCCAAACATTCATTGAACTGCAATATCCCCTTTGTTTCATAGAAAAGTGTCACTACAAAGCCAGAACCATCTATTATTCCCCAACTAATTATAAGAAAAACAGATATGACAAATATTATGCACCTTCCCATACTCTCCCCAGTTAGTCAATTTCAAAAAGTTGGCACGGACTAACAACATCAATGTTGCCTTTCAGTATGAGAATACGATCAGAAATAGCATATCCAAAAATAGATCGATCGATAAATAACAGGGAGTTTATTTTATTCCATGCAAATCATGTAATGAATTATATATTGGTGAAAGCAGCAGATTTTCGAAGCGAATGAATGAACATAAATGCGAGATGCGACGTGGTGCCCTCTCCTCGAATTTATTTCTACATATGCCTAATGAAAAACATCAAATTGATATTGATAATGCTCAAATAGTTTATAAGTCTTACAATTATATAGATTGACGCTTAATTGAATTGGTACTTATAAAATAAATTCCCAATTTTAATACTTCTGACGGCCAATAAAATACTAATACCTGAATAAGCCAGAAATTCATACTTCCGTTTCTCAAAAATGCCGACACATTCTAGCATAATCCACCTTAGCGCCACTGATTTGTGTGTTTGTACGTTAAGCAACTTCTGTATCTCACTTGTTCACTAGCGATTGAGAATGACGGATGTCTCCGTTGAAACCTGGTTTCGCATCTAAAATTAGTCCTTTTACTGTGGTTTTATCCATATATATATATATATATATATATATATATATATATATATATATATATATATATATATATTGTCGTAAAATGACCCACAAATATATATGTTTACTTCTACCCGAAATGACTGATGAGTGGGTGTTCAAGGTCAAATGAGTGACCTTAGCTCAATTCTGGTCGCGACAGAAATGGGAGTAGAAGTAGGGTAGGGGGAAACAACGTTCCCAAAATAAGTGCGAGGAATTTAAATAACAAACAATAGAGTGCGGTTGGCCGTTACTAAACTAATGAAGGCTGAGCGCTATAAGGCTTATGAAAAGGTAGAAACAAAAATAATCTTTAATAATTTACACTGAATACACAATAAATATTTAGAATGAAATAATGGCATTGGATACTCGATGTTTACAGTACTCGATCTAACAGAGCTACTTGAAGCGAATAGGCACGAGCTCTACGTGTGTTCGGAATGTTATAATAAGCCTCAGTACGTATGTACACAGTTCATAAAACAACTAATCAGACTCTTTTGCAAATCAAATAACTTTATCAATCATTACTATCGAACTCCTCTAGTGTTCATTTGAAGCTTTCAAACGAGAGATGTTGGCACTTGAACCAAGCTCCCTTTTCAAACCGGGAGTTTAGAGTCTGACCCAAATTGCCTTTGTTAATTTCTAGCACCTGTTTTTCAAACATTCAAGCTTGTTCAAATTTCTCTTCAGATTTTTGTTTCCAAAATCCTTCCTTCTAGAACTACTTTCTAACTCATGAGAGAATTTGGCATTCAATTCGTCTCAAAGCATCTCTGGAGAAAACATTTAAACTTTTCCAAAATTGAATTAATCCCTCTTCCTCCATCTTCCAAAATCCATATTTCAAACCCAGTTGCTATTCTTTCAGGGCTGTGGAGTCGGTATGCTAAAACCCCTAATCCGATTGCAACTGTAGGTTTTATCTAATAATGTTATAAATACTTTATTGGATGGAAACTGTGATGATGGCTTTCCCTCTTTTTTTAGTTTATCATCTGGATATTTTTACAACTTATATTTAATAAATATCAGCTTAAGTGGTTGAATAAACTAAAGTATTCAATATGGAAATTTTCTTTATAAAAGAGAGCCAAATTCAGAGTTTTGGGACAGTTCAAAAAATAAAATTCCTGATATGCATAATTAAAACGAAAATTTAAAATATATCCTAATATATATATATATATATATATATATATATATATATATATATATATATATATATATATATATATATATATGAAAATGAATCCATTAAACCACATTGAAAGAGAAAACGGAATCATTTTTCCTTGCAATAATATTTTTATTACTTTTTTACGAAAAAATCCGTGCAGGGAAGCGATTCGAACCAGGCACACTGAGGCAGCGAGCACCGCTTTGATCACAGTTAAAAGTATGCCGTTAGTACACTACGCTACGCAGAGGACCAAAAAATCATCTGAATAGAATAGCTTTTAAGGAACACTTTCGCAAGCTCGAACGGAGACTAAGAAAGAAATAGAAAATTAATTGGAAATTCAAAGAATATATATATATATATATATATATATATATATATATATATATATATATATATATATATATATATATATATATATATATATATATATATATATATATACATATATGCATAAAAAAATAAAAATTAATCATACCTAAATAAATTTTTAGGAAAAAAAAAGCCACAAGCACTAAAAATGTATTTATTATTTTTTAGCACTAATATAGCTTCTGTAAGATCTTGCTTAATTGAAGCTCTAAGATCTCTGATTTTATAAATTTCAATGCAGAAAACAATTTTTCAACACTAAATTGAGTCTGTGAAAACGCAGTTACTACCGTAGCTGCGGGTTTTATAAATTCAGGTTAGGTTTGGATACACTCATTTAGTGGTATTTTACAGGAGCGATTATATTTGAGTATCTCTTCAACAGGGGGTGGAAATGACTGGTGTGGGAAACAGGGATATCACCAGGGGCGAAAGGCACCCATCTCCCAAATAATCGCACAAGGGCTCGACTTTGTAGTATTGAGGTCTGCAGGGTACACGCCCCTACCCTTTATCTCTGAACTCAGGAATTAGGCCCGGCGGATAGAACCACTCTGACTTCTTCGAATCTCTGGGAATGAAACACAATTTCTATGTATGTGTGTATATGCATATGGACCTGTATCTACGTATGTTTGTAAGCATGCATATATGCACATGTATCTGTGCATAGACCTAACTCCGCATGAAGGGTTTTAAGTAATAGATAATATAGGGAATAAAGAAAAACAAAGTATACACATACATCCACTCGTGTGTGTAAGTGTGCTTATTTTTTTGCGTATCGGCGACGGGAAACTGAGAGTCAACGAGATACTGAGAGATAAGAGACAAGAGATAGCGAGTCAGAGAGACACACAAGGAGTGAGTAAGCGCGACGAGTACAGATCCCACCCAGGACGTTAATAAAGAAGAACCAAAGAGAGAAAAAATATAACACAAATAAAGGCTCAGAAATGAGTACAAAAAAAAGGACGAGGTCATCCTCCCCGCTCTTGACTAATACCCCTTCTCCCATTGACCCCCAGCGATCCCCTCGACACTCCCCACCGCTATCCCCCTCTGCGCGCTTTTCGAGCTTTCTGGGTCTCCGTTCAAAGCATTCCGTTCTTATCGGGTGTCAATATTTGGTTCCCGGGTGCTTTGTGCGAGGCCGCCCAACGCTTTCGGTCTATTGCGGGTGGACAATGTGTGTGTGTGTGTGTGTACTCAGGGAAGATGGAAGTTGGGGGAAGAGGAGGCAATAGTAAGACGAACTGACGTACACATATGGCAATGTATGGAGGCACAAAGAGCAAAATGCACAGGTACAAATAGTTTCGAGCATATAAAGTCACACAATAGACAAACTTTGTGGTTTGTACCTTTTGCTGATTCAGGAGGTTTTTGCTGGCGTAGATACCCATTTAAAAGATCTGCGGGTTTTGAAAATTTTATGAAAAAGAAAAGACTATTCTGGAAGTCACTAATTACAGTATGAATTTGGATGTTCATGATTTCTCCAATTCATTGTAGCGCGATAGATATCAAATGCATGAGCAAATACAGAGTGATGGCGTTCCAATATGGCCTTAATGAAGGTGGGGAGGTTCCCCCAATTTATGAGCTTCTGTTCATAAATTGTTTAAGGATCACCCCATTGGGGTAGGAGTGTGGATGATAAGGGGGCAGGTAGGAATGATGTGAAAGAGGTTTGTAACCGAGAATGCTCTGAGGTCGTACGCGTAATAAAGAAAAAAGAACGAGACTAGTGAAATGAAGTATGATAGCAAGTGTACTGATGTGCGAAGGAGTGGGAGCCGGGCTATAAAAATGAAGTGATTATACTAATGTATTTATTTGAAAGATGTGGTTTGACGGAGTTTGTGAAGGGCGAGTGTTTGCCGTCTTCCAGGAGGGGAAGGACCCTGCCTGGAAGAGAAGTCACAATACAGTGCAATTAGGAGTAAATATAGTTTGTTTTGTGTTAAAAAGAACATAAACGGATGGAGGTGGTACTGTCAGTGACCATAATGCGTGCCGATCACAATGTGGAAAGATGACCAAATGCACGGCCCCTCACCGATTTGCTTTAAGTGGTTGTTAGGGCAGGCTCTTGGAGGCCACTAAGCCATTCTTTGTTCTCGCAACTATTCCTGCGGACATCGATGATAAACAACTCGCTACGATAAGTAACCATATTAACGTGGATGATCTCTTGATGCTTTACTCTTCCACGCCTTTTCTTATCCAAGCTGTCTACTTCACTTAAGTTACCAAAGTAGGCTGTTTATATAGTGGAAATAACCATGTACCTTGATTTTGTTGTCTGCTTCTTGAAGGTCCCATAAATGCAGGCTGTTTGCTTTCCATGTTTTATTCACGAAGGGGCGGCTTCTTTGCGGCTTCGCACGTCACACTGCCCCTATCTTCTGAATCTCAGCTTGGTACCAAATCCATCAACATCTTCCTTCTGCTAATGATGAACAAGCTCCCACTAGCACTTTGATAATTCCGAGACAGACTCACCCTAAAAGGGTGTGGGTGGGGGCTTGTTAAATCCCTTTCCTGGAGCTTTCTTCACCGCACTTGCATCTTTTTTTCCTGAACTTCTTAAGGACATGGCACACTGTTCTTTCTTTCAATCACCAATATCCGCAATGAGAGGTACATTTTTTGAACAGCAATGAATGCAGCATTGGTTTCCTAGAGAAGAAATGATGTCAAAGTTATTGTTCGACTTCCAGAGTTCTAACAGTCTAATGAAGCTTGATCGATGAGTTTTGTGGTACGCTAGACAGTATTGGATTTTGCCGCTAAATTTTATTTTTAAGCAATAGAACAAATCGGAAAACTATAGACATTATTTTAATACTTATTCCAAAGCTTTAACACATAATGTGTAGGTAAAACAGACACTAAAGGTTAATACTTAGATATAAGAAGTCGCCTATCTAAAGAAACTTTTTAGCAACTCTGATATTCCATACATACATTTTTACCCTAACAATATCAATTATTAATAATGGAAGGGGTAGAATTATAATTTTCTTAGAGTATACCTGAAAATATTAGTTATTATAGTCACATACAGCTTGTGAGATGATGATGTTCTGTCAGTTGCGAGTGTGTAAATGAGAAGTTGGAATGAAAATGTCTAAATCTTTTCGAAAGATAAGGTTTCTCTTCCCATATTTCTATGGGGAAGGGATGTCATCTAGGAAGATGGTAGATACGATATCAATGTGTATTAATAGCTCGGTTTTGTTTCACAATTTCATGGCAATGACTGAGAAGTATGGATGCTTAATTGTAAAAATCATGTACCTTAAAAAAAAAACAGAGGCCCTATATTTGATCTTTTTGTAACTCCAGTCATTTATATCTATCGAAATTAATTGATATTTTGAGCTATAACTTTGATGTTGATAGTAAGTAAAAATAGTTTTATCACTTAAAATTCGTCGACATATTTCTTCCACAGCTTTTATATGAAAATTTATATAATATTTTGAATTCTGTTATAACTATGCTTCCAAATAGTATTTTATATGTAAAGCGATCAACATAACCTTTATTTTAAAAAATCTGAGAAATAATCAATATTTTTCAAAGCAAATATAAATTGGGTTGACTCTATCACCATTGGTATAATTTTATTTTAATTGCTTGGTAAATATTGCCAAAACCTGTAGAGTTTCACTGCAAGCCTTCCGCAAAGGTACTCAGTTTTGGTAACGGTTTGTTCAAGTTCCGAATATAATGACTTTGCTACCTCTGGTTAGAAGTAAACTTTAATGTTCTTGAGAAAATAAAAGTATTAAATTTAATTAAGCATGGTAACTAAAGTGACACATATATTGTCAAATATATGTACAGATGCTTACTTAATTTGGTGAACAACTATTGATTTAAGAAATTTATCTCTAATAAAAGAACGACACCCAAGTCACAGTGCAATAAAATATATGTACTGGGTGGGTTAACACGACAAAATTTCGTTCTGAACATACTTATCAGTTCGTTTCACCTTGCCAGACAACTTGGCCGAACCGCAATGACATATTGACACGAACCAAGAGGGTACTTATCAAACTTAATTACTTCGTCAGATAATGACGTTGTTCGAAGTTATGCAGTTGCGTGACAAAGGCTGCGACAAACCAAACAGAAGCTTCTATCAATAACTGCTCGACTCAAACAGTACACCATGTGTCATTTAGATTTCTAATCTTGACACTATTTAACAAAACGTTGAGAATCCTCGTAAATTATTATTAACGGCCGGTAAACTGGGTTTAGCTTTATGTCCTTCTCAAGCCTCAGGCGTAATCGGAGCTCATTTTCTTAGAAAATCATTCCCTTGAGTTTCCGAAGGTAAATGTCATATCTGTGAGTTTGTGCTACAACGTTCTTAGTCAACCATACACATATCCATTTCATGTACGCTCGTCTCAACTTGAACAAAAGCTGTAATTAGTCGCACATAAAATTTTTTACAAGATTTTTCGATGTAAACATGACAGACAGTATGATATTAGAGGCAATCGTTAACGCATCAAGATCTTATTAACCTAGGTGGCGTGGGCTACCTCAAGGCAAGGCCTACCTAGCCTAGGCTAATCGGTAGTATACTGGGCCGTCCTACTTGCCATATTACATACAACAGCAAATAATTAAGGATGTCTTTACAAGACACTATTAGAGCAAAATACAATCTTACTTTCGGTTTAATTATAACCCTAGTACAAAGCCTTTTATTGCTACACGAGGCGAATAAAGAAAATTGTTATTCATAACGACTATACAAAAAATTAAGACAAGATTCAGGTCGGGATGTACCTGGCAACCATTTCCTGTTGATGAAGGAAGAAGGAACCCTGTCGTCCAGCGAGCCAAGAAGAATATTTAAAGTCCCTGTAAAGTCCATGAAGGAGAAATAAGTTGATGGGGAATGTTATCCCAGTTTCTCGACAACTCGCTTGGTCGGTCACGTCAAGACTAAACTTGGAGGGTCATTTTTGTGTCAACAGTCTAGTGTTTTTGTCATTAGAGACACAGATGGGCCGTGGTCACGCGATTCTAATTCCTTCCCAGCTCCAACGGATACTTAAAATGATTAGCAGAGTCCTCTTAGCAGCTCCTATGCATGTTTTTACAACCACTTCGCCGTCCGAAACGTGCATTTTGAAAGACGTTAGCATAAGTTAAAGCGATCAGGTCATTTTTCAAAAATCATTAACAATTGGTTTGTGGGTCTCGTTGCATTTTTGGAGCTACTTTATTTAAATGGTTCTGCGCGTTATTGCAAATTGTGGGAAAATTTCAACTCTGCTAATTATAGGAGTATTTGCTCTCTAAATAGACTTATATATATATATATATATATATATATATATATATATATATATATATATATATATATATATATATATATATATATATATATATATATATATATATATATATATATATATATATATATATATATATATGTATAACTGAATCACGAAAATAAGGAACGTGAGGAATTTATGAATAACGTTACAGCCACGAGGAAAATGAAACAACGGAGAACTGCGAGGCCTTTCGACTAATGGTCAGTAAAGGACCATTAGTCGAAAGGCCTCGCAGTTCTCCGTTGTTTCATTTTCCTCGTGGCTGTAACGTTATTCATATATATATATATATATATATATATATATATATATATATATATATATATATATATATATATATATATCAGCTCTTCAAACGATGAAATTACGCCCAAGAGCTTTGGTTTTTATTAAAACATCTTCAAAGAGCAGTTGAAAGAATGCACACCCTGTACCTACCATATTTATACAGAGTTATTAAAACACACAAACGGAACATTCTAGCGAACCTAGAATTAGTTCAATAGGTTCAGTAGCGTACAAATTGTCTTTAATAACCCATTTAATGGGGAATATATCAAGAACTAATATAAATAATCATGAAGACTTTGACCTTAAATTACAAAGCATACATCCATCGTTTAACTATAATCTAATTAGCTTCGATGTAGTTTCTCTATTTACAAAGGTTCGGAGTATATGACTCGCTTGCCTTTCTAACTGAAGTTTTATACGGACTAACTCTACCATTCTCACCCTCTATGTGGATTGAATTGATAAAATTATTCATAAAGGATTGTGCCTTTTAGTTTAATGTTATTTGTTACATGCTTATGAATGAAATTCTTCTAATCCAAATTACTTCCTAGAATTCTTCCATACAAAGGCCATATGGCATCGTTACGTTGACGATATACTTTGTATTTATCTATCCGATGTAATGAAACAACTTCCTCATCACTCATAATGTTCTTGTCTCTTCGGTAAAATTTGCGCGGGAATCAGAACGCAATGACACCAGTATTTTTTAACTGTCTTATTCATAAAATAGGTCAAAATCTAAAATTTTCAGGTCATAGGAAACCTATTATCTCACTCATTTTTCTCAAGCCTGCTCGCAAATGTCAAATGGTTAGTTTTCTCTTCTACAACGTGTAAGCCAGAATTCTTAGACTGTGAATTAGAATTCATCTATAAAAAGGCAAATAACTTAAATTCACAGACTTATTGTTAAGTCCGTTTTAAGATACGCCAGAAAACATTCTTTCATGACAATAAAAACGACGAATTCTTGAAAAATAATTGCCTAATTTTACCTTACTGCAAAACATTGAATCCTATTCCCCAACTTCTCCAATAATTTAATGTCAATTTAATTTTAATTTTACTCGTATCAGGGCTGTATATTCCACATGCGTTTTTATACTTGTCACGATATTATATACATCACTCAAACCAGTAAGGGGTCCAACGACGGAAAAATCAGTATATGTGCAGGCCAAGAATCTCGCCCCTTTTGAATCCATTGCTCAGAATACGACCAACGAATGGATTAAAACAATAGTGGAAATCTAGAAAGGGCAAAATAAATTTACTGAAAGAAATAATCAAGAATTGGACATAATAAATATGCAAAAGACAAGACCTAACTTAAATACCGGATTGCTAAAGTTAGATAACTTTGCATAAACATAGATTTGTAATCGAATTAAAATTGATAAACGATTCGCATAAAACAAACCGAGCTTATCCATTCGCACAACGCTTAACAATTTTTGCCAATTAACTTTTGTTTATGTATATGAATAAGCATGCACTTTAATGGGCCTGAATATGTATTTATATAAATGTGTAAAATATATATATATATATATATATATATATATATATATATATATATATATATATATATATATATATATATATATATATATATTATATTTAAACAATTATAGACCTAAGCATCATCCTTCAATTGTGGTTTTTACTTGCGACTGTCATTTGTTTCAGGTGTTATGTTGTACTCTATCTCACTAAATTTCATAATTCTTTCAAAATCCCTTTGCATTTTTTTTTTAGAGAAACTAAAGCAATTGGGCGTAATTTCTTCGTTTCCGTTTTCGAAATGGGTTTAACTGCATTTAAAGTCATGTATCTAGTGATCGTCTAGACACTCACACGTCTTTCGACCGTAGCAGATAACCTGCCACGATCGAAAGACGTCTTTGAATAGGAATAAAATATTTCTTTCGTGAGTGTTTTTTCTCGCCTCACAGACCCAGTAAAAAACTTGTAAGGAGAATAAAGAAAGTACAAGTTAAAGTTAATAATGCTGCCATTGTTTTAGACTTTAACAGTACATGTATCGACAATGGCCTCTTACCTGATATATGTATATATATAGGCTTAGGATGAAAGTAAATACAATTGAGACAGGACTCATATATTCTGACGTTTCGGGCTTCACACGCACATCTTCGAGGTACTATAAAACAAAAAAGGATATAAAAGTTTGAAACTAAATTTGAGGTTATAAATTAAGACTACAGAAAACTAAACAAGATGAAAAATTATTAAATGAACACCAATTATTCGATGCGCATAAAAAGCTCACCTTACAGAATGAAAATTCGAAGAAGACTGAGAAGTCGAAGAAAATTACTAACGAAGTTAATTGGTTAACAGTGCTGGGCAAATTATTGGTTGGTTGGGATTACCCAATTGAAAGTGGGTAGGAGGAAGTCACTATTGAGGGAGGTAAAGTAGTGATAACTAATTATTATAAGTCGTCATTGAAATAGAGAATAAACGCATTAAGGGGGAGGGGGTAAAGAAGTACAGACTGACTGAATTTTACAGTACGACTCGAGGCATTAAACCAAAGTTATACCTATCACTGCCAATTCTAAAGACTGGAAAGATGGCCTAACAGTCGTTTAGAGTCGTGTTCAAATGCCTAGAGTCGTAAACCGGAGTCGTTCCTCTCTCAGATGTTTAATATAGGTATATAAAATGACTCAGTGTTATCAGTTATGTATGCCTCTATAAGTTAAGTATTCATGGTTATATATTTAAATATTTGATCATCCGTATGTAGTTGGTGTTGACCGTTTCTTGATCAATATAAATAGTTCATATCTTTGTCAAGTGTGGTTGCTAAATTATCAATAGACAACTAATTCATTAATTTTTTTGTATTATTGAGAAATCTTGAGTTGCCCTCGTTATTAAAGGCTTTCAAATATTATACCAAATTACCCATGTACGTATACATAACTGATAACACTGAGTGATCATATGTACATTAAACATCGGAGAGAGGAATGACTCCAGTTTACGATTCGGCGCATTTGAGCACGACTCGAACTGACTTTTAGGCAACTCTTCCTGTCGCTGAAATTGGCAGTGATAAATAAATTGGTTTAATGCCTCGAGTCGTATTGTAAGGGTGAGTTAGGTGTCCTCTTTAAACTTCCTCTCCCTACTCCGTCTGACCTCAATTTAAATAAAAATTAAAATTATACAATCTTATTCGCTTATAATAATTAATTAACAGCGTTTAAGAACACCAACTTTTTTTATGTAATACTGATTATAACTTATAATATTTTAATATCTCCTACCATGATTAGTGTACATAAATAATTCATTACTTCGAATAGTAGTTTTTTATGGGTGTTGATGGCGGAGGAGTGCATATTGTCTTGTCCAGAAGTGCCACACTTATTCTAGGGTTTTATGACGTTGTTGCCACATGAAACTGAGATGAAAGGTCATTGTTGGAGAGGTTGAACTAACAATGGTATTTGAATGTGTGTCTGAATGCTCTCTAATGTAGATAAGTTGCTTCTGGTTTAATGGGTTAAGATACATAATGCAAAACATAGAGATAATACTAACTTAGGAATAAGTACTAGGGTATGAAATAATTACAGATTAAATTTTCTCCAAAAATGGAGGATAGGTTAAAATGCAGTTTCATCCACCCTAACATGTACAACCTGGAGCTATGCTCATTTTATATCGGTAATTTATTATGCATTGGTCAGAAGCTCAAGAAGTGGAAATATAAGAGACACGGATCGGTAAATCATCCCACATCCATTTCGTTGTCCAAGTGTGAAACTCCAAACTGCAAAGATTAACAAGCACTCAGAATACTGACCTTTTCAAGCTTGAAGTTGACGAATTTTTACTTAATAGCACCATTTATTTTTTCTTTAAACTGAAATTTTTAACTTATTAAAGTCTGTAAAGGCCCTAACACGTATGAATTTTTTTTAATCTACCACAAGAAGTAGTCAGCGCTCCAAGCACAGAAATTAGGAAAGAAAAATTAGACGAATATTTAAAAGAAAATAAATTTAAAATAGCTTACAAATATTAGAGGAGGGGTCGACCCAAATTAGCCTTATTCTGGGCTTAATATGTATAAGTTTTTATGGCTCCCTGTAAGTGTCATTACATTGTTTGTTCAAATTAAGTTCACCCCGTGGACATATTTGCAGTTTGTCCTACCGAGGCGGGTTAAATAAATGAATACCGAAGATACGAAAGATAATAAAATGCAGCTACAAACGGAAATAAAAACTTACCCAAGTTGATGGTGGCAAATTACAGACGCCAGAAGAAAAGCCTGCAATGCAGAATCATCGAGAGATGAGTCTTAATTAGGTGAGTTAAATGGACTCTGAGGTAAAATTGGTCATAGGGGAAAGAAAACGTCATCTAGATGATGATGTTGTTGAACAACATAAGGCATTTCTTTTGCTCTTAGGACGTTGTTGGACAATTTCACTGACAACTCCACTTTCATGCAATTTTCGAAAACAATACATCAGCCTCCTGTCACAACTTTATTCTTCTTCATTTCCTATTATCAAGGCATTTTATATAGAAATATATGAGGTCCTTGGTACATACTCCTGATGCCATATCTTTCAAAAGAGGATCCCTGATTAAGATGGTATTTGGGGTATTTTTCCATGAGAATAAATATAAGATGGATTTCTATGTAAACGAAGAGGAAAGTTCATGGTATTGCCTTTTCTTCCTTTTTTTGCGGGCATTCTATACCTAGCAGAGGTGTTTACTCACGAGGGGAAGGATTGGAGGAGGGCAGAGGGATGAAGACAGAGGATGTATAAATTAATAAAAATATCAATAATGTAGGCTGAGAGTAAAAAAAAAACGCAATAGAAAATCCCCAAACCTGAGGATCGGGACAGTGAATCCGTAAGAAGAACCTACCAAAGAGTTCGTAAAAATAAAACCCGTAGTCAATAGTACAAGCTTAACTCCCTGGAGGTTCATTATGGATGTAAGTGGTCGTTCAATGAGGATTAAGTGAGAACTTGTTCCGATGTTTCAAACTCACTCATTGGTACTTCGGTGAACTTACTGTGCCTGCCTCTGCCCTCTTTTCTCTCCACAAATTTCATCCTGTCTTCTCTCTCATCGCTATCTTCCCTACTGACCCAAAGCCTATGTCAAATCAGATCCAAAGAAAATTGAGACACTAATAATAGAGAGAACAAAGCGAACTTGTCATCAACGAAGAATGGAATCTCTGGATATTGAGTGTCATAAAGAGGTGTGTTGCCTCTGAATATTGAGTGTCACACCGAAAAGTGTCTCTTCCGGTTATTTAATGCCAAACTGAAGGGTGGTGTGCCCCTGGTTACACTGGTCAACACACATTTTTCAGCAGAAGCCTTACTATACCTTTTAAATGCATTTTCCATGTTGAATCCGAATCTGTTTTCGGTTTTGCTCTAGCACGTACCGTTTTTAAGATATGCCAAAAAATCAAAATGGCCGCCTGCGATTATAAAATGTAGTATATTAGTGGTATTGCTCTATTGCATGCATCATTATTGTACTGCTAAGAGGAGCATTCTAGATGCTTCGTGAGTTCTCGCTGGTTAAAGGGGTATAGAGAATAATTCATTTATATTTGTAACCCGCATGCATATTTTGCGCAATTATTTATAATTCTGTTTTATTCTTTCAGGTGGTTCCTCATGTGATGTGCATCTTCTAAGCTGATTCTTCTGCGTTGATCGTAAGAGGCTTCCAAATATTTCAACAGAGCAATAACAATGCCTCGAGAGTGCAAAAATCACCCAGATAAATTCTGGTATGTATGTGGGCATTTTACCTGAAAATATCAGCAGTGTACTATCACAAATAAGATAAAGAAAATGTACAAACTCTACTTCGGTTGCTCTCTGGGTGACCAAGATAAAGCATGGGCACCACACCAATTTTTACTTCCTGCTCTAATGGATTACCAGAATGGATTAACAAAAAGAAAGCTTTATGCCCTTCGCTGTTCCTATGATATGGAGAGAACCCAGAGATCATTTCGAAGATTACTATTTCTGCAGTGTAACCACAAAATGGTTTTCTGCAAAGAACAAGCACCAAATTGTTTATCCAACCATGGATTCGGCCTGCAAAAGAGTTTCACATGATGTATCTTTGACAATTCCAGTTTCACCTGATGATGGCCTCGTACCTGATGATAGCAGTATTTAAGGTGCATTCACTTTAAATGCGGATGTTGAATATGAGGATACTAACTCTGAGGCAAAGTTATTTACTCAGGAAGATTTGAATGATCTTGTGAGAGATCTGTCACTGTCAAAGGAGAAAGCAGAATTTCTAGCATCTCGACCACAGGAAAAATTCTTACTCGAAAAACATGTGCATGTGAGTTACTTTAGAAAGCATAATCGTGATTTAACCTCATTCTCCACAGTTAATGGACCTCTCTGCTACTGCCGTGATATAAATGGATTGTTCGAAGCCTTGTGACAGACATATGAGGCGTCTAACTGGCGTCTCTTTATTGATACTTCTAAGACAAGTCTGAAAGATGTCCTCTTGCACAATGGCAATGTAAAGCCTTTTATTCCTATTGGCCTTCTGTCCACCTTAAGGAGACATATGAGAATATGGATATTCTTCTTAAAGCTATATACTACCAAGCTCATCAGTGGTACATCTGTGGTTATCTAAAAGTCATAGGCATGCCAATGGGTATGCAAGGAGGATTCACAAAGTACTGTTGCTTCCTATGCCTGTGGGATAGCCGTTCCACTGCAAAACATTATGACAAGCGTGACTTTCTCATATGAGCCTGGAATAAGCAATGTTCAGTCTGTCCCTCTGGTAGAGCCTCCGAAAATGTATCTGGCACCTCTTCATTTAAAACTAGGTCTAATGAAAAACTTCGTGAAAGCAATGACTAAGGACAATTCTCAGGGATTCCAATACATGTGCAAAAGAATTCCACAACTGAGCGCGGCAAAAATAAAAGAAAGCATATTTGTGGGACCACAAATTATGGAGGTTTTAGCAGACCCTGACTTCGAGAAGACCTTCACTCCTCTTGAACTAAATGCATGGCTAGCCTTAAAGTGGTTATATGCAAACTTTCTGGGCATCAACAAGTCACTTTCATACAGAGATGGCGTGGGAAACCTTCTTTAATCTTATAAAGAAATGGGATGCCGTATGTCACTTAAAATCCATTGCCTGCATTTGCACCTAGACTTTTTCCCAGAAAACTTTGGAGCCATAAGTGACGAGCCAGGTGAACGTTTCCCCTAGGGTATCAAGACCATGGAAACTTGCTATCAAGGATTTTGGAATGATAGCATGATGGGAGATCATTGTTGGATGTTGTATCGTGATAATCCTGAGAAAAAATGTAAACGCAAATCCCATGCACAACGTTTATGAATTCGAGTTTTGACTTATTAGCCCTTCAATTATTGTTTACCATTCTTATACATGCAATATAAGTACTATTAACTTTATGATGCTTGAGGAATAAAAAAAAACATGGCTATTTATCTTTATCATATGTTTACGCCTAAAGAGAATGAAAAATGTTAGAGTTTCTATATGTTAAATGCATTATTTTGGGTTAGTTCAACTTCTTAATGCACATGGAGATATACAGAAGGCAGATTCTTTCTACATATATCACCAGTTTTGGCAAATAAATCAGAGTAAAACGCTACATTCTATCAGCGACGGCGGTGATATTGCATTTTTGAATATCTCGAAAACCTGATGTGGTAAAGAAAACCTAAGTCAGATTAGAAATCAGCGAGAAAAATGCCATGAGAAAAGTTTGCTCAGGCTTCTGATGATTAGAAAAGTTCAAATTTGTTTGCCAGTGTTATTGAATGTCACACCAACGAGTGGTACTTCTAGGTAGTGAGTGCAATAATGAAGAGTGTCAGTGCTCAGTTCTTGAGTACCCTTGCAAATAGTAAAAGTGCCTGGCTCTTGAGTACCATAGGGAAAAACACTGTTTGGCAATTGAGTGCTACAAAAAAAGAGTGACAGTGCTTGGCTCTTAAGTACCACCACATTGATTTTCACTAAAGTGTTACCGTAAAGAGTACTAATGCTTGGCTCTTGAATGTTACAACGAAGGATGGTACAAGTTGGCCAGAGGCGATCCTCGAATGTGGGTCAGTGTGTAGAAACCCCTCCACTGCAGAGTGTGCAGCCCCCACCCTCCCCCCTCACTCAACTGGACATCTCAACTCGCCTAAACCTGTTTGGCGCAGTCGTTGACAAGAATCAGGGCTTCGCGCCATAAAATGCAAATTTTCCCAAACCGACTCCGTACCGGTTTCAAGATCGCGTGTGCTGGCGGCGCTGCAAATTTGGCTATCTGCCTGTGTAAAGGGTAGATAGAAAGGGTTAACAAGGATAAAGTACCATACACAAACGAACTCATTCTTTATCTTGCGGATTATGCCACATAGATGACTCACATATACAGTAGATTCGTAGCCATTTCCGTCGTCAATCTTTTCCACAATCCCGAATTCGACGGTGATTGCGTGCAACCATACATTGGAAAGTGGATTATCCCCACCACACATCCAGACATTCATTCCTACACGCAACATCCAGGTAATTGGGGCAAGGATGCGAGAGAGCATTGGCCGCGGGCATTCCGCCAACCCGTGGGAATTCAATCACTACTGTGGGAAATACCTGGCGAGAGACGTGGTTTACTCGACCATGGTGTATTCCTCTATCTCAACAGCGGGTTCTTGCCCTCAATAATGAGGACTGATTACCACCCTACCCACTACAGTTGAAATCCTTTGGTCTATCCGTGAGACTCGAGGTCTCGTG
Organism: Ceratothoa steindachneri; assembly: GCA_963969495.1. Classification (NCBI taxonomy): domain Eukaryota; kingdom Metazoa; phylum Arthropoda; class Malacostraca; order Isopoda; family Cymothoidae; genus Ceratothoa; species Ceratothoa steindachneri. The sequence continues at coordinate 222,063,669 of OZ018317.1, forward strand.
GTAAAGGGACTTGCGCCTTCTGGGTCGGAGTTTCAGGTTCAGGCAGTGGCAAAAAGACCTTCGACTCTTTTTGACACTTAATTTCCACTTCGCTTTTCATTTGTCTGCGTCGAATCCGGGTGGGACTCACGCCTTCAATCTTTAGGAGTGGGGGAGGGGGTATACAATTTGTGGGGATATATACTTGAAAAAAACGTACCCATTATACACAAAGAAATATGTAAACATGTACGAAAGCACGAAGTGTATCGTATACCGCCAAAATACACATATTTATAATGCTAAACATGAAAAAAACACACATGGACTTACATAGGTAGATGGTAAATTCACCTAAAACCAGATTTACATATACACAACGAACACCAGCATAAGCATATACCCCAGCGCTCAAACAAACAGAATAAAAATAATGTACACAAATATTATGCATATAAAAAATAGCTACAGCAGTACAAACACATTCAGACGCTGAGAAATAGACGTATGTGCACAAACCAAGATAAACATACTGGATGTGCTTGGACAAAGGCATAAATACAATAAACATACATGAAAAACACACCCCAAACAGATTTATATAAACACACGTTCGCACTCAAACCCACACATACCTATACCCATGTAAACACACACACAAACACACACACAGCAAATCTAAACGAGGTGTCATTAGTATTAATTTCCGTAAAAATCGGGCGCCATTAATTACTGGTTGGTGAACCTTGTAATTAGGGGCCCGTGATCGATCCCCATTTTGAGGTGCTAAGAGGATGGGAGAGACGGAGGGAAGGGGGCATCTCCCCTTAAAAATACAGCCTCCACCTAATTGGCCTGTGACTCAGCTCCCCGAAATGGAACAAGTCATTACACTGGCCCCTCACAGGACCCTCCAAGGGTTGGCCTTTGGGGTGTGAGGGAAAAGGGCTAGGGTGGCAAATGAAAAACGGGAGAATTCGTAGTCAGGTTATCCCGGGATTCGCTAATAGGATCTTAGAATGGAGGATGACACGTCTGGGCACCGAAAGTACCAAAGCACTCAGAGGAACTATCATATGAGGGAGTCTAGGGCAAATTTAATTCAAATAATAACAATAATATAAAAATAAACCTCGGTCAGCATCGATAACCGTGTTTCTCCGCGCGAGTAGTAGTCGTGGCGCAAACTCAAGGCGTTTTGCGTGCGCATATACACGGTTCCATTTACGTATTCAGGTAGGAAAGCACATGGTTTTACTGGTGCTCATGTGCACCGAGCTTTATTAGAGATTTAGCCTAAAATCTTAATCCCCTTTTAGGCTTAAGAGAAGTTTAAGCAAGCAGCTGTGTTTTATGGCACGGAGACTATATTGGTCCTCTTATAAGTTTTTATTCGTTGTATCCTTCTTTGTTCGTGCTTTATCTTCTTATCCTAAATCTTGTTTATTTCTGCCTACAAATGAAATTAACGGGTAATGTTATAAAATATGAATTTTACTATTAAGTGCCTTAGTAAAAAAGTAATTATAGCATATTTATGTAGATAAAACGGGAAGCCCACCTCTCACTTTCATACTTAGGAAACATACATTTGCATATAATTAGATAGACAGATCGATCGATAGATTATATATCAGCAGATACGAATTAAACGCTAAGCAGTTCACAAAGTTTACATTTCTTTTTCAAAGCTCAGCTGTTCTGAGGATCCAACTCTCTCATATGCTGACCAAATTCTGTAATTGATTTTTCGACTTAAATGATACCACAGTGAAATCGTGCAATCTAAGCAGAAAAACCAAAACACTCCTAAAAAAGTTTAGCTCTTCTTTGTATCCATTTTTCTCATATGTAGACCAAATTCTGTAATTGATTTTTTCGACCCGAAATGATATCACAGCAGAAATCGTGCACGTAAGCAGCCAAAACCAAAACACTGCTAAAAAAATGCTTAGGAATCTGTTATACCATAAAAATCCTTTTATACTTGACTTCATACGTTACCGGTTTCACCCAATTTTAAGATAGGTTAGGAAAAGTGTATGCCCGCCAACTGGTTTTAAAAGTAGCAAATAAACAGGCAGTGCTGGAAAATGACCTGCGTTTCTTAGGTTAGTATTGATAGACCAACATAAAAACTCTGTGAAAACTCCTGCCACGTACTATAGGATTGGGAGACATTAATTAAATTACTCAATAACTCCTCCTAAGTAGTATCCTATTGGTAAAGCCCTTTGGAGATGAGCCCTACCTTCTCTCATACAAACCTTATATAAAACCCTTGTAAACTTCAGATCAGGAGACAGTCTGAGCAAATCTTTTAATTTAATAAAGCTAAAATCATACAGCCCCTTTTGCTCTCCGCCACTACGTCGTACCGGGTCTTCATCAAAGACGGGAAAGCAAACAATCTAGGTGCTGTCGCCACTCAGGGCAACACGAAGCATTAGGTATAGTTGCTGTGACCACTTAGGGTCACACGGAGTTATACTACGATCGAACCTCCTGCAAGAATCATCATTCAACGTCAGATTGCATCGTGTATCAATACTACTGGGCAGTCCTTTCTCACAAAGAAGAATTCTGTTGCGCCGACTGACAAATCTCCTTGACTGCGTGCCCCATCTACTTACTGAGGGTCATTGGTGCCACAGCCATAGTTACCAGGCCAGAAGGGTGCACATCAATATTCCAACAAGGTATAATTAGCTCGGATGAGTAACACTTATCGAGACATCAAGAATATATCCCTCTTTCTTTCCTGGCGCTTATTCTTTTATTTCTCCCCTTTTGTATTTTAGCCGCTTTTCTGTTTAATGTTTATTCTGATATCCGTGCAATCTCTCTCTTGCTCTCTCTCTTTTTCTCTCTCTTTCTTGGTCTCCCACTCTCACTTCGTCTTTCTCTCTCCTCCTTTCTCTCTCTAGTTAAGTACGTTTTGAGTTAGTTAAGTACGTTCGTCGAAATAATGGAAAGTCAAAGAGACCACCGTGGGTTAGCCCTTTAATAATTAACTTAATTCGGGAGCGTAATAAAGACTATCAAAGTTTTTAAAAAAACGAAACGACAACAAATCGGGAAAAATACGTAGACGCTCGAAAGCTGGTAAAGCGGGCCATTAGAGAATCTAAGTTGAAATATGAAAAAGACCTTGCTATAAATTCGAAACACGAACCGAAACGGTTTTACAGTTAAGTTAACAGTAGAAAACCCCATAAAGGGTTCAATAGGGCCGATCAGAGGTAAAGATGGTGTTATGACGGATGTCGCAGAACAATTTGCTAAAATATTAAATGAGTACTTCTCGAGCGTTTTTACTATTGAAGACGTGACGCAATTAGAAACACTAGGCGAGGACATAAATTTTGAAAGACAAAATACCCTATCCAATATAAATATAAATGAAGGGGAGATTCTCTCATATATTAATAAAATGAAAAAGTCGAAGTCACCCGGGCTCGATTGGGTTTACCCAACACATCTTAAAGAATTAAAAAATGAATTAGCAAGACCGCTCTGCACGATTTTCAATCGATCAATAGAGGAAGGCCTAGTTCCAATAGAGTTCAAGCGTGCTAATGTTACGCCGATATTCAAAAAAGGGGATAAAACTGAGCCTACTAATTTCCGTCCCATCAGTCTAACTTCTGTAATTGGAAAACTCTTAGAATCGATAATTAGAGATAGGTTGTTGAGCCATTGTGAAACAAATAATTTAATTGCAGACTCCCAGCATGGATTTAGACGGGGGCGCTCGTGCCTAACCAATTCACTCTAATTTTTTCATAATATGATTTGCATCTATGATGAAACTAAAGCGGCGGATATAATTTACCTTGACTTTAAAAAGGCCTTTGATACAGTCCCGCACGAAAGGCTATTGGTGAAAATTAGAGCAATTGGGGTGAGGGGTAACATACTTGAATGGATTAGAAACTGGCTATCAAATCGTTCACAGCGGGTTGTTGTAAATGGGGCGTGTTCAGACTGGGCCCCAGTCACCAGCGGGGTACCACAGGGGTCAGTCCTGGGCCCATTATTATTTATTGTGTACATTAATGACTTGGATAATGGAGTGTTTAGTAGGATCTCTAAATTTGCAGATGACACAAAGCTAGGAAGCCGTGCCCTTGCGAGACCCGATGTAGAGCAAATGCAAAGTGACCTTAATAAAATTGTGGAATGGGCAGATAAATGGCAAATGGGCTTCAACATAGGTAAATGCAAGGTCATGCATTTAGGATGTCAGAACTTAAAAGTAGAATACCATATGAAAGACCAAATTCTCGAATCCGTTAACTTAGAAAAAGACCTAGGGATTTTAATCTCGGAGGACCTTAAAGTATCAAAGCAAGGCACAGAAGCTTGCAAAAAAGCAAGCTTATTAAACCTACTATCACTTAAAAGTAGACGATTACGTGAACAATTGATAGAATTATTTAAAATCTTAAAAGGATTTACTAATATTGATTACAGACTATTGTTCAAGATGGACGAAAGAGCCAACACACGCCAAAATGGTTTAAAATTAGTGAACAAGCGATTTAACTCTACTATAGCCCCAAATTACTTCACGTTTAAAATCACGGAAAGGTGGAATGGCCTTCCCAACCGTGTAGTTGAAAGCACGTCAGTTAATATGTTAAAAAACCGACTTGATCAGTACTGCACTAGCGTAAATATAACTTAGTAGGAGCATAAATTAAAACGTCATATATTATAAGGAGTTGAGGATTAAAATGAAATGATGAATAGAAAGATGCCAGCGACGCCTCCATGCATGGAGTGAATGTGAATTCCCTTTTTCTTTTTCTGTCTGTCCTATAAGTATATAATTTTCATCACTAGCAGGCAACGCCTGCGGGAAAAGAGAGTACTGTCCTATCACCCCTTCCCCTGGTTCGAAAAAGCGTGTTATGTTAGTGTATTAGAGGGATAGCTAAACCTGCATGTTAAGGGTACACATGTAGATAAGTGTGTACCGTAGAGTTGAAATAGTTAATATATATATATATATATATATATATATATATATATATATATATATATATATAACAAAAAAACAGCATGAAAAAAGAGCATGATACACTAACGTTAGAATGTGTAAGCGGACTGGCCTTGAGTGGACCTTTGGGTCTTTGCTGTTTCCTATTTCTGTAGTTTTGTAGTACACCTCTCTCTTTCTTCGTCTCTGTTTCTCAATCTCGACATCACCTCGGCGATCCGTAGTAAAAACTGGCCTATAGCAACTTGAAAGCCAGCGATAGCGGCGAATACATCGATTGCCCAGTAGATAGAGAATTGTAACAAAGTCTAAGCACTATTGAGCCGAACTAAACGTGGTGAGGAACTTTGGATCGCCTCCATCTTCAAAGAAAACTCGAAAGAATTATTCCTGCATCTCAACAGATACAAACGAGTTCGCTATCGCATAGGTCCCTTGCGGGAATCGAACTCGGACATCGACAACTTGATGAAGGACTTATTCCTCCCCGTGTTTAGCAGAGAAGTACATGATCCTGCATCGAGGCCGGGAATTCGCCACTAAGAAGGGAACAACCTATACGAAATAATTGTACATAACGATGGCTATTTTAGGGAATTTGAACCTGTCCAGATAGCTTCTTCCCAGAATCCTTCCTGAGGTCATCGGCGAGATTCCGACAGACCCTACTGCGATCTTTAATCATTTACTTTAAGTGGAGCAGGTGCCAGAGGATGGGATGATGGTAGACGTGACGCCCATCTATAAAATGGGAGAACATGAAACCTCGAGGAATTACCGGACAATTAGTCTGACGTCTACCGTAGGTAAACCGCTAGAAATCATAATTGCTGGTCGCATAGTTGAGCACCTAGAATCTCACGACCTGATCTTAGATTTCCAGTATGGATTTCACAGAAACCGATCATGTCTCACAAATCTATTCGAATTCTTCCACAGTATTTTGAGTGAGTATAATCGAGTTCGTTCTGTAGACATCTATATTTAAACTTTCAAAGAGTCTTCGATAAGGTTCCCCGCGGTAGGTTAATGAGCAAAGTCCGTGCCGTGAAAATTACCGGGAAGGTAGCAGACTGGATTGAGAAATCGAGGAAGGACCGTAAGCAGCGAGTGAAGGTCATAGGGGCAGTCTCGATGTTATCTCCGGTGAGTAGTGGGGTGTCCTAAGTTTTCGTGCTCGATCTACTGCTGTTCATTGTTTACATCAACGATATAGACAAGAGACTGCTATTCACGATAGCGAAGTTCACGGGCGATACCAAATTAGGTAGCGGGGTTAGCTTTCGCGAAGGAGTAGAACGATTGAGAAACAGCCTTCGTAGCTTAGATGAGTGGTCAGAGATGTGGAAGATGCCATTCAATCTTGATTAGTGCAAGGTGATGCACATCGATCACGCCAACCCTCGCGAAGTCTACTACTTGTTAGGTAAATCTTTATAGGCGACCGAATTGAAGAAATATTTAGGCGTGCAAATCAGCAGCTACCTAAAGTTCTCTTGCTCACCCTGTAGAACTCTTTATTCCGGCCGCACCTTGTGTACGCCGTACTATTCTGGTTACCTACAATAAGAAAAAGCATTGAACGCATAGAAAGAGTTCAGGCCAGGGCCATCAAACTAACCCTGTCCCTTTGACACAGGGAATACTAACGCAAGGTACAAGAATTTGAGCTTTTCTCTATGGAAACGCGATGCATACGTTGCCAGTTCATTACAATGTATAGAATTATACGGGGAATAGATAACGTAGACTACTGAAAGTTGTTCACCTTGAATATGAATCCTACACGTAACCACGGTTAAAAGTTATATTTAGCCAAATTTTCCACTAGAGTTAGAATAGACACGAATCAATAGAAAATAAATACTAATCAATAGTACATATTTCAGCTATTCTGTCAAATTTTCTAGGTATGCTCTTTATTCAATATGCCTAAGTCGCTGTTCAATTTCCATACATACAGATTGCGACGGTAGAGTTGGGCGGAGTGAGTCTTCATTTTTCTTTGCTTTACTTTCCCTCGTACCGATTATGTTAGGGCTTCCTCTATGGTGCCTCCTCGCTCGTTATGGTTCGCAATAAACTTTGAGGTACTCATTTTCCTTGTAACTCATTATAACACTTTCTCTCTCTCTCTCTCTCTCTTTATCTCTCTCTCTCTCTCTCTCTCTCTCTCTCTCTCTCTATATATATATATATATATATATATATATATATATATATATATATATATATATATATATATATATATATATATATATATATGGATAAAACCACAGTAATAGGACTAATTTTATATGCGAAAACAGGTTTCGATGAAAAAATCCGCCATCGTCAGTCACTGGTGGACAAGTGAAATACAGAAGTTGCTTAACGTACAAACACACAAATCACTGGGGCTAAGCAAATTGTGTATTTCACTTGTCCACCAGTGACTGACGATGGCGGAGGTTTCCATCGAAAACTGGTTTCGCATAGAAAATTAGTCCTATTACTATGGTTTTATCCCTATAGTTACACGTACGCTACTATACATTTTGAATATATATATATATATATATATATATATATATATATATATATATATATATATATATATATATATATATATATATATATATATATATATATTATATATATATAAAAATACAGGGGGAGGACGAGCCAAGGGCGAACTAAGCGGTCGCCTAGGGCCCCCACGAGCGCTTGAAATGTCAATACGTCATGATAAAACATTTTTAAATAAAAGAAAAAACAATAAGTAGTAATATAAATGAAATTGTATTACAGAAGTGGACAATTCAGCTGTAAAGCCATGTCTCATAAGAGAAGTTATCCTTCTGGAGCAGAGAAGAGAGTAAAGAAGAAAATAGAGGAAGAAAAAATTCAGCAAGAAAAAGGTAGGTTTGGATGTCCAATAATACAATTTTTTGTATCATCATTAAGCCTTCGGTTTAGTTCAGGTTCTGGCCAGTTTGGCTAGATAGCTAACATGCGCCTGTAGCTAACGTGCTACCACTCAACAAAAAAAAAATGTTACCGGTTAAAATATTAACTGAATGGTATTTCAGAGGTCAACACTATTCGGTAACTTTATGTGGTAGACAAACGAGACTGTTTGGGGAACTGACGATTTTCGAGGTTAATTAAAGTTGGTGAAAACATCTAGCTGGGGTGTACTTGCATGAGACATGTTGTAAAATTGCGTTTCATTCCACATAGACTGTAGCCTGGCAAGTCGAGGCATGTTGATGTGTACGGGTAAAACGAACGACAAGTGTTATTTTTGTCAACAAAAAGAAAACCTAAATGTAGTGATATGCTTGTAGTACTTCAGTGTGCTAGTTGGTCAGAGGATAACAGCTGATGGGTCGTTAAATTCCGTTTAGCCTAGTTTTGTTCACTTTTTCATACCAAAGGTAAACTTTTCACAACAGTGTATTGGGACAAAGTGCAATAAATAATTCCACCACAACAATGTAGACTTCTGTTAGATGGATTTTAAAATTAGAATTGTTCACTGTAATTGGTATTATGCAAATACAAACAGGCCTATATCAGAACACTAAGTAATTTTAACTCCTGTTACGGTCTCTTTAAACTGGCCCCTGTAATTAAAAGGCTTATTTTTAATGAAATTGTCCATTTTAAATCTTAGCCCTTTGATTTACTAAAATAGTTATGTTTATTTTGTTTATTCCAATATATTTATAAATTGCATGTGTATGTATGTACTCATAGCTTTGTGACCTAAATGTCTACATTCTTTTCTCGCAGTTGGAGCCTCCAGAAGTGACCTTACTCTATATGCCTTTACCCCTCGTATCCGATATTTAATCTCGTCTTTGATAATATTTCTCTATTCTGTGGACTTTCGCTGTACATGAGCGGGGTACCACTCTGTTGTCTCTTATATATACGAGTACCACCTCTGTTAAGGTATTCATTATTCCTTGAGAATGAACTGAACGAGTTCGAAAGTACTTGGAATCTGCCTTTTTTTTTCCTGTGGGATTTTTTTAATCTATTGCTCTGCTCACGCGCTACTTTGTGAGTTCATATATATATATATATATATATATATATATATATATATATATATATATATACTAGCAGAGATACCCGTCATTTCCTCGAAAAAATATGCGTTCGGAAATAAAGTAAGATCTTTTATCCAGGGCATTCATTGCCCGGGATAAAAAGTCATGTATTTAAATCGAGATGACCATCGTTTGAAATTGTTATATTGTGACATAAAATTATCTTTAATTACTGATTATTAGAGAAATGGGGTGAGTGAGGTGGACTAAAGATGGGTAAAATGGTTAGGGAACATATGGAGGACTAGGGATGAAGGAATGGGGAAAAGTGAAGGAATTAGGGAGGGGGATGAGTAGATGAGGTTGACGTACATTAAAGTCGCAATATGCCCATTCTATTTCGTCCCTTTTTTACTATATGGTTACTCTCTGCTTGCATAATCGCCTAAAATATTGCCTTCTCTCTCACCCCTAGTTTACCCCATGGTCAGGGTTGGCGTGCATCAACTCCATAATCATCGTCCTCCTCTTTCACCTGCTTCTAATCTTTACATGTTTATGCTCGGTGATCTTTACTGCCATAAATTTTACTTCCTAAATCATCTTCTATAATTCGCATGTTAGTTTAGGCATAGTTGTGGATACAAGGGGGAGACGGAGGGGTTGAAGTGCCCCCCCCCTCCATTTTTTATTTCATTAGCCCATAATGAAAAGCGAAGCGACTTCATTAATTGGGTATCACTGCGTATTGAGGAACAAAATTAGACAAAAAATAATTGGAGGAATATTTGATGCAACCATCGAGACATCTTATGTGTTTAGTCTAAGAGCCTGATTTTTTCCACCTAGTAAAATTTGCCTAATTATACTTGTTTGCAATACACGTCGGTCGTCCCTCTTTATAAAGTATGTATGCAGATTGTTGTTTATATTGGCTCAAAGCAATTGCAGAGCAATTCTAGGACAGTTCCACTCTCACTCACAAGCCTTTCTTATACCTCTACAAAATCGCTTTACTTTCACCTAATTAACGGCAATTTTCGAGAGGTTTTGAACAACCCGACCTTACCTCATATCTCCGCTCGTAGACAGGATACAAACCCACATAAATACAAAACCACTCAAGTAATGGGTAAATAAATGAATACACGATAGGGAAATTAAACAATAATCTTAGATGAAATCAAGGAAAATGGACAAATAGATAATAGACATGGTTGCTAAATAGGAAATTGAGTACTAGGTAGCAACGAAAGATCAGAATAGATGAAAAAAACTAATAGACGCAAAATAATCTTAAAATAGATAATAGACAAACAAATATCCATCTTCCTATCATCCTTAAATTTGTCTATCATTCTCTACCTCAGTTCTACTGTTTATAGCTTTTAATAACTATTTATAATATTCTATATCTTTTAATAGTAATGCCCAAAATTAAATGACATAAATAGATAATTGACTAATAGACAACGACCTGCTAAATTTATCAATAACTATTTATGTTCTATTATTTCCATTAAATGAATAATCAAATTTAAAAGGTCAAAAGAGGTAGAGGAGCGATAAAGGATGAACTATTATAAAAAGGTGTAATTGACGGAAAAATATGTATTTATTCCTATAATTTCGCATGAAATTTTACCTGTTATTTAATGAGACTATAACTTAATGACATTCTTAAAAAAATAGATATGTTTACAGGAAATAAAATAAATAAATATAGAAAGATAAAAATAAAACCAGGAACAACCGAACAATGAAAAAGGAAACAAAGAAATGATAAAGAACGGAGAAAAGATCCCGCACTGACCATTGAGGGTGTATCAGTCAATCTGGGGCATAGGCTTTTCCCCGGGGCACAATACGGAAGAGAAGAGAGGTTCCTTTAAAGACGTCTTTAGCGCGCAAATGAGTGGTGTCATGCGAAGACCCGGTGGCACTGTCTCAGAAATTCCCGCGATGAGCAAGACCGGTAATTAGCATGGCGGAGATTAATAGCGACTGGTGAGAGAGAAAAAAAAAACAAATAGAGGGAGATAGAGAGGGGGGAAGATGTAGAGCGAGTGAGATAAGGGGCGGGTAGATTGGAGAGGAGGAGAAGCAGATGAAGAGAGAAAGATTGGGAAATATATATATATATATATATATATATATATATATATATATATATATATATATATATATATATATATATATATATATTTAGGTAAGAGGCCATGTTGTATGCATGCGTTATTAAAGTCAACAGCTGCGGCAGCGTTATTGATTTTGACTTGCAATTTCTTGATTCGCCTTACAAGTCTCTTAATAGGATCTTCGAGGACAGAGAAAATAGCCACAAAGGAAATATTTTATTCCTAGACGTCTTTCGACCGCAGTGGGTCATCTTCAGGGAAATATGGTAGTAACTCTTATAATTTTGACAATATGGTACAGTATATATACATTTTCTCTCTATCGATAAGCGTACAAAGTTTGGCCAAAATTGTGAGTTACTACTATATTTCCCTGAAGATGACCCACTGCCGTCGAAAGACGTCTAGGAATAAAATATGTCCTTTGTGGCTATTTTCTCTGTCCTCGAAGATCCTGTTAAGAGACTTGTAAGGTAAATCAAGAAATTGCAAGTCAAAATCAATAACGCTGCCGCAGCTGTTTACTTTAATAATGCATATATATATGTATATATATATATATATATATATATATATATATATATATATATATATATATATATATATATATATATATATATATATATATATATATATATATATATACACTACTTGAAATTGATCTTTTCGTTGGGAATCTGATTCGTAACAGGAATATAAAGAACCAAGAAATGGCTCTTCAGACCTCAACTGGGACAATTATCAGCGACTGATGAGAGAAGGAAAAAATGTTCACAGTAAAAGTTTTAAAATACATCAAATAATGGTGTAAATTAAAAAGCAGGGGAAGGAAAGGTAAACCAATAAAATAGGCGAATATTGAGAGATATGTAAAAAAAATAACTACGTAAAATTACTTAACAATATCTAGAATAATTTTGTATAAACGGGGAAGCCGATTTTTTTAATACAAACTATCAAAGATTGTAAAAAAGAGTACACTAAATTAATTAAAAAATAAAATTATCCATTATATTATAAATAAAAAACAAAAACGAAAATAGAAACAAATTCCAGCATGGGACTTACATGTACCGTTGGAGTTGTGATAGCAACTGGCTAACACTAGAAAACTAATAACGAAGAATGTTCTGTTGGCTAGTGTTGGTACGTTGGTTATATGGTGAGCTATTTATTTGAAGAGGTGGAATTATTTAAATTAAGGTTCATTTTACTGATGAACAACGACTCTATGATTTTCAACTCCAAATGTGTTGAGGCAGAGGACAAGATGCACAACGATTCAGGTTTAGTCGCACTGCGTTTTACTCTTTTTAACATTTCCACATCTCTGCTAAGGTTCAGAGAGATAGAGATTGAAAGAGACATTGAGAGAGAGAATGATATATAGAGAGATTGATAAATAGAAAGACAAATTGAGAGGGGGTGATAAAAATTTAGAGATTTAGGGAAAGAGAGCGAGAGGGGGAATTTAAGATATATATATATATATATATATATATATATATATATATATATATATATATATATATATATATATATATATATTGAGAAAAAGAGAGATTCAGAAAGATACAGATTAAGAGACATATATTGAGTGAGAGAATGACACAAATTGTGAGAGAGAGAAGGAGAGAAATAATAAGAGTTATTAAGTTTGAAATATATTAACAGGTAAGGAAAGGGTGAGAGAAAGAGGGAGAGATTGAAATATAGAAAGAAGTTCAAAGGGAGTGATTGAAGAGAGATAAATAAATTCAAAGACGTATGGAGATAGTAAGAGAGAGAGAGAGAGAGGAGAGAGTGAAAGATTGGAAAATAAACAGAGATTGGGAGTAAGAAGGAAATTGAGAGAAAGATTGAAGGAAAGAAAAAGAGGAAGATTTAGAGAGAGGTGGAGGAAGAGTGAATAAGAGAGTGATAAAAATCTAGAGAAATATCAAAGAGAGTGAGGAAGAATGCTAGAGAGAGATTGATAGTTTGAGAAATCGAGAGACGGAGGGATTGAGAGAGAAAGAGAGAGATTTAGTAAGTGAAAGAAATTGAATGGAGAGAGATCGATTTGAATAGAATTATATATATATATATAAATATATATATATATATATATATATATATATATATAGAGAGAGAGAGAGAGAGAGAGAGAGAGAGAGAGAGAGCGAGGGTAAGAGAGAGAGAAAGAGAGAGTGAGGGTAAGAGAGAGAGAGAGAGAGAGAGAGAGAGAGGGCGATGGTAAGAGAGAGAGTGGGAGGATACCTCTGCCTCCTTCAACTCTATTAATAAACCTTTTAAACCCGCATCACTCTTCTGCACCTTTGTGCCGAGAACTTTCGAACTCGAACCAACGATTAGAACAACGGTGGACTTAGAGCGGAAACAGCGACAGAGACGAGACCTTCCTATCCCTCACTAAGCACTGGAGGAGACAGCACAGGTGAAAAGTGGCCTCGGCGATGGTGGTCTCGCGTCGACTGCGAGACCTTTGACACGCGGGGCGCAAGTTGGGTGGTGTGATTGTCTGTACTCTTCTCCGTACTTGTGGCACTTCTGTGAGCTGGTGTGTAGGTGTCTATGATTGTGCCACTGTATACTGTTGTGTACGTGTCTGTCTTTGAACCAATGTGCTCTTCTCTGCACCTGTTTCTGTATTTTGACTCTGTCTGTTTGCGTGTATGAAATTGTTTGTTTGTGCGTTTGTGTGTGCGTCTCTCTCTCTCTCTCTCTCTCTCTCTCTCTCTCTCTCTTTGTACCATTGTGTACTTGTGTGTATGCTGATATAATGTTGCTTTATGTTCATGTATGTACGTGTCCCTGCATCTGGGCCTCTCTATGCTTGGGTCTGCTGCTCCTCTTGCAATTTATGTTCGTTTATGATTCCGTGTACGTGATGTTCTTTGTTTATGTGCGCCTAACTAAATAGGTTTGAGTAGATGTGTTTTTATTTATCTCTCTCACTGTGTTTGTGTGTACGAATAACTAAATATGTGGATGTTTGTGTGTTCGCCTCTCTCTCTTGCTACATGTTACTATGTGACTGTGTTTATGTGTGTGTATCCTTATGTATTCATTTATGTCTACGACTCATATCTATGTACGCTGGAGGGGAGGGGTCTTGTAGACCCTCCTCCACACACAGACCTGGCGTTGACACCTCACCTTTTCGACCCCCTCCCTCCAGCGGGATAGGGGGAATGACGTCCAAGGCGAGGTCGAGTGACCACTCCTCGAGTTGTCCTCGAGTATTGAATTGTGGATTTGGGAAACGAGATTTGTGGTTCCGGAGTGGGACATTGCGCATCCCTCTTCTCGCACCTAGGCTGGTTTCATGTTCCTCTCGAGGAGTCGAACCCCTCTGCCTTGTGTTGCCTTGATAATTAATGAGGAATTTCTCTTTGAAGATAAGTTCTGCGGGGAAAGGGGGGGCGGTCGGGGCGAAGTGGTTATGCCCTTTCTCAATGAGAGGTTGTGAGTTCGAACCGTCTTGGACTTAGAACGGGTTATGGGTGTGTGTACAAAACTTACTATCTCTTCCTTACATCCTCTTCATCTATGGAGCAATTTCCTTGCACAATTTGCAACACTTAGCCATCCAATATGCTCCACTCCCCCTCTACACACATTTTATAACTCTCTTAGACATTATTACTCTCTTAGCCGTTCTTTTTTTCTCACTTAGCCCCCCCCCCCATTGCACCCTATCGAGTGTCACACATGATATTAGCTATTTTACTCCTCACATCAATCAAACCACCACTCCTTATATCCGAAAGCAGCCGAGCCGGTCTGCTGTAAATACACCCCTCCCCAACGCATCAAGACCTTTAAAAAGCAATGCATGACTGCGCCGTGTTAACAATTTCGCGCCTCTGCCCATCAAAAATTTGATCCCGGCGCTGGCATCGATCAGGGGTGGAACACTAAATCAAGCATCGGTCGTTTCAGGTTGGATTCCGAAGAGGAGAAACTTCGTGGCCGTTCACCTTCGAAGCTGCCTCCTCTGCTCTCCTTTGCCGACAAACGCGAATTATAATGGTGGCAATGGGCTGGGTAGTCACGGCCCCCTTCCAGTCAGTTCAGTTAACCCAAGCCTGCCTTCGAATCGACATCATGTGTATAATGTGGTGGGTATATGAGGGAGAAAGGAGGTGTTAAAATGATGGAGATTGCCCTTCATGTGATGTGAACATGAAGGGGAATTAAGTTCTTCCAATATAGTGCGATCAGGCGTGGATCGGTAGGAGTAGAGTTTGTGTGGCAGTATTTTTGAATAAGGAGTGGCATGATGTAATGTTTGGGGATGAATGCCTGAACTCAAGAATTATGTAAGTGAAGTTGAGATTTGTAAGGGTGAAACCGTTGTAGTGTATGGTCCTTGTAATGATAAAAATGAAACTGAGAAACAAAGGTCATGGAATAACTTGGGAGGAGTGGTGGATGGAATTACAGATGATTGTACGAGACATGAATAGGCTGATAGGTAACAGGTAGTGGCAAACAGGTTCTTTCAGCACAATCATGTGCCTATATACATGAGTTAAGCAAAGAACAGAGAGTGAATGTAATGGTACCATTCCTCCACTCCTGGCGAGAAAGAATTTCCCATTCCTTGAAAATATCTTTATGAATAAAAACGAAAGCCCTCGGAATTTGCTTTCCGTTCATTTACCTTGTTGTGAGTTTTGCATCATCACAGATGTATTTGATGTGTAAGCTATGATGTATATTAGTGTGGGACTACCTCAATACTACATGATTGTGGCGTGTAAAGTTAAAAAATTGTTTGTGGAAGAGAGGACTCGAAAAAGGGGGAAAGGAAGGAAGACTCAAAGTCAAGGGCTGTTGAATCAACGTGAGAGACAAAAATTGATAAGAATGTGCAAGAGTAAGAGAGAAAAAAGAATTGAGAAGATGAGGAGAGAACAAATTTCGAACAAATTTAGTTGATAGTGCAAGGAACTTATGTTGGTATTGTATAACTAAAAAATAAAGCTGCAGGTTGAAGGGTGGAATGACGACATGAAACGTGGAGTGGATAGGAAAGGAGGGAAGTGCTTGCAAATGCTAAGTCGTGAAGATAAGCATGTTTGAAAGATGCAAGTAAAAGCATAAAAGGGGGCGAATAAAGCAGTGAAGTGTATGATCGTTCGCGGCAAAAAGAGAGCAACAAATGTAGGGAAGACAATGAATGAGAATTCGGCGAGGAACAAAAAGTTATTTTGGAATGAAGTGAGAAAGATGAGTAATCAAAGGAAATTCAAACATTAATGAAAAAAAAATGAGGGGTAGCCCTGTACTTCATATGGCGTAAGCTGTTGTGAACGAGTGGAATATTTTAGTAGCGGTGCGTCATCCCAACCTTGCAGGAATAGAGTCACAGTGAAATATTTTCAAGACAACCAGTACAGAGATACTTTAATGATACAAGATTGGTTTCTAAGTCTTACAAATTGGTACTTGTATTTACAAGAATTTTGAAGGAAACAAAACATTGAATAATATTTATATTGGGAATTAGTCAAATAATATATATTTTGAGCATCATCCCAAAATAAGGAAATGTTTATCCTTAACTCTATAATTTAACTTGGTGAATTTTTGAAATTTTTGAAAATGTTTTTTTTGCTTTATGGACAAGTAACCTTTCATGTTTTTGAGTTTAGGTTTATTTGAAACTTTTATTCGCAGGGCTGTTTTTTGTATGTTTCGAGCTTTTATCAAAGTTCTTTTAAGAGTTCAGAAAAAATAAATATAATTATCGAATGATTTGGAATGAAAAAACATACGAATCGTGAAGTTCAAAAAGTGTATTAAAATTAGGTCTCTGGCGCTTTTTACTATCATTTCGTATATAAAACAAATTTAGATGGAAAAAGAGATCTAACGAAGGTTTTTCTATATATCAAACCAGGTGAAATAACTTAAAAAAAGGTTTCAGGGTGCCTATGTTGATAAAAGTGTTTGGAAAATTCTCAACTATATATAAATCTTCAAGGAATAAAGACAGTATAATAAAAGGTGAAATAACTTTTAAAAAATGTTTCAGGGTATCTATGTTGAAAAAGGTGTTCAGGGTGTTAAAATAAAGAGTCTATAAACGGGATTAAAAAAAAGCGGTTTAGAATAGCAAATAGGCCGTAGGCCACACGCCGAAGAAGTGCCTGTGGAACCAAGTTCTTTCTGTAAGAAAGAATACGAAGTATGGCTTGTGTATCTAAAAGTATTTGATCATATCCTAAGGTGTTGAAATAGGGATTTTTTTTCATTTATGACCTTAATCATGTTTAATGCACAAGTGGACTTCCTATGGCTTTCTCGGTAGCTTTTCTTATTGGATTTTACTATTTTGGGTGAGTTTCTTGTTTATTTTTGGTCTTTTTTTGTGTTTTGCATCTGGAATTTTGCTAATTCTTGGGTTCTTCTTGGGATCTTATTGGAACCTCTGATGGGGGGTTTCTTAATGGGTTCTCCTTACTTTCTTGGTGAGGTATTAGTATAAACAAATGGAACGCATTTTAGTTATAATAAATGCAAGAAATTCCGATTCAGATATTTTAATGTGTCTTCTTTGTGTCACTAATGCAACGAGAAATCAACTTTAACTATGGAACTTCCATACATTTTGTCATCAAGAATTTCTTGACTTTACAAATCTAGTTTACAACAAACTCCTCAGCTAAGACGATTTCATTGATTTTCGTTGTACAAGACTCGTTTTTTGTGCTCATGCCAGATATTAACAATCAATCTTGAACAAAGACAAAATAATAAACTGTACAAAATGTTTGTTCTTCTACTTGGGTTTAACGCGTTAAATGCATTATGCCTCCCTAATAAAAAATCAAGGCACATTTTTATAAGTATGATCCGAGACTATGGTCGGTTTTAGCCGTGGCATAGTCATGCTATGGCCACAATTTCCAGAAGTCCCGCCCAAGTGTTACTAACTTGATAGCCTTAGTGAGGATATCTGCCATGTCATTAAATTAGAACAAACTACATACCAATATTGCATATAGAAACTCATTGGCAACATAATGTAATCCTAATATTTATAGCGATATAGATAAGAATATGAAACACACCACGACTAAAGCCCGACACTACACAACCAATTCTGCTATAAAATCGTATAACACGACCATATCTCGTCCCTGATTTTATGAAGGTTCGAGTGTCTCCAATAGATTCCAAATTGTTTCTCCTTAATGTGGTTCGTCCCATTGTCCCTGGTTGTTAAGACATTGCGAGAATGCGATCGACCTATGCGGTAATGAAGTGTTTACATGTTGAAAGAAGAGCTATCGCAAAACACGGGATGCCAGATTCATAGGTTAATTAAAGACCTTATTGTAGTGTGCAGTTTTTTTATTTAGGCATCCATCTGGAGATGGCCTTGTCTTGTGCAGGACTTTCTTGATTAAATTGGCCAAGATTAAGTTAGGTTAGGTTAAGTTTTGTTATACACTGTTTTGCAACGTATCTCATATGGCCCATGAATAAATGTGTAGCAAGAAACTAAGACAAAACATACTGGGAAGTTCCATTCAGTTATTTTGATTTAATTCAAAACCAAGGAATATTTATCACAATATCAATATTCACCACTATTTAATTCTTTATATATACATATTTCACAGAAATTGTGAACATTTAGTCAACCTGGATCGGGAGTTAGATGCTTAGCGTTACACTTATTAAATTTCATTGTAGCACTTCTAGGGATAATTGGACCATTTCTTCCTCAACTTATTTATATTTAGTATATTTTATCATTTACTGAGGATTTGGTCTATCAATTAATTATTGAACATCCCTAGTTCATAATTTCGCTGTAATTTTAATTTGCGCTGTCTTTTGGTTCAAAATCTTCTTACTAAGGAATCCCGCATCATTACATAGAAACTTAATGTCATTTGATCGAAAGGTTTGAGTGAAATTTTCATTATCATCTGTAGTTGTATATCCATTTATAATAAAAATATAAAACTATTAATTCGCAAGTTTAGATTAATTCAGAGGTCAGGATTTATTCATCGTTACTTTTATCATTTTCGCAAAGCTGAAATAAAAATGTAATTTTTTCTAATGTCGTGGAGGGAAGGGTCTAGGCCCAATTATTTAAGAGTTATGCAAAGTTTTGCGAATAAAAAATAATTAGTGAATTGATTTTGTTTAATCAAATGGTTTTTATTTTGCTCTTATTTTTCAAGTATTTCGATCTGGTGACAAGCTTTTGATTTATAAAACGTGTGTGATGGTTTGATAGCCGCTGCCACACACCATAAAACGCCTTTTATCCTCTACTGTCTGCTCGTTAGCACATTCTACACATGCGTTTCATTTAAGTCAGGAGAAGCAGAAAGCGCACGAATGATCCTTTTAGGGTGGCTATCCGCGGCAAAGTCAAACGGCCAAGTTTTGTGGAGAAAAGATATCATTATGTTTGGGGCTAAAATATATGGATCAAAACAAAGCATTTGCTTGTAATGTACATAATGTTGAAAAGAGTGCGTTGATAATTTCTGGGCTTGGGCCAACTAAAAACGGTGGGATGAGAAGAGAAAGGTCGCATTGCTCACTATTACTTCTGCATTATTAACATAAAGGGTAAGATTTTATGCGACAGCCAATATATCAGCTCTGAAGGTTAGATTCATTTGGTCCGGTTTATCTTTTATTCAATAAGTACTTTGGTTATATTGTCCTATTGCCTGATATTCTATGTACGAATGAGAATAACAAGCAGGACGTGAAATATCCTTATGTACAATCTTCTATAAAACCAGCGCGTCATGATCCAGGAATTCCAATCCAAGTACCCTAACAAGAATCATTTTCATTTAATTCACATAAAGAATGGTAGATGATGACTGGTCCACTAAATATATGTACATATTATGCTGAGACAAGCGAATTCAAACCTTTGAGCCAAGCTGAGTTGAGCGATTTGAACAGAGATTTGTTTATGTCTTAGAATATGCTCAGTATCTAGTGTTAGGAGTTAGGCAAAATCATTTGTTAGCTCCCGTTGAGAGGTATTTGCTAAGTATTTTACGTTTGACAAGGACTCTTCCCCGGTTTACTCTAACAAAGTCAAAAACATAATTTCAGCTTTGGATTTAGAATGTGACCCTAAGGAGTGGTGTAGCTTCATCAACTGCACAAGGTAAAGGCTAAAAACAGTAGTATATTACAATGGTAACAAGGGCGCTTCAGTTCATCTAGATCTCCCACTTGTTTATGGCTGTCCTTCGAATAAGAAGACGACTCAAGCTTCACTCGATGAAAATGGAGATGAATTTATGGATATGAATTTATGGTGGCTGTCGGTTGTGCCAGCGAAGATGACTATGTAGTCCGATGCGCGATGCACACACTCTGCCACAGAAATGACACTCTATTCCGGGGTTATTTGGCTGCTGGACTGGTGGATTGTGGCTCCGTTGTCTTCTCGCCTTTCTCTCGTTGTGGATGAATTGTTCAAGGTGCGACAGTCCCTCCATACACGTCGATTTCCATGCTGGTCGGTCACTGGCTTTGAATTTTAGAGTCAAGGGTTCAATATTACAATTTTGGGGGTTGCTTTTATTTGATCTTTATAGCGTTTCATTGGCCCACCTTGTCTACCGTGTCCCAATGGGAGTTGTCCATAAAGGATTTGTTGAGGTAGTCTGTCATATCGCTCATGTGAATTATATGTCCAGTCCATCGCAGTTGTTTTTGTGCAAACATGGTCTTAATTGAGGTTGTACTGGCGCGTTGAAGGATTTCTACATGGAGAATTTTGTCTCTCCATGTTAGCTTGAGAATTTTCTGCAGATTTCTTATATGAAATGCTTCCAATTTTCTTATATGCCTTCCGTAAGCAGTCCATGTTTCAGCACCGTAGAGAAGAGTAGTTATACATACAGCGGTGTAGACTGCTATCTTCGTTTTTAGGCAGAAGTTATCGTTTTGGAAGACCCTTATGCGCAGTTTTCCAAAGGCTACAGAGGCTTGATTTATTCTGTTGCAGACCTCTTCATCTACATTATACTTATCCAACAGGATGCTGCCCAGATATTTGCAACTTGTGACCTGTTTAATGTCATCAACGTTGATATGGAAAGTTAGACGTGGTTCTGGATTCTGTCCTTGCACTAGTATCTCTGTTTTATTGACATTCATTTTCAGACCCATTGCTCCGTAAAGACCGGTTATGACATTGAGAGATCTTTGCAAAGCAAGTGGTATGTGTGCGATCAGCGCACAGTCGTCTGCATATTGAAGCTCCAGAATATGATTGGTCACAGTTATCTTGCGAGCTTGAAGTTTTCTTAAGTTAAATAGGTTGCCTTCATGTCGGTACTGGATAACAAACCTGTCCACCTGAGGAATTGTATTTTGACTGAGTAAGGTGATAGAAGATATAAAGATTTTTAATAACACTGGGGCTATGACACATTCTTCTTGACACCAACTTCAACGCTGAAAGGTTCGGATCTTTCTTCTGAGGCAAGCAAGTACTGTTGCTTTCATGCCATCGTGTAGTTTCTTCAGAATTAAGAGGAATTTTGGAGGGGAGCCAAACTTTTCTAAAACGATCCAGAGTAGTTTCCTATTAACTGTATCAAAAGCTTTTTGAAGGTCAATAAAAGCTATGTAAGTCTGTGTTTTGTTCGTTGCAGTTCTTCTGCAGTTGTATTGCACAGAATAGTATGTCGTAGGTGCTCCTATCCTTACGAAGTCCGCACTGTGTTTCTGGCAAGGTGCTCTCTGATATATGGCGACATAATCTGACAAGCATAATTCTTGTCAGAATTTTAGAGGCCACTACCAGTAAGGAGATTTCTCTGCTCTTTTCACAGAGTGCTCGACCATCCTTCTTTTTGTCACAAACACCATGTCAGATTTCAGAAATAAAGCTGGAGGTTCTTCGGTATTCTAGATGACCGACATGAGCTCATGTATCTTTGAGTGCAAGAAATATCCAACTTCTTTGTACAGTTCAGAGGGAAGGCCATCTGGGCCAGGTGATTTATTATTTTTTAAGGATTTTATGGCGTCAAGAGTTTCTTCAAAAGTGGGGAGTTCGTCCATCTCTATTGCTAGAGATACCTGAGGAATTGCATCTAAAAGGTTTGGCTCTATAAGGTTTCTATGATTTAACAGGGTTTGGAAGTGCTGTCCCCAGCGATTTAGGATGGTTGTTTTGTCTTTTAGGAGATTGCCATCTTGTGATCTGACAGAGGCTAAATTACGTTTTACAGGCCCATAGATAGTCTTCAGGCCGTTGTAAAACTCATTTTGGTTGTTATTGTCAGTAAGGTGTTGCATGTTCTTTACCTGGTTGGTACACCATTCATTTTCCATATCACGAAGCTTGAGTTGAGTTTCCTTTCTTATATTTGAATGTCTTTCGCATTTTCGTCAAACCAGTCTTTATGGTGTCAAGGTTAAAATCCTAGTCTCCTCAGCACACTGCTTCAGAGTGGAATGAAGAGTCGTCCAGACATCGCTAGCTGTCACAGTTGGGGGTTGTGGGGGGTTGTGGCCTTGCATCAAATTTACATATAATGAACTTCTGTAAGCATTTTGTTTTATTTGATCTTTCAAGCTGTTGGTATTTAGCTTTTGTGAGTTGCCTGTGCGCTAAGCTGGGGAGCGTATTATAAGATTTAGCTTGCAGAGTAACATAGTATGATCTGTTGAGCACTCTGCACCACTCATTGCTCGTGTGAGGTAAATGTTCATTTTGGTCACTCTTCCTGGTTATTATAAAATCAATCATATGCCCATGATTAGAACGTAGGTGAGTCCAAGTGGTTTTATATTTGTTCGGAAGTTGAAATGTAATATTAGTGATTACAAGATTATGCTCTGAACAGAGTGTTAGCAGTCTGAGACCGATACTGTTTATTTTCTCCATTCCATGTTTGCCAATGACCTGTGGCCAGAGATGGGCTTGTTTTCCTACTCTTACATTGAAATCCCCAAGCAATAGGATTTTGTCTTCTTTGGGTACTGGGACTAGTGCTGAATGTAGCGATTCATAGAATGCATCTTTTTTGTTCTTGACTGGAGTTTAGTGTTGGAGCATATGTATTAATTAGGGTGGTGATACGGTATTTGAAAGAGGTATAGGCCATGTCATCAGTCTTGGAGATATGCCTACTGGAGATTCAGTTATTCTGGCGAGTAATTTGTTACGTATGGCAAAGCCAATTCCATTGATTTCCCGTTCGTATTCATCCTAGCCTTTCCAGTAGATTGTATATCCATCACCAACCTCTGTTAAACTATCTTCCCCTGGTAATCTCGTTTCGCTCAGTGCCACAATGTCAACATTGTATCTGTTTAGTTCATGGGCTATAATAGCTGTTCTGCGTCGAGGTCTAGTTTGGGGTTCATTATCTAATAAGTTTCTGATATTCCACTCATCAACTCGAAGTGGTATTTTTCTTTTCTTAAGATTACGACCGCAGTCAGGGGTGCCTTGGCAGACGCGGTTTTCTGCCCAGGTTGTTGTAAGGCTGCCTTTTTTAAACAGAGTCTTGGTAACGGTCCTTCCCATTCCTGGGTAAGCAGTGAGGCTTCCGTTTCTGGCTGCTCAGACATGTTGAGAGCACACGGAAGCTGAGCCAGCCCTTTTCGCCACTCAGCCAGCGGCCATCACCTCAACACTGCCCGCGTGCAGGAATCAAGCTCGCAGCTCCCAGCCACTTACACGTTATCTTGTCGCTGAGGGACTTTTGATGATAAGGAGTTAATGAAGGGATAAGTGTGTGAAGGGGATGATTGAGTCAAAGAGATTAATGAAAGAAAGAGATGAGTGGAGCTGTGCTTGCGCAGTGATTGGATTACTGTGAGAGTGGCTTGCGCTGGGCCTATCCCCAGAGTTAATCAGGACGACCATTAACTGTGAGAGGTTGCAGAGGTCTGTCGGACATCCTGTTTGTCGAAAGCCACCCAATGTGGGACCCTACTCACAGCTTTTTTCATTCGGGGTTTTGCTCCCGTAGACCAATCCCAATGAAGGGTAACCCACAGGTCGAGTGGGGTTATTCTAGCTGAGGAAAAGACCTCCTTACAGCTACCCTCACGTGGTTTAGCCTGCTGGTTGAGCAGTTTGCCGCGGTGTGGCCACTGGTCATAACATGCCAGCTTCTTGGAGCCACAAGTGAGGGTTGGGTACCAGTATGGGAGCCAATGTCATTGTTAAGGGTAGGCTCTCGGATTCCCATGCTTTCCTTTTCTCATCATAGTTTATGGTGTTTATCGCAGGTAGACCCACTTGGAGGCTACCATTTTTGGCCTAAACTTCTGCAACCTACCAGTCTATTTTGGGTAGGTGAAGCGACTCATCACCTCCCCCTCCCCTTATGCCCCACTTTACTTTTCCCCCTTCTGTTGCGAGAATTATGTCTGATTTCTCTGCTGAATCGTTGTCCGTCACTTACCTTGACGTTATTAATTTTTGGCGACCCGTACTGCATTCCTTCGTGCAGCGAGGATTTTCTGCCATTGACCCCTGCCAGCTTTGTTGCTGCCCCTCTGTCGGCTGCATCAAATTGTGTTCTTCCATTTACGTTTGCAAGTGTTCTCCTTGGGAAGCCGTTCACACTGGGCACGTGAAAGTTCTCCGCTAGTCACCTCGTCATCTCCTCTTTGGGGAATTCTGTCATCTCGAATTCCTTCTCTCGGATCGTTGGGCCTTCGAATCATCGTGCCCCGTGGTCTCGTTGCCTTTCGCCACGATATCGCCGTCTGTGGGTTTCTCCTCGCCGAAGACCACCATCGCATTCGCCCCTGTCTACTTGGGTCGATTTCACTCATCGTCGCCGAGTCTCTTTCGCCTGGGTTCCCGACGTGGGTAATTGCTTCACTGCTCTGGTATCAGGTTTTTTGGAGTATATCTTTCTTCTTACGTCCCCTTTAAATTAATTTAGTGTTATAAATGTTATTCATGTAACTTTGGGCCTTCTGGTAAGGGACGTAAGACAGAGAGGTTATTCCGGGAACACGTGTCACTAGAGTAGCCAGCCTATTTTCATCATCAATGGCGCGTGTCGTTTCGGCCTTAAACAATTTATCCATTGAACCCATTTTTGTATGCGTGAATATCTTTTTGGTTAAAACGACTTGTGGTCGTTTGATGATGTTAAGTATTTGTGACTTTTCTTATTGTTTGATGACCCCCGTATAATTTGTTAACAGTTAATTTATTTCATTTTAATTTTGTTGTAAAAAATACTGTAAATACTTTTTGTGTGTGTATTTATTTAACCCCTTGCGTAAACCTCATAATTCAGCACCGTCCTGATTAATTATGGTGAATTTCTGGTAGGCCTTTAGATCCCTGGTCTTCTATAAATTTTATGTGTGTATTTTCTTTGGGCCGTGTGAACCGGGTTCCGTGATAGCTTTTACAGTCATCTGGATCACTCTAAAAAGGAGAAGCGCAACCAACAGAGTACAAGGGTACTATCCCACTGAAACACCCCATACCCCCACTACAGCTTATAGAAAGCTACAGCAGTATAAAGCATCCGCTTAGCTGGTTGAAGTACAAGGGTTATACTTAGATACTCGTAATATATGGAGAGTTGAAAGTGTGTTGCTGTATGGAAAGCTAATTGTGCATAATTGCCTATTGTTATCAGTATATTGATAATTGTAGAGTTCTTTTGTACGATACTCAACAATGAAACCACGAAATTTATTAAACTATCTGTTATAGAGGTCATATCCATTGTGTTGTATTTAAAAAGCGGTACACCACACACCTCGGTTTCTTGTGTTCGTTGGATAGGAAAGCGGACAAGCATCACTAAAAATATAGCGAATTGACAGAAAAACTTGAACTCGAACCAGATTTATATGATGTTTTAGCATATCCTCTTGTCAAACCACAGAAAATTCACTTCCCAAAACTACACATAAAACTTTGACCCAGGAAGAAATTTTTCACAATTCTGAAACAGAAAATGGAACCGGGTATTTTTGATAAGAGATAAAAACAATTGGAATAGAGTACTAATAATTATTAACCTCCACTTCTTTTACTTTATGATGCATGGAAGACAATGAGAGACATTCCTGGCTTTCATTCAAGTACATTGGGGCGAACTGTCTTGGCAATCGCCAAAGTTGAGACGTTGAAGGCGTGTTAGAGGAGTTTCGGCACAACTTCCACTCTCTCGGAGCATAAAGATGCATATTCTCATCTCGCATCTCTGCACACTACTTTCGAGACAAGCGCGGCGAGTATAGGAAGGAGCAAGGATCAAGATAATCAAGTTCTGGAAGAGAGTTACCAGCCAGGGCTGCTGGGTTGTGGAAATGCTTACAGATTACTGCTGGAGTATCAAGAAAGATATTCCATACGTGAAACACAAATGAAAAGATTTAAAATTCTTAGCTCTTTCATTAATTGCAATTCAGGTGTCTTTCACATTAATTTTAAATTTTCGAGGTTAAGTCTGCTCTGATAAAATAAATGAGCTTGTTTCCTACGTTTCATTTCATATTCCCCTCAACTTTTTAAATTAATTCAGAATATAAAAGTAGACTTGATTGAAAAAAGTAATATTTTAGAAATCAAAATGACAAATTTATAATAATAATAATTAACTAAGAATCCCTTGATCTCACCCTATATATTTTCAAACGCAGACGTGTGTTATGGAAGACTGAAACATTTTGAAACAAAGTTTAAAAAGAAGGTAGGGATGTAATCGAGAGTGAAATTGTAGTGGAGGCTTAGATCCAAAGTAGCCAAAAAAAAGGAAAGCATTTGGAGAGGTAACTACCAGGAAGACAAGTTACTCACTCAAACCTGCCCCACTTCTACAAAGGTGTGGGTAATCTTGCGGGTTATCACAATCCTTATCAGAAAATGATGGTGCAGTTATTTGTGATCCAAATCGCATGCTGTTTGTACCGAAGATAATGTGAGCGCTCTCTTTAGTGCTCCACACAACTTGTGAGCGTTCTCTTTAGTGCTCCACACAACTTGTGAGCGACAAATTCATTAAACACTCAAATGGAGAACTCAGATAAAGGAAACACACCTGCGCAAATAAAGGGGCTCCTGATAAAGAAACAGCCACCTTGCAGACCACCCCGGCTCTCGAGTCTTTATTCCAATATAAGAAACTTACTAACAACTTCATCGACTCAATCATCTTTACTTAACATTTGCTCGGCTACAAAAGATTGAGGAAACATCACGTGTTATTCTGGTAGATCGAGGCTCCAATCTTCTTGAGTGGGGACTGCCATCCATTCCTAGCTTAGACACTCGATACAGAAGTTGGGAATCTGGTAAAATATTCGTAACACGATTGTCATTTGGCTTCTACGACTTTTATTGACTCCACTACAACCATGTTTCCATCGACTTACCGCGAGAAGTCGAAGGAAACATGTCATTCATGCAACCTACTTCAACACATGAGGCTGCAGCATTATATTAGGCCATACGGAAAGTTTGTGCGGCTTTAACTAAATGTAATCAATTAAATAGTTACTATTTAGTTCTCCTTTTCCTATTTTATTGGTTTAAACAAAATTCTTTGGAAAGATTAGAATTACTAAGCAAAATAGTTTAATCTACCAACGCACTTCACCCTAAGAGCGACAAATGAGGAATAAGTTAGCATTTTTTAAATGCCAAAATTGCACCTCCCCCCAAAAAAATATGTATTTCAAACATTTCTAAAAAAAGTGACGGCACTTCAAAGTAATTTAAAAATATCTTCTCAGCAACATAAAAACAAGGGAAAGAGAGAGATTGCAGAGAGTGAATGAAGAAATGAGAGCTGCCTTTTCAATTATACGTCCCGATATTAAAGAATTATACGATACTCTTCAAGCTCAAATTTCCCATTAAACTTTTAAAGGTAGGATTTATTTACTTTTAACTTTTTATCTTTTATTTCGATTAAATTAGATTAAATGTCAATCGTGGATAATTATGAAGTGCTTTCCACGTAATTTAGTATTTATACGTAAATTATTTTACATTGGGGTGCTACTATGAAAAAAAAGATTGAAAACCACTCTCCTAACTAGTACTCATTTGTCGCATTCTTTTTCAAAGAATTCAAGCTTCGGGTTTTTAAGCCAATAACAGATAGGAGAACAAAATGGTAACTATTTAATTAATTAAATTTACCTAAAGCGGCAAGAACTTTCCGGATAACCATATATATTAACGGTAAGACCACTGCGAAATTATTCATTTCTCACCTAATTCATCTGTATTCATTATCTTGCTCTCACTGGTGACCTAAACCAACGGACCACGCATCACTTGTACTTGCGACCACCTCTTGGTCTCACCAAAAGAGGGAGCGAGAAAAGGAATGCCAGTGCTAAATCGGTGGTCGCCATGGAAACGGTAGGCTCCTCTCAGCACCCTACCCCCTTCTTCTCATAGCCCCCACCTCCTCTCTTCCCCTTCTCAGGTAACAGTTAATTAAAATCGGGTTTTAATCTCGCTTTCGGGGAAGAGGAATCCCCCCCCCTCTACTTTCCCTCCGAACCACGTCACCAAATTATTATTTGAGCCGAAAGAGGACCTAGAAAAAATCCCGCCCACAGACGCCCACGTGATCTTTGGATGCCCTCGCGCCCATACATGGCGGCTCGGGCGTCCTCGTCGGCTGAAAAGGACTGCCATGAATCATAAACACTGCCGTGATGGCGGGGCCCTGTACCGGAGGGAGGGAGGGTCACCGCCCCCGGGTCAACGGGACGTAGCCTTGTGGGCACAGGAGTGGTGGGCGCGGGCTAAAATAGGGAGGGACTCGCGTTGGGATTGGGGGAGGGGGGAGCTCAATGGGGTCCTGAGTGGGAGGGGGGTCAGGAGCGGAGGGTCTGATTGGAGGGCATTTACAATAGACGTATATTTGGTGGTTATGTGGCCAGTATGTTGTGTTTATATTGCTCGATTATGGTAAGTATGTGGCGGGCGTGTGCTGTGTGCCAAATAGAATGTCTGTATATTTATACGATATGTGACAATATTGTGGTAGGTATGTGACAACTATGCACTGTGTATGCTACGCGAAGTATGTTGTTGGTATATGATTGGCATGTAGCAAGTATGTTTTGTGTATATGTTAAGAATGCGGTAATTCTATTGCTGGAAGTCGAAATGTAATGGCTATGCGGCGGTATGTGGTAGGTATGTTGGGCGGAAGATGAAAGTCGAGAACAACGGGAAACCAAAGTGGTGCTTGATGATGACGCGGTTAGAGCGAGGTGTCAATTAGTTAATTGCATCCCCCTCTCCCCCGCTTCAACAATGAATGGACGAGGTCTCCCGAGAGCAGAGGATGAAATTCACATACAGATAACAATTACAATCGAATGCAAGCCTGAAATCACCATGGGCTGATACTTCTTTGGAAAGGGGGGGGGGAGAAAGTGTAGTAGCATATTTTGCCCCCAAACAACGAGCAGAGAACCCGTCTGCTCGTTGTGTGTGTTAATTCGTATGGATGATGCTGCTTGCGCTCACTCGCCACATTTGGCACCTCATACTGGGCGACTAGCTCCCTACTTACATGTTTTTTGTTGTTTTTTGCTCTCACTAGAGATCGAGCCGGGTACCGAGGCGTGGGAATCCTGCGACGCCTCATCCACGAGAGCCACGGTCGAACGAAGATTAAACACTTTTGTGCACCAGACGAAAAGTTAAAAATTGTGACCTTGACTCGAACCGCAGGTCAAATTGACCTGTTGAGTGTCTATGCTTGAAGCAAGAACTTGTTCCGGAGCCTTCGATGAACCCTTAACCGGCCAAATATTGGGACAGGTTAATAGGTTGGCTGCACAATTGGTCATTGCATTTAATTACATCCGTGCTCTTCTTTTCTTTTTTCTCCGCCTCAGTTCCTTCTTTATCCATAGGGTGAGTAATGGCTACGGGACTTCGGAAACAATGCAACGTTATTACACTGTAAGGTAAAGGTAGTACTTGTCAACTACATTATACCGCCAACTTTATTTTCTTCCCTAAAATGCTGAACTCTTTCCGAAGCATAAAACGACAATTTCACTCGCCTCCTGTCTTGCTGTGAATGGTTGACGACCCTGTTACTTCTAGCAATTGCATACTCATTAATGACACGGAATTTCACGAACTAGGAGATTAATGGTCCCCCAAACGACCACTCTTGGCTTCAGTGAACTTATGAGAAAACTCGAAGAGAAGATAAGTTAAAAACTATAGACAGAGAGGACGAGATAGGGCGCAGGCTTTATGGTTTAGGATTCCCCATGCATTATAGCAAAACGTTTTCCATAGCAAATATAATGAGAATATATGGTAGATCAATAGGAATAATAATTAAGATAGGAATTAGCTGTAGTTCATAAATAATCCAAGGTTTTGCGCCTGCAATATTACATTCGATGATGAGGTGCGAAACTTGTATGAGGAACTAATGAATGCACAGACAAAGTGAAACCATCACTTTAAGACAATTGGGAAAGAATTCAATGCAAACTTGAAAATAGAAATACAAGGGTAGAGAGGTTGGTAAATTCACAACAGATAATGGAACTGAATTGGTAGGTAGATGAGTAGACGTTGCAATAGTAAACTATAAAAGTATGATTTTCCGTTTCCAACAAGACCCAAAGGATAACGTATAAATGTATAGGGATAACACCGAATAGAAAAAAAGTATGATTATGATATCTGGGTCTTTTGAGATAAGGTCATGCTCGGAGGGAAGCTGTGTCGAGGAACTCTCTCTCTCACAAGGACGAAGTTCTCAAAAAGATCCAGCATCTTTAGGTTTTGTTTGAGGTGTACAAGTTTGGAGCATACTTTAAATATGTGCAGTACTGTTCTTGTTGCAGGAAGCTGCAGGTATAGATTGCTATGTTGATCAATATGATGCTATGTTTGTTGATCGAAAGGTTTAGATCGCGACTTCATCGAAGAAGCCTTGCAAAAGCAGCTTGCTGTGTGTGACGTGTGAAATAGTTTCTTCAGGATCATTATCTGGTGGAATAAGTGACATTGTTTTTGGTATGATGGGGCGTGATTTGGGGGAAGTGAGATGCTTTGGAATGCATCGAAAGTTTGAGATGTATAGTGAGTTTCTTGCATATATTAGCAATGGTATCTCTGGTTTCGTGTAACGTTGAGAAACTGCTCTTCACAAAAATTAAGGTGTTGTTTTAGGGGTGCAACCTTTGTTTTGGTGTGTAGAGAAGTTATTTGGTTGCTTAAATGCATCCTATGGCAAGGTGTATTGGCTTGATTTGTGTGTTTTGTATTATGTTGAGATGTGTTTGGTTGGAGGGATCATGTGTCCAGTTAAAATTTATGGTGAATAAAGTTCATGTATATGTATAATTGAATCCTTGGGCTGCTTGGAAACGGTTCCTGTGAGTCCTCGTAATGTGGTCATTCTCGTGTTTTCTTTATTTGCGCTTTGTTGTGTTGTCCCCATCTGAGTCTCGTGCATAGAGTGATAGCAAACACAGCTGGGGGGCTTTTTACTGGAGCATATGGCATTTTATATTGGGTACAGTGTTGAAGAATTTTGGTCTGTCTATTCTTGACATGAGTTTGCTGTGTGATGATCTGGATTTATTTAACCATGCTGTTTAAGGTGGTTGAAGTTGGTAAGTACTGTGCTTGCTGAGTTCACTGGGCAAAATCCGTACTGTGGCATCTAGTGTGGTTATTTTGCGTACCTGAAGTTCTATGTTGCTGAAAATGGGTGCAAAATTAGGAGATGTGGCACTATGGAGTGGGATTTGTGGATGGTTTGCATGATTTGAAGATGAGTATTATGAAGGAGAATTTCCAAAGATTTTAAATTGAGTTGTGGGATCAAGAATGGTGGAAGCGTTGTGTGGGTACCTTGTTATCCCTGAAACTAGGGTGTTCGGGTGTGTTTTATATTTTATCAGAGCCAGAGGAGAGATAAAGATTGTGCCTGCTGTATAGCTTGATATATCACTTTTGCAGTGAATTGTCATAATATACTCTGGTCTTTTATGAATTATTCTATGTGCCTGTTATTGTTTTGTCAAGTTTATGTGTTATCTCACTCCATTTGTGCTACGAGTATGTTACATCAGAGATTTGGGGTTCAGTTTAGTTTTTTCGCATGTTCTTGTTCAATTTCTCTTGAATTTCTTGTTGTCTATGTTGCATTATCTATATATATTGAGATTTTTTTTCTTTTTTCTTTGTTTGAATCGCCTCTTGGATGTTGCGTGATATGTTTTGCCGGCTGCTGGTGTTGTCATAGGACCGTGGTGGTTTCCTTAGGGTGTTTCTGTTTTTGGTGACTTATCTGATTTCCGGAGAGAAGTTTGGTTTGTGTGTAATTTTTTTATCGGGATATATTTTTTACCTTTAGGTGTATGCTGGCGAAATGAAAGTATGTTGTGTTTAGGCAGCTGAATTGAGGAGCTAATAATTATGATAGTATCTGTTGTATGTATTTAGTGAAGAGTTTCCAGTCAGCTCTATTGTCGTTAAAATAATTTAATGGAGTCGTTGACATATTGGGGTTTCAAAGGTGAGTTGTACAAATATTTGAAGAAGGTCGGAGTAATACAGTGCCCGCAAAAAGAATCTATACATTTTCACTCCAACAAAAATCTATATACAAGATTTGGCGCATAGATTTCACTTGAGTTTCTGCCATAGAAAAGTTTGCAGAGCTAGTAATAATACAACATACTAGACTCTGACTCACTGCATACTTTTTCGTATGAAGTACTGTTATTGAGCAAATTATTTATTTTGTCTACATAGACTGACCCCACCGCCTCTTTTATCCGCTTGTGTTATTATAATTTTTCCACATTTCCTCAGATCCTTTAATGTGGTCTTAATTTTAGGAGGTATTACAGAGTGTTGCCCATTAACCAATTTGATACATTTCATACGATTGTCCTTAATTGTATATATCTTGTATGCAGATCCTTTAACTTTTCTTCGACTTTTGATATTTCTCAAATTACTTGTTCTTAAGTCGCCTAATTTCTTTTATAATTTCAATTTTAAGCTTTTCATTCGAAACGGCGTGTGAGAATAATGCAACCATCTTCGCGAAGTGCGAACAGGCTGTTGAAGAGTCTGTTAAAGGTTAAAGGAAAGATAATCCTCATTCTTAACAAAGTTAGGGCAGAAGTAGAGTACGAAACCATCCTCAAAGAGGATTTTCACTCGAAATTAAACTCCGTTAAATCCCTCTTTACTTCTGTGAATCATTTTGAAGAACAGGTTTTTCAAACATCTCAATCTTACAGTTTAGACGAGGTGAATTAGCTCTTGTTCCAGAGAGAAATATCTTCTCAAATCGACTACGAATTGAAGTCATCTCAAAATAGCTCTTCGATGAAGGAAAACTCCCGATTCTTCCCGTAACTATAACTAGAATCTTAAAGGGATATTAACTGGTCTTAGCCAGAACAGCTTAAGTGAACCTCAGACCCCTTCACCCCCAATCCCTTTTATACCTTGCATTTCACTTTCCAGCACACATGATAAACTTAATTTTCACTTTTCCTCTCCCAATTTATAAACTGGATCTTTCGGGTTCCCTTCGCGTTCTCTGGTCTTTCTGTAAATTTCACCGCCGATGCAATTTCTGACTCTGGTTGCAAATATGTATTTAGAACAAGGACATTAAAATCTTGTAGCAGCTCCTTAATGCCGAAATTTTATTGTGTTCCCTCTCGCCTGGGATCGCACCCGATGCCCAGTGGTGTAAGTAAATAAGATTAATCTACTGGTCTGGCGATAACTTCTTTATTTCACTGTAGCGAGTAAGAATCCCATCGCTATGATGTTAGCTATGCGTTTAATAAAGGCCAAATGTAAATACACACCATGGGGGAAAAGGGCAGAAATTCTAGGTTGGGAATTCACTTTTTGTATAAAAGTCCTATGGATGCGCCAATGACCTAGACTAGGGTCGCACATTCTCTTGATTCGCTCCCACTCCTCCAAAAGAGCGAAAAACATTTACACCCAGAAACCTACACTAGAGTCTTAAATAAAAGAAACTACTTCAGAGTTATGCTCGGATAAGTTTGGTAAGTTAAAATGGTCAATATTAACCTAACGTAGCACAATCCAACAAGAAACCTCCTACCGAAGTAAAGGTGGTTACCATGGACCTCTATTAGAGTGAATCTTTATTCCAAAACGATGGCAAAGTAGAGAAATTGAAGCAGCTCAACAGACCTAAACATATTCAATTCGAAGCAGATACAGATTGCAAAATAGTGCAAGAATCTGCCCAAAGCGACCGCCGGCAATCGAGATAAAAACAAAAATAAAACGAGGAAACTAGGAAATTAAGTTTGAAAGTTATGAGACACTAATAATCCTGTTTACCTTATAGCCCCCCCCCCTCCCCCATAAAGCCGTAGACGGCGCAGGCTTTCAGTTACAAACATGTCGGCTCAACCCAACAGCGTACGGAACTCCGCTTTTCCCCAAAAGACCAAATTCCATATGAATAAATCGTAAAGTTCAACAGAAGAAAAGTAATGTTGACATTGATGGTGATGTGGTGGGTGTTGTAGAAGGAAGAACACACCGAGTTGTTGTGTAAGGTTTCATTGAAAAAGTATAAATAAAATAGCAGTATTTTCTCTAAATCTGCTTGTTTTGCATATAAGCCAAAACGGATATGGAGAGAGCTGCGTTTTTGCCAGACCTAATTCTATGCGGGTGGGAGGGGGGGGGTATTAGGGCTAGGAAGAGGGGCGGATAGTCGCTAGAGACGTCGGGATCTAAGGATCTTGCTGGTTTTAATAAACCAAACAGACTCAATTCTACAGAATTTCGTCACCCTACTTTGGTTTTCAACGACGTAGGAATATTTTGTTCACATGAAGGCAACCGTTGTTAATCAATATCACATTTGGCAATAAAGATCACGTTTAGTAATCAATTTCAACTTTGGTAAGCAATACAAACTTTGATAAAAAATAATCATAAGGACCATTGATAACCAAGATCACCTTTGGTCATCAAGACCGCCTTTAATCATCAGGACCACTTTGATAATTAAGACTACCATTGGTATCCATGACCACTCTTCTCAATCAAGACTATATTTGGTATTTAAGACAGCATTTCTGATCAAAACCGCTTCTGTTACTCAAGACTGATATTGGTAATCGAGTACATTTTTGATAATCAAGGACACCTTTTATAACTAAGAACACCTTTGGGAACCAAGACCCCTTTTGTTATTCAAGACTGCCATTGGTAATCAAGACCACTTTTGATAAGCGAGGAGACCTTTGACACTCATGATCTCCTTTAGTAAAGAATATCATATTAGGTAATCAGGATCAGCGTTGGTAATAGAACAGACTTTGCTAATAAATAGAATTTTTGTTACTCATGACTAACTTGGGTAAGCAATGCTACCTATGGTAATCAATACCACCGGTTATCAAAATCACTATTGATAACCTTTCCTACTCAAGACCACTTTTTTCAATCAAGACTACCTTTTGTAATCAAGACGACCTTTGATAATTAAAATTACCTTTGATAATCAATGATCCCTTTGATAATCCAGGCAACCTTTGACAATCAGGATTTTTTTAGTAATCAAGATCAAATTATTAATCAAGATCATCTTGGCAAATCATGGCTAACTTTGATAATCAATTGTACCTTGAAAATTAATGCCAATAAGGGTAATTAATACCATATTTGACAATCAAGACTACCTGTAATTTACACAACCTTAGGTAATAAAGGTCACCTTGGGTAATCAAGACAAGCTTTGTTAATCAAGGCTTCTTTTGGCAATCAAAAGTAATCAAGGTCAGTTTTGCTTCTAGGCCCCATGGTTGATTGTTGTTGTGTGGTGCGACTTTACGCCCTCCCTCACCGTCTCCCCTTCAACGAGAGATCCGATTTCTGGGTCGCTACAAAATAGGACTATTGAACTGACTCAACGCTGTCCCCATCCAACGATTAGCCATACCCAATTTGGCTTAACGGTATGTATGGGAGAATCCTTACTTGCACTCAGATGGTGGTTAATAATAGTAATTTCCTACAATGAGGCTTCGCCTCTGGGGCCCTTGTAGTTGCCATTGATTGCCATTCTGTTATTTATACTGGTTTTATTATCCAGCAGGGAGACTCCGCTGATGTAAAGGGACGAGCAACGTTGATTTAAAGCAAGGTTTGGTGACCAAAGTCGCGTGCTCTCACACATTATGATTTATGACCTTACGACCTTCAAAACTTTCAATAATTCCTAGACTAACCTTGTGAGGACCTTGGCAATTCTGTCATTTGAAAGAGAATGTAAAACAACATTAGAGGATTCAAATTTCATAGAATTGGACGAATAGTTAGAACGTTATTGCCAAAGCAAATTAATTCTGCGGCTAAACTTGGGGGGACTTTGGCAATTATATCATTCAAAAGAGAATGTAAAACAACATAAGGCTTTCAAATATTTTTATAATCGGCCGAATAGTTATGATGTTATTGCCAAATAAATCCCCGGCTAACCTTGGTAGGACTTTGGCAATTATATCATTCAAATGAAAATGTAAAACAACATAAGGCTTTCAAATTTGGTTAGAATCGGCCGAATAGCTACAATGTTATTACGAAAACAAAAAAAAAAAGCAAAAACGGTGACCGACTGACCGATAAACATAGTGAAATATAGAGTAGCATGTGACTAAAAACACGATCGAGAGTGACTCTCGCGCTACCCCATGTTTAGCAGCACTTGGCGTCGGGTTAAGAAACAAACAACTGTTTGTTACTAACTCTCCCCAAACAGAATTCTTCAAAAACACGAAGAAGGACTTTGGATCCGGATCATGTTTGTTTAATCGTTCTTGAGATGATGTTTGTTTACGAACGTCTTCCCCACGTTATTAGCTCGGACCATTGATCACGTTCAAATGTTTGTGTTTGCACACACAGCGGCGTAAAAACACGGAAAAACACAACCTGATGCAGAAATTCGTACACATATGCACGTGCACTGGGTGCACGTGCAAGGAGTACCAAAAGTCGGGGCGCAGTGCGTCATTCCACATCGCTGTCGTTTTCATCTCCACATCCTTCGCACACAGAACACACCACTCTTCCAATTACGGAATATACCAAAGGTAGTCTCCATATCCACACTCCCCAGACGTGGAAGGGGTGAATCTCCCTACAGTCACGAATGGTTCCTACTCTCGCATATTATGGAAAAAGCATCTCCAACCCCTCCTCCATAACGAGGGCAGACCTATGG
Organism: Ceratothoa steindachneri; assembly: GCA_963969495.1. Lineage (NCBI taxonomy): Eukaryota > Metazoa > Arthropoda > Malacostraca > Isopoda > Cymothoidae > Ceratothoa > Ceratothoa steindachneri. The sequence goes on from OZ018317.1 coordinate 222,101,101, forward strand.
TTCCCTCGTGTCTTCCCACGGTTGTCGTTCTGATCTTTATGTGAACTTCATTAGGAACGGTGATTAATTAACTTAATCTACAATGGGTCTAGACCAGGGGGGATGGCATGAGAACAGCAAGAACAAAATAATGAACAAAGAACACAATCGTGGCAGATTCCAGGAACCGGTTTTTACAAAGAGCGGAGACAAAGGAAAATACGAAAGTGGGCTTGTTGTTCATGTGATTATTACTTCCTCTCTGAGCTCTAAGTTTTGTTTCCAAACATTAAAAAAAGAAGCACTCGTTCTTCTCTCAGTAATGCTAAAATAGCTGTTTTAACTTGGTTTAATTCTCAGGCATCAGTTTTATAAAAATGGGTTAAAAGGATCCTATCATCTATCACTTGCCCGACGGTACCAGAAAGCTATCACTGAAATAAGTCAGCATCACCTACTCCACTGCATGGAAAAGAAGATCAAAGGTAGCATGGAGTGGGATTCCTGATACAAAGAGCGCTCAAAGAAATGATAGTAGATATTCACGACATATTGGAAAGAGTGGCTTACGTAAACTTAAGTCTTAAACATTATTTTAAAAAGAAGCAGCCGAAAAGATGTAGTTGGAGACGCCCACACTATGAGATATACAATGAAATTGATTACATGCTGCCCCCCCCCAAAAAAAAACATCAGTCATCTCTAAGTCATCAATAAAATCTGAATCAGCGGCCGCAAGATGATCAGTTATAGGATAAAAAAAATAAATTGCCGCAGAGGGTAGTAGGTAGTCCAAATTTAAATGTATTTGGGAGTGGGTTGGATGAGTTTATGGGGAGGGAAGATTGTGATGGTTCCTATGTTTTGTAATATATTAAATGTTTGTATATATCTGTAGCCGCATGATTTAGTTCTTGACAAGCCTTAATTGGTGATACCCTTGTTTCTGGACGCAGTCCTCTGGATGTAGTTATCCTGGGAGTTTGTGTGTTGACTGGAACAGGAGCTGCCAAGTGTAGGCTATGAATGGTCTTTTGAGGTCTCCTTCTTTTCTTATGTTCTTATGTTCTTAAAGAGAGAAGAAAGCTATTACATTAAAAAAATAGCCACTTATGATCTAGACCAGGGTTGGGCAACCTTTTTAAGTAGGTGTGACAAAATTGGCTAAATCTTTGCTACAAAATTTTCTCACGTGGCAATACTTGACTAAAACACAATGAAAGGATATAAAATTAAAGATGTTCTTTTTATTCATTCCCAACCCTTTATGATGCATAAAAATTACAAGGAAAATATAGTCATTTTACCTAAAAATATACATATTATATTAAACAGAATTAAATCTTTATCATTTCAAGCAGAAAACAACAAATCCAAACTAGAGAAAGAAAAATTGTGGACCTTTTCATTTATTTACCACCAATGAGACTTCTGCTGCTGCCTCACTTATAACATAGTTTATAACAGGTTGTACACAATGCGGTTGCTATATAAAATAAATTGGAGATACATTTATTTAGTTTTCTTGTTAAGCATTTGGCTTCGCGTGCCGGTAGAAGTCATTGGCCTGCCACGTTTGGCACGCGTGCCAAAGGTTGTCTAGGTCTGATTTAGACAAATCTCGTTCCAGAATTTCAGCACCATCCTCACAGAGAAACCCACAAAAATCCCTTTAATCCTATAAAACACCAGCAATACACAAGCGATGAACATTAATTTGATGAAACACATGACAGACACTGCTGACAAATACAAACTCTCAGAAAAAAACTACAGTTACGCGCATATCTATTGGCAACACATATAATTAAATATAATATAATTAAATATAATATAAATATGTACAATTCGAACTAGTAACGTATAAAAATTCGTAAATTACAAAATTTAAGATGTGTTGCCAATAGATATGCGCGCAATTGTAAACCTAATGAAGAAACGCAAACACCTTAAAGCAACAAACACCAACCAACAAATTAAATTAGCAGAGCTAAACAAGTTGATTTAAAAGAAATAGAACTGACATCAGAAAATATAATACAACTATTGTTGAAGACAACATCAAAGATGGAAAGGGATATAAAATGGCTAAAGGAGACTTCTAAAAGAAATCTCACATAGTAGCTATAAAAGAGAAAGAGGGTACAATCATCAAAGATCGTGAAAAAATAGTTAAAAGAATTAAGTAATACTGTTAGAAGTTGTACTCAAGAACCACAACCAACCAACAACACCCCAAATTGTTCCAGCCGTTTTCAAATCAGAAACTGCTATTGAAATCGAACAAATGAACAGCCAAAAAACAGCAGGTCAGGACATCATCTTAAACATGCTAAAAAATTCTGTATAATTGTGGACAACGTAGCTTGCTTCTTCGTTGAATATCTAAAACAAAGCTGGATTCCGGAGAACTGGCCAAATTCCCTAATAATCTTTTTACTCAATAAATGTGACCACACAGACCTTACATACTAGGGACCAATCAGCCTTGCCTCATGTGTCTATAAGCTCTTCAAATGCGTCATTACCAACAGACTGCAAAAACAGCTAGATGACCAACAACCGAGTGACAGGATGGTTAAAGTAAAGGCTCCTCAAAGATTGACCAGCTCATTGAAAAATTTTTAGAGTACAACATCCCTTTAGTTAACTACATAAAGTTGTTATCCGAGGAGTTATTAACTTTAGAGGGGTAAACTGACAAAACTAAAGCATTAATTAAGGTCGATCGGGATTACATCAATCACTTGAGATTCGCAGACGATATTACACTCATAGTTGATACAATTCATACAATGCTTCAAGAACTTAACTATGAAAGCAAAAGCGTAGGGTTACAAATAAATCGTGGAAAAACAATTCATGAAAAGCAATCCAGAAGTCGACATGATAGACATTACAATTAAAACCGATCAAATTGAAATGGTAGACAGACATATATATCTGGGTTAAGAGTTTTTCTTTTTATTCTTCATGATCCGACTGCTAAGATAAGATATACTGAGATGCCTGGATCAAGATTACACATATCTTGGGTAAAGAAAGCTTATCATAATTTCATTTTGTTATTGATTGTCACATCATGCATACACTCTAAGTCAATTCATTTATACCATGATGTTTTCATTCATTTTGTAATTATCTTAATCTCATTTTGCCTTATATCAAGTTCATTAGTTTTGTTATACGAATATCAGGATTATTAGGGGGCTTTTTATGTATCCGATTGCATATTATTGTCAACTATTATTCAGAGATTATTTTATCGTGTTCATGCCCTCAATGATCTTTGTTATTACTATTTTTTTTCCTGTCATGAATTTTACAATTATGCATTTATCACATGTTTAATGTATAGTGAAATCATTTTCTGTTTTTAAGACTTGACATAATACCTATGTCTAGATCATGTACATAGACGATGTTTTTGCCTTTGTTATCATCGGTTGGGTGATTGGGGGAGAACTTTCATTTCATTTTGGGAAAGATTCTCTTCCCACTCTTTCACGCATGTCATCAGAAGCTTGCGGAGAATTTGGGCCTCGAAAATAAACTTTTTGTTAGGCCTCGCTGAGCTGAGAAACAGACAGGTGTCTTCTGTTGGCCTCTGGGCACTATTTGCCTTCCAGAGCTTGACAAAGTAAACATTATTCGCGATGAGCAACAACGTCCAGATCGTGTACGTGGGTGGTGCCTCCTCATAATTTCTCCTTTTCACTTAAATTGACACAAACTTGAGGACAGACAAAAATACATTGTCACGAACACACGTGTATAAAATATTGCATAGAAACCTCCCAGGGTGAATATCTCAATCTCTGCGAATTTACTTTACACATACCTACACAATCAGACGATCGAGAAAACACAGAAAATCATATTACATTAGAGAGGATAAGTTTTCTTCTCATTTGCATTCACTTACACTCTATCATACGGTGAAGAATTTAAATTCTCATAAGTCCCTTCAGTTCACAATACCAGTTATTTATTGGTAGATAGGTGATTACTAGGGGGGAATAAAATTGGACTTTTTTAAAGATAAAAGGTTGTCTTAAAAAATAAATCGGTTACACAATAATTAATATATTACAAAATAAAAAAAAATAACCTACGTCTGGCTACTTCAACTATAGAGCTATTTCTAGTAATATATTATCATATTTAGGAATCCAATCAATATCCTGCATTCTAATTGGTCATCGTTGGTCACGTGACTGTATTCAAAGCTGCTCATTGGATAAGGGTTTAAAAACTGAGAATGCCTACTTTTTTCCAACTTAATCATACTACTAAATTAGGTTTTGATAATATAACTAAATTCCAAGCAAGGAACGAGTCTTTTTTAATGGAGCCTTAAATCAAATGAACGCAAAAAGGACGAAATGCATGACAAATGCATATCATTGCCGTCACTATGAGAAATAGAGATTGTAAATATAAAATCATTTTCGTAAAATCTTTTTTCGTGTCAACTTTCGAAAAGAATTTCTGGAAGTTATTCTTTTGCAAATATAGCCATCTCTTTCATCGTGACCAGCAATTTTACCGCATGTACTTGTTAATTTGCGAATCAGAGGCGCTCCACCGATTGGGTTGTGGGTTGGAAAAGATGGCAATTCAAATTTGCTGAAAATCAAATCTTGAAGTTCAGCGATGGTGAGATCGCAAGAGAGAATAGACTCGTAAATCGTAACTGAATTTCAATCGATGAGTTCAAAAGTGTTGTTCACATTGAAGTTGAAGGGAGAAAGACCTAATTTTCTCACAGACTCTTCACCAACATCGCACCCTTGGCGAAGGTCCATCCATGATCTTGCGAACGGCGAAGGCGCGGGGATTTGGATAATCGTCGCAGAGGAGAGAGACGAGCAGATTTTCTGGGTGCGCGCTCCATGATTTGATGCAAAGGAAGGCCATGTCTTGCGTTGATTGAGGATAAAAACGGAGACATTTGATTTAGAAAAGAATGTGATTGGCGGCGCCAGAAATATGTGGTCGAGTTTTGATCGCAAACTAACAATGAATGTAGTTGGTGACGACGTAGAAGATGAAAAAGTGTAGGTTCTTCTTAACTTTACCTTTAAAAGGATGCTTGGGGAGGTGAGTTGCGTCAAGGCGACGGACTAATGTCAACCACTTCAAGTGGGAAATGAGTCCTGGCTTCAAAGTTTTCAGTTGCGGATCAATTTTCCCGCTGTGAATGGATTTGGGGACGAGGAAAAGGTACTTCTGATCAGAGGACAAATCCGACAACAATTCATTTGTCATCGGAATTTCTGTTCCATCTGTGTTTGGAACGAATTAATCAACTCATTCTAACTCTTTCAGCTTTGACAAAGACTTCCCTTTTGGTGTGTTGAAAGAATTATTGCCTGTGGTAGGTCCGTCGACGATTTTGAATTGATGACAAAGGCCGAGTTGATTTATATGGAGGTCACAAATTGACCAATGAACTTTGTCTCCTCTTCGATTCTCAATCTTTATCACTCCTCCCCCCCCTCTCTCTCTCTCTCTATCTATCTATCTATCTATCTATCTATCTATCTATCTATCTCTTTCTCTCTCAGACAAATACATGTAATTTACTGTCATTCACCTCGAGAAGAAAAATATAGGCTAAATTATCTCGTTGTGTTGGGAGATCTGAGAGTGGCAACGGCTTAGACAGTCCGATGACATTATTTGAGCCACTTTGAGAATTAGCGTGGTTGCTTGCTTTAGGCATTTTTGACAATATATGCAATTAATTTCGAATGATGCAATGGATTTACATATGTCAGTTGTTACAGTCTTCGCATTTTTTTAAAATTAAGGAATAAGTGATAAAATGTGTGGTAGGTGTCATAGGGATGAAATAGGTTTGTGGTATACCAATTACCCAAACAATGGCAACACACAGTCGAAAGAACATCGTTATTCCTGAGGGAAGGAACTGCAAGGTGTAACATACGACTAATTAGCACTTAAAAACATTACAAAACCATAAAACCGAATATGGAAACTAAAAACAAAAGTAGGAAAATGCCAAGATTAAGATCGACAAGATGTTACAAAAGTAAAGAAGTAAACAAAAGAGGCGAAGTGCCCCAAACTAAAATACGAAAGAAAACAACAAAACAAGAAAAGCCTCACACGATCTTCTCGCCAATAAACTAGTGACTAAAAAAGCGCTCTAAAGTGCTACAATGACTCCTTATCCATATATATATATATATATATATATATCGTATATGTCTCATTAGTGCGAGAGAATGATGAAATAAACGGAACCATATTTTTTCCTCGGAAATAGTTATTTCCTACTTCGAAAAAATCCGAGCTAGGGTGTAATTCGAACCAAACACACTGAGGCAGCGAGCAACTGCTTTGATCTCAATTAAAGGGGGCCTTTAACAACTCGGCTATGCGGAAGACCAAAAAATCTTCCGAATAGACAAGCTTTTAAGGCACGCTTAGCAAGGTTAATCGCGACTGTGAAAGAGGGAGAAAGTAATTGGAAATTTAAAGGACAAAGGAGAAATTGAGTTAAACACGCAGCGAATATACAATGTGACGCCTCAGTGTGCTTGGTTCGAATCCAACCCTAGCTCGGATTTTTTCGAAGTAGGAAATAACTATTTCCGAAGAATAATTTTTTGTTCTCTCTTTTTAGCTGTGTGTTGGATATACACACACACACACACACACACATATATATATATATATATATATATATATATATATATATATATATATATATATATATATATATATATATATATATATATATATATATATATATATATGTGTGTGTGTGTGTGTGTGTAGTTGAAAGCTGCTGGTCTCAAATGTTATTTCAGAGGTTCTCAATTTGGTTCAAGTCAGGATTCTGAATAGGCAACCTCATGTCTTCGTTATCTTTTTGTTTGAAATAGTATTTTATTCGTTTTGCAGCATGGCATGGCGCGTTGTCTTGCATGAATACTGCTGGCTGGTTCAGAGATGTTCGGAATGTCAGTATAACATGTTGTTGTACGAGGTTTAGTTACACATTTTCATTTAAAGTTCCAATTACTCGTACTAGCGGACCAATCCCTTTGGACGAAAACATCCCCAATACAATGACGCTGCCTTCTCCATGCTTGGCAGAGTTTTGAACACATTTAGGGTTAAGTTTGTCACCTACTGCACATCGAACAAACTGTCTGCCATCAAATACAACTAAATTAAATTTGCTTTCGTCGTTGAACTTAATTCTCTCACAATCTTGAACCCTCCAAACAACACGAGCTTCAGCTTATTCGAGTCTCGCCACTATTGGTCTTAAATTTTTGAGAAATTCCTGCTGCATAACCACCTGTCTACTCGAACGCTGATTATGCGGGGTAGACGAATTTGCAGGAGATTTATCGGTTTTGTTTTTATTGTATAACTTCAGAACGCGTGAAATCACACTCTTGTACCTTCCTACCTTTCTTGAAGTCGCAGAAAGAATCCTTCCTGAAGTCTTCAAGAGAACAATTCTCTGATGGTGCTTAAGAGCCACTTTCACGTGTGGTGGCAAATTTGCAGAGTTAGTAGGACAATAATAGCGGTTGTATAGTTTTTACATACTAAGCAGAATGTTTCAAGAAACTTCTAGAATGTTCCTTAGAAAGTCGTTCTCCTATTTTGCGCTTGTCAGTATTTTATTTTGTTATTTTATTTACTATAATTTCTTAAATATACGATTTGATCATATGAAATCAGCATAAAATATATTAAATGCATGCCTTTATATACCAAAGAAGTTTCATTCACATAATCATCATATTTTTAATTATTTTAATAAAAGGAAATTGCTTTCTTTATCCACCTCCCTTACAAACTTTCTGTGAGAGTTGTTTTTGTTCGTTTTTGTTTCTCACTTTTGCCTATAAAGAACAATGCCATCCTTTGTTACATGCAATGAAGAAATGCACATCTTTGTCGTCATGGAAACCTACGTTTTTTAAGATGTGTTTACCCTATCCATCGTTGTTTCCTCGTTATTGGGCTTATTATGCCTTATGGTGCTGCATAAGGGACGCTTCATTACGTTTTCAGGTCTCTACTGAATGTCAATCTGATGTCCATAAGGAGTTCTCGTCTTGTTAGGTTTAAATGGGTGAGGTTAATTTCTTTGTGGTTAGGTGAGGTTAGATTGATTGGGTTAGGGGAGGTAAGGTTAGGTTAGGTTGAGTTTAATTTGGTTGGGTTGGTTAGTTTTCTTAGAGTGTACAGGCAAGTGTACCTTTCTTCGTTACAGAGCGAGGCTGGCTCAAGTAGTCTCCTCTTTTGTCTACTCGAGCTATCTTTCACACTTTACGACCAACATCTTCTAATCTTTGACATAGATGTCTTGTTGGTTTTCAGCCTTTGATAAATAAATGAATAGTCTTAACTTGTACTAGCACTAGTTAAATAATTTATTGAAGCTAACTTAAATGAGCTTCGGTTGATTTAAGTTAAAATTGCTTTCATTACTTTAGATAAAATTTTCAGACCTTAATGAACTAATCGATAGATCAATGGGTTAGGTTGGGTTAATTTTTGTCGGTTGACTAAAGTTATTCTCGGGACTTCGGACTAATTTATGGTAAAATCAATTAGGGTAGATTTGTCTTCCGCCGGTCTGCGTATTCATGTTTCCCAAGAGGGCCACGACCGGCCCCGTAATCAGCCAAGAGCATCTGCCTTTTGCTTTCTTTCCCCAAATCAATCCATCAAACTCATACCCACCTCAATCCCTCAAATATTTAATAAACGTGGATTGACCCTGAAGGAAGCTCAGATAGACCCCAGTTGAGGCGGATGACTTGGTTGAACGGTCTCCAGGAAAACCCATCTTCCTCCTGTCCGTTAATAAGGACCCTGATAACCATGCCTTTTAGGGTATTTTTCTTCCTTCTCTGATCTTGGTATTCGGTACCTGGTCTTTAGTTCCAGATTCTTTGGACCTGAGTAATGTACCAATTTGGTGGGGTCTTGGTTTATTAATTAGCAATGTTCTGCGTATTAATCCGGTGTGTTTTAATGATAAAAACTTGGGTCGTTACCTGATGGTATGAGGGTTAATTAGCTTCAAGGGCTGGTGTGTGTGTGAGAGAGAGAGAAAGAGAGAGATGGAGTGTGTGTGTATTCTAGCAGAAGGTGTACGTACGTGGAAATATTATCCTCGAATTTCGCACCTGTCTATGACAGCTCTGATTGAACCCCCACTGTGAGGTCGTATAACACATGCACAAGAATACCATTCATACACACTCCACATACAGGAATTTCAGTGTATGACCAATGGGCAGAAAGATGTCTTATCCTAATCCCATTTCTGGGCTGCCATATATTAGAGGGCGAACTCGGACCCGTTTTTTTCCATAATGTGCTAACAGGTATTATTTATTAAGAATTAGTTTTTTGTCATTAATTATTAGCCATGGATGAAACATAGTGTATTTTTATTCCTAATAATCAAAATATAATAATAAAATCATTAAAACTGAGAAGGAATAATATTATATGCAGATAATTCTGAAATCTCAAATGTCTTAGTTTTATATACGACTAAATTAAAAAAAAAATACTAAATTAAATCATTAAAAAAACACATTTTAATTCGCTTATTGAATCCTAAAAAAAGGTAAGGGGGCGATCAATACAAATACACATTTATAAATGGCAAAACCCGAGATAAGAAACTCGGACCTTGAGAAATTTCTCATAATAACCAGCTTCTGAACATACTATGGTAGTTTTCTTCTCAACTTTTATAACTCGTCACTATAAATATACTCACACCAATTCTATTTCGAGTGTCTTTAGTTTCAAATGGTAATAAAATTGATTCTTATTGTTTTAGATGGCTTAGTGAAAGAATCAGAAGCTTTCTTTTAATCTCTTTATTTCCAGACTTAAAATTCTCCTTTCTGGAATTTAGGTATAATTTCTGGCCGTACACAAATTGGGTAGCTTCTAAGGAAAGAGAAGGATCTCAAGAAGCCATCCTTTCTGGATGAAGGATTATCACTAATCTCTCTGGAACCTACCTGTTCGGTATAAAGGAAAAAACAGTGCTCACCTTGAAGGTTTCCCAATTATTCTTGAACAATGAAGAATTTGTACCAATCGAATATACATGTTTCTTAGAAATACTAAGAATTAATAATGGATTTTTTCTCACCTCTAAAATATGCATAGTTTTACAAAGTAGTATACTCTTATTTTAAGTTAAATGCTTTCCCCAAAAATTAGTTAAATGTAGTCATGGCCAAAAGTTATGAAGCTACTATATTTTTTCATATAAGAAAATTAATAGATCTAATCAAAGGATGCATTTCCTTTTAGTATGTTTATATCATAATTTGAATGTCAAATATACAAAAATTTAGAGCCCAAAGCTGTTGTATAAATACATACAGTAAATTCATGCGGGCAGTCGATATTAATAATGATGTCCCTTTCTCTTAAAGACTGCTTCAATTCGTTTTGGCATGCTGAGGACCAAATTTGTGATTATATATTGATTGAAATTGCTCCACTTATGTTCATTAAGCACCTGCAACTGCTCCCAATTGGATAGTTCTGTTTATCAACCGTCAATTTGATTATCGCCCACAAATTCTCTATTGAGTTTAAATCTGGTGAATTTGCAGACAAAGGTTCTAAAAGTTAGATGTTATTTTCAGCCAAGAACTTTGTTAATGCCAAATTCACTTATCATTCCAATATTGGTCCTGAGCTGTTGGGAAGAGGTGGTGATGAAACACCTCTTGGTACTATTTGGAGTTCATGGACAAACTTGATATTACTCCAGTTACCTTGGATAAGAAGGGGACCCAGACATGGAGAGTGTACGGATTCTTATCCGTGGGCACAATACAAGACTCGTGAAAATGCCACCTTTTTCTCCTAACGAGGAATGTTCCAGAAGCTTCAAACAAGCGGAAGTGAGCTTCATCGCAGCATATCACGAGTCTTAATCAGTCCATTCTCTATATTTCCTACAAAATAGAACCTATCTGTAAGGTTCTTTTTGGTGAGATGAAGCTTCTTCGCAACCCTTCTCGACTCTTGGTGAAAAGGCTCTGCTTCACTTCGCGCACTGAAGCCTTCCTACCTCCTGCATTTTCCAATATTGAGCAAGCTTGTCACTGGACGTAACCAAATCCTAGAGCTGGGAGCTTGGCCTTCATTTGAAGCTCTTGGGCGACCAGAAGACTTTTTGACATAATTGTAACCAGCCTTATATAGTCATTAATGATCCTAATGATTCCGTTAATTGATGAAATAACCATTTGAAGCTATCTCATTTTCAGTTCAGGCCAATTTAGTACAGTGCATCAATGGCTGAACGCTTTCCTCGGAAAGAACCATTTCTGAAATTGAAAAAATTCAAACTTTCATTTTGATCTAAAAATATTACGAAGTAAATTATAATTACATAACATCCTTCATTTAACCTATATTTTTTACCATTTTACCCTGATCGAATAGCAAAGCTCCAGGGAGTGAAATTCGCCTCATAAAGAAATAGGACTAGCGCGTAATTTTTCTTATATTTTTTGAAATGCTGACTTTCTTAAATATTAAGATAATTATTTATATCACGTAAATTGTAAAAACAAGTGAAAAAATACAAATATATATTACTTTCTAAACTTTGAATCATGCCTGTAGAGCTGTCATTTAATTTAAAAGTTTTTTATTGTGTTTTAAGTAATTAAATGAATTATATACTAAAGGCAAGTTTTAAATACGATGATCCGAATTCATTTGGCTAAATAAGCAACTAAGTTTGGATGATTAAAAAAAAACTTATATCGTTTCTATTCTCATTCTATGGATGCCATATTTTTAAAAATAAATCTTAAAAAAAAACACAGGAAAATAAGTCACAGGATTTGACCTCTCCTGTTCCTGTGTCTTCTTTTAACTCCACCTTAAGCTCACATAACCTTAATTGTTTTGTTTCAATCTACACCTTATGAAAATAAATATTATCTTTTTTCGTATTTCGCATTTAAATAAAAATTTACTTTCTTCTCTCTGTTACTTCCCAAGCAAAGATACGGGTGTTTTTTTCCCTACCGGAGTTTCGGGTATGTATCTACTAAACAATGCCAACTCACGCCAACCCACCTCGAACTAACCTTTTTTTTTAATTTTAAATGTTTCATTCTTTATCTATTAGGTTAAGTTAGTACCTCGCTGTAGCTAATTGCTGGCCGCAAAGTGGTGCGGCAAGTTGTCCTACGTCTTTAAATTTCTGCCTTTCCTTGGCTCATTTTCTCAAGCCATATGTATTGATCGCTCATCTCTTTTGATGTTGTCCTTCTTTCCTGAACGCCAAAAGTACCCTGATAAAATATCACCTTCAGAAACGAAGTTTTTGCTCTTTCTGAATATACCCAAAATACAGTATCGAAAATAGGCGCAGGTTTATAGAGTAAGATAGATTATAAAAAAATACATCATTCGTTTTTAAAATACTTGTAAATCTATCTACTCGTATGTATATGTATACCGCATAAAACGGTGCAAAATAGAGCTATATTTTTAAAGTGATCGGAAAAAAGTTTTAAAAAAGGCATTTTTTTTTAACTCGGAAAAGTAAAAGAAAAGTTCACTATTTTTTCAAATGCAATTAACAAAGGGATCTTTTAGGTTTAGTGCACGATCTCTAATTTGTTTGTGAAGTTCAATACTTATGTAGTTTCTTAAGCTCATTTAAAATAGTCATTTTCTATTTAAAAAAGAAATTATTAGTTTTAAAGTTTTGTTAAGTAAGGTTATGATATCTTACCATGATAAATATAATACTTATAAGAGATATTTCAAAGTATATTTTAAAGATTTTAAGTTAATCGATTAGTTCAGTGCTTACTTAAACCTTGAACTTCAGCGCAAAAACTTCTTCACAAGGTCAGTATTTTCGTATTTTCTCCGCCACCTCAATTCGCAGAAGGAAGAAATAAAGTACGTAAATTCCAGGAGTACAACTTTATTAAACCAAGAATTGCAATCAACTTGAAACATTACTCTAGAAAGGATTTTAGACCTTTGGTTTTACGTTCCCCGATCTTTTTGTAAACTATATAATTTCTCTAAAATAGCAAATTTACAAAAAGGTCTGAGAAAGTACACTAAACCAAAAGATGCAAACATAGTCCTAACAACTTTTTAAGCATGTATTAACTAATAATATGTGACTTTTACATACTGACAACATTATTTATCTATGGGCGCATTACCCAAATTCGAGAAAAAAGAACTTTTTTTTTAAGCAGTGTAATGAAACAAAACAATTTTTCTTAAGTCATCGTTAGGTTAAAGGAAGACTCCGAATTTTTTTTTGTGGTTTTATTGCCGACATCCAACCAAACTTAAAGTTCACGTTGAGTATGTCTACATACTATAGGAATTGACCAGAAATGGTTTAAACTTCTGAATGAAGGACACGCCTGTGTTAAAGGTAATCTCAAAATGATCTTGCGAACACAGACTTATTCTTACAGTTGAGAAAAGAATAAAATAACTTGAATCGTTTCATGCTCCTCGTCGACACCTGTATGAAATGTGAAGCCCAGCTGGAAAAGGAACCCCACATGAAGTATCAGATGTTAATTACCACTAACAAGTGTGACCGAGCTTCTCTCCTCTAACCCGTTATGATTGTTGAGTCATTTCTCAGCTACGAAGTGATACACGCTAAAAATAGATACAAAAACACTATAAAACAAGAGGAAGTATTCATAAGATATTCTCCATTCTGGTCACATGAAACGCAATCTATGATTGTTTAATATTACACAAACCTTAATTGCGAATGTATAATCAGCAGTTCCTTCACCAACCGTAAGACGTCGTGACAAATTGAGGGAATTGAAGCTTAATCGAAGAAAATATCCTCCCCAGTCATAAAAACCCGGATTTACGACAGGGGATCAATAAGGGTGGGTCAGACCCACAACGCCATCTGGTGAATTCTTCGGTAATCGATGCAGATTGTAAACAAAACCTAATCAAATTTCCAGGATTGTGTGTATGTGTGTGTGTAATGGAGAGGGGTTGTTACATATTAACACCACAAGGCTTAATTAAAAGGTGAAGTAGCCACCTGACCTAATTAAAGCACAGGTGTGTTTGTTCAACGACAAAGGAGACTGATAGAAGGGATACAGAAATAACAAACTTTGTCCATTTTTTCCCAATAAAATTGGCGATTTACGAATGAAACCACTCCTTAACTAAACAGTTGTCTCGTTTTTAATATAAAGAAATTCCTCTACAGTCATGAGCAAAGGTTTTGTGACTACTATATTTGTTCATATAAGAAAATTAATAGAAATAAAAAAATGTGAATTTTGTTTTAGTATATTTAGATCATTATTTGAAGGTGAAATATACAAAAAGATTGAGCTCAAACCCCTTTTATTAAGAAATACAGTCAATTGCTGCACGCAGTTCATATTTATTCTGATGTTCTTTCTTCTTAAGCACGGATTCAATTCGTTTTAGCATGCTAGAGATCAAATTTGTGATGATTATTGATTAAAATTGCTCCAGTTTTGTTCAATAAGCATCTGAAACTGCTTACAAATTGCATAGATTCTCTTTATCAACTCCTAGTTTGATTATCGCCCACAAGTTCTCTATTGGATTCAAATCTGGTGAATTCCTGGACCTAGGTCCTAAAGGTTAGATGTTATTTTCAGCCAAGAACTTTGTTATTGCTTTTGCTTTATGACAAAGTGCACCATAATACTTCCAAATTCACTTATCATTCCAAAATTGGTCTTGAACTGTTGGAAAGAGGTGCTGATGAAGCACCTTTTTGTACCATTTCGAGTTCACGGACAAAATGGTCAGTGTTTTAGTTCCCTTGGTTGAGAAACAAGACTCGTGAAAGCGCTTCCCTTTTCTACTCTTAACGAGGGCTCTTCCAGAAGCTCCAAACAAACAGAAAGGAGCTTCATCAGAGAGGATATCAATTTGCCCAAGTCTCCAACAGTCCATTCTTTCTATTCTCTATAAATGTAGAGCCTATCCGTTAGGTTGTTCTTGGTGATATGATGCTTTTGTGGCAGCTCTTCTTGACTTGAGACTTTTGTCGAAGGTCTCCGCCTAACTGTGCACGCTTAAGTGTTACTTCCTGGTTCTTTCTAATCGTGAGCAAGCTTGGCACTAGAAGA
This sequence comes from Ceratothoa steindachneri, assembly GCA_963969495.1. Classification (NCBI taxonomy): domain Eukaryota; kingdom Metazoa; phylum Arthropoda; class Malacostraca; order Isopoda; family Cymothoidae; genus Ceratothoa; species Ceratothoa steindachneri. The sequence continues at coordinate 222,116,271 of OZ018317.1, forward strand.
AACCCGATCTATTAAACTACTTAAGAAACTTATTATTATCTTTTTTCGCATTTGTGTAATGCCCTCATATTAGAAAATGATGTTACTATTTCCATGTTTAAAAATCTTTTTTATTTCTTTGTTTATTGCATTAAAATAAAATGTGTCCTTTCCTGTTACTTCTTACCTATCTAAAAGATATGGCTTTTATGTGACTTATTCCCAATAACCTTCAGTTCATCCATCATTCGAATAAAAAAAAATTGCGAGAAAAGTTTTTTATTTAATGGAAAATACTAGGTTCGAACGACCGTGCTCGTAAGTCTGGTAGGGCAATGAGCAGAGTGTGCCTTTTTGTAATTTGAAGCATAAGATGTCCGAGGTAACGCTGGGTGCGGTAGGGGCAGGTCCTTACCGTCGCGAAATAAGAGATCATTAGTAGCCTGAACGGCCAATATTTCTATCTCCAGGAGATATGTGCCGCATTGCTTCGAAGAAGCCGGGGAAGGCTTTCCGCAATTGACACACTTTGTCATACATGATAGGGACTTATCGTGTACAGCCTTAGGAGAGATTCGTATGGCCGAAACGGTGGCACTAATATCACTTCAGCGGTAGTGGCACCGTCTCAGGGAGCCTGTCACGGTCGAACGTGACAAAGAGTGTAGGGGTGGGTCTCGAGGCCCCTCCCTGCTTTCTTATCACACGTTCGATCTTGATCATCCTATAGTGACCAGCGCTAAAGTGATGACTTTATGTATATAAGATAGTCCACGAGTTCCCTTACATAAATCACTCAATTCACTAAGTTCATTCGAGAGTGTGGTATCACACTCACCGGCAGGCCATTAAGTTCCTAAAGGGTACTAATCATGGGCATCTTGGAGGGATCAGACGCATTTGCCAGAAGTCTCCTGCCAAAGAACGGGTTTAAATTGTAATATTAATCAATGTGTCTGCCCTCGGCGGCGAACACGCCGAATAATTCTGTCAAGATGACCAGTGAAAAGTGATTAAGATATCTTAAAACTGACAGCATAAGATTGTAACTGTTGAACAAATTAACTGAGAAATTTCAATTAACCTATTACACTGTCTATCGTCATTTAAAGGAGATAGGCAAGGTTTCACCATTGGAGCAATGGATTCCTCACAACCTGTCAGAGGTGGTACACTTGCAACAAAGGATCAACATCTGTTCATCTCTCCTTTCTCGACAAAAATCCCACAATTCTTAAGAGGATTGTTACAATAAAAGAAAATAGGTTATGTACAATGATATTATACGCTCTAGACAATGGATTAGTCTTGTGAAAAAAACAATGGCCCAGCTGAGGCAGGGGTCTCATCCACGGAAACCTCTTTTTGTGTTTGATTGGATATGAATAGCATCATCCGTTTTGAACTTTTTAACTCAAATCAGATATCACTAAAGGGTTTTATTGCGCTCGGTTGGACCGTTTATATGCAGTATTCGAAGAAAAAAGGCTAACACTAATAAATAAAAGAAAGTGTTTTTTCATCAGCACACTTGCGACCCCATAAGGCAAAAAAAAGATACCATACGATAGCTTAACAATTTTGATAGGAAATTAAGGAGTCATCCTACATACCTACCGACTTAGCCAATCAGATTACCTAAGGTGTCTTTTTAGGAGTTTAGCGAATTACCTGAAGGAAAGTAAGATGTCAATAACAGAAGAGGTCGAAATAACCTTAGAGAATTATTTCAATCAAAGTAAAGCAATTTATACAATAGTATCGAATAATTAGTAGAAAGATGGAAACAAGAGGTAAGGGACTGGTGTAAATTATATTAATTTTTAAGATAATAAGTATTTATAAAAATATAAATGCCTCTAAAGAGTTGTTGATTTAAATCCATAAAATAATGATAAACATGAAAAAATGCTGCATCAACTTCACAATTTTCTTCTTGAACCTTCGTTGAAAAACTCTAGCGGCCAAACTGACGTAAGTTTCCTTGTGTATTTAATACAAAAATTTGGTAAGGGATGCGAGATGAGACAGACAAATAAATAATGTGGATTAATAGAAAGAACAATAATGGCGAAAAGAGAAAGGAAACAATTTTCTACCTAGATAACAAGTTCTAAAAATACGAACTTTAATTTGCTTCTTGAGGGGAATGGGGCACACAAACAACCCGTTCCCTTTCAACAGTTAGCTCCTTGGGTAAAAACCCCAGAGTTACTCTAGAATGTACATAAAACCTCCAAATGCCATTATCAGGTAGGTGTTCCTACGTGGCTTTTGTGTCTGTGCTGTTAGAGAGCAGTCGAAACGGCGCCAGTCCCTCACTTCTGTTGACACAAGTTATCAACACGTTTGTGAAATGCGAGCTTATCTCTCCCACTGGTAGGTCCCTCCGCCAAAAGGGAGGTCACTACTTCCCTTTACCACCTCCTAAGATTTACCACATGAGAATAGTTTACATTCGCACATCGAACATCATATGTGGTCGTATCTCGGAGCATCATAGTCGTACTTCGGATAAATTCCCGGAGGTACATTTGACCTAGTTATTTATATCTCTCAACCAAACGTGGTTGTGAAAGCCCCAGACCTTCTACTACACACAACTGACACACAATAATGTTTAATGCTCGTACCTTTAGAAATTATTAACGATTGGACTTATGAATGTGATGTTCGTATGTATGAACTAAACAATTTTACGAACAGTTTGCGGAGATTCTTTTATAGCCGTGTTTTCTCTCAAGGACGGTCTTGCTGTTTTACGCTACCATTTATTGGTTCTACCCCAAATTGGAATATTAATTAGCCGAATTGGTTTGACCAAAGATAGTCTATAAATCGACCAATTAATTATGTCTGTCAGCGACGAGACGTCGATTCCCGTCCAGGCTCATGGAAAGAGTGAGGGTGGCATCTCTAAGGGTGCAATCGTGGCCAGCCCCTCGCCTTAAAGTGCGCGGAATAGGTGCAATATTAGCACATGATTATTACATGTATCCAACATGTAAACATAATCTCTTGTGGCTACTCTAAAATAGGAACCAGGATAACATAATTTAAAGGATGATAAAAACACCAGGTTTTATCAAAGTCAGATAAACAAATACAATGTAGGTGCATAGGTAAGATAGGAAGGCAAGGTAGATAAGTAAGAGAGGAAGATAAGGTACTCGTAAGTAGGTGGATAAGGTTGGTAGGCATGTAGGTAAAGTAAGCGTTAAGAAAGGAAGGTAAGTGAGAAGTGAGGTAGTTAAGGTAGGACGAAAGTGAGTTGGGTGGGAAGTTAGGTATCGAAGAAAGGTAGGTATGAAGTAATCCTTACCTACCAACAGATGAGGGGGTAGTAAGGGAGTTTTGTGGGCCGTGGGAAACTAATTAGGAGAAAGGCGACGCCGCCCTTGTGGTGGGGTCCAGGGGGCTGTTTTACTGACATACAGGGTGCGGTCAGTTTGCGGAACCCCAGCACCTCGTTTAATGCCCACCTGTAATAAACTGAGGTTCATAAGAAACCTCACAAGGGTCCTCCCCCTATCTCTCTTTCTCATTCTGCTTCTCTCTCTCTCTTTCTCTCTTTATATATATATATATATATATATATATATATATATATATAAATATATATCAAATATATATATATATATATATATATATATATATATATATATATATATATATATATATATATATATATATATATATATATATATATATATATATATATATATATATATATATATATATATATATATATATATATATATATATATATATATATATATATATATATATATATCCTTCTTCCCTTCTCTCTCTCTCTCTCCTTTTCCCTCTCTGCCTCCCCCTCTCCCTTTCCTCTATTTATCTTTCTATGTATCACACACATACATACACACACATACACACACATACACACACACCCTGGCTGCATGATGCTTGGCAGTGACACCGGACTGTTACCTGGCAAGGAATTGGGTCAGTAGTGTCCAGGTCAGCCCGTGCCCGGTATAAAGGGAGGGCAACGGATTAGGGCATTATCAGTCGCTTTCTCTGCACCAATTTATTCATGAAGTCGAATCGTTTGTCTGTGTATGTGTTTGTGTGTGTACGTGCGTGAGTAGGCCTGCATGTGTACGTAGAAGGTTCAAACCTCCCTCGTGCCCCTTTAGGTTGTAATCTAACCTGAAAATCTTGTAGGGGAGAAAATCACCTCAAAAGTCACAACGAAATTTAAGTGAAGATATTACAAGGACATTCACCGGCAAAGTCACGATGACAAGTCACTCGAAATAAATGAAAAGAAAAAGGCCCCCTTTTATCACCCTCTCACCCCACTCTACATACTTTCCCTAACTTCTTCCAGACCTTAGCGGATGCTAAACCATAGAGACAATTAGCCCTGCTTGACTAAGGGTATTAGGCAGTGACAAATGGTCTGAGGTATGGTTCTGTCTTGACAAAAAGGCTCAAACCCAACACGAGGCCAATAAAACTTGATTATTCACCAACGAAATGAACCAAGAGTAATAAATTTTGATCTAAAAACAACAATAAATAAATAGTCCTGATATGTGGCAGTTTAAATTAACGTGCCATCAGAAAATGACGACGGATCCCCCGAGATAGCGAGCGATCACTAAAGACGGCACAGATGGAGGGGGGGAGGGGATAAATCCCAACGTAGTCTTGGTGTAATAAGGAGAAATTTAAAATCAAAGATTTAAGGTGAAATTTTTATTAATTTATGGTCAATTACACTAAAGATAACATTAAATCGTGGCAATTTGGGGTAAAAATAGGTACACATAACATTAAATTTGATAATTATAGTAGGTGGGTAGCGCCATCCTTCCCTTGCACCTTGGACGAAATCCCCATACCGGATAACGTAATGCACATAAAGATCAGAATGACGAAGGCACCAGCAGCAGTTGCTTATTTAAAGGATGGGAGTGGGGATGGGGGAGGGAGGTATTTTTGTTTTTGACGCCGACCAGAGATATTAGAGTCCTTGAGACCCTAGCGGTGGGGAAGGGGGGGGGGCATCCATTCCGCGTCAATGGTATGTGGATATGAATGCTCCCATAAGGTCCATAGAGTGCATTAGTACTCCAGCGGCAGTATTCCGGAACAGAGAAAAAGGTGGGTATGTTGCAGAGGTGGGGTGGGAAAGGATAGCGGTGTTGCGATTGGCTATGTACATGATGATGCGCGTGTAGCTACTTACCCCATTGAGGTGAGTAGCAGCGTATCTTCTGCCCAATGCAGTGCCGACCCATTGAAAGTCTTGTGTCCACCTGCGCTGTGATCGAACCCCCGCCTTGAAGTCACAAACCAAATTCTAGATGTAGAGTAGAGGCTCATTTAAATGGCCAAATCACAAGGCTCAGAACTCTAGAGTGAACGAGGCGGATTATCATTAGTAGATTTGGCAAGTGCTCATCTCGACTCGGTCAAATTTAAAAGTGCTAATCTCGATTCGGAAAATTTAGGTAGTGCTCAGCTTGAAACGGTCAAATAGAAAGAGTGCTCATCTCGATTCGTTGAAATTTAGTGTGTTCATCCCAATTAGATCAAATTTCGACTCAGTCAAATATAGGAAGTGGTCAGCTTGACTTGGTCAAATTTAGAGAGTGCTCATTTCGAATCGGTCAAATTTAAATGGCCAAATCACAAGGCTCAGAACTCTAGAGTGAACGAGGCGGATTATCATTAGTAGATTTGGCAAGTGCTCATCTCGACTCGGTCAAATTTAAAAGTGCTAATCTCGATTCGGAAAATTTAGGTAGTGCTCAGCTTGACTCGGTCAAATAGAAAGAGTGCTCATCTCGATTCGTTGAAATTTAGTGTGTTCATCCCAATTAGATCAAATTTCGACTCAGTCAAATATAGGAAGTGGTCAGCTTGACTTGGTCAAATTTAGAAAGTGCTCATTTCGAATCGGTCAAATTTAGGAATTGCTTATGTTAAGTCGGCAAATCGTTCAAATTTAACGAGTGTTCATCTCGACTTTTTCAAATGTAGGGAGTGCTCATCTCAATTAAGCCGAAATTTGGGAGTCTTAGTATCGACTAGGACAAATTTAGTGAGAGCTCATCACAAATCAGTCAAATTTACGACTGTTCAACTTGAGTAGGTCATATTTTAGGGAGTGCTCATATCAACGCAGTCAAATTTAGCAATTACTCATCTCGACTCCGCCAAATATAGGAAGTGCTTATCTCGATTAGGTTAAATTTTTCGAATGCTCATCTCATTCGGTCAAGATGCTCATCTCGACCTGTTCAAATTTAGGAAGTGCTTATTTAGACTCGGTAAATATGGGGAGTGTTCATGTCAACTTGGTCACAAGTAGCAAATGCTTATCTTGACCTGGTTAAATTGAGGGAGTGATAGTCTCGACTCAGTCAAATTTAGGGAGTGCTCATCATGTCGACACGATAACATTTAACGAATGCTCATCTCTAATCGTTTAAATTTAGGGAGTGTTAATCTTGACTCCATCAAATTTAGCGAGTACTTATCTCTTCTCAGTCAAATGTAAGGAGTGATAATCTCGATTCGGTCAAATTTAGCGAGTGCTCATCTTTACTCTTGATATTTTAAAGGAATAGAAAAAAAGGAAAAATTCAGGAAAAATCACATTTATTTAAATGCCATTAAAAAGGAATACAACGCATTTTAAACCTCCATTAATTAATAATATGCATATAACTTTGACATACTGATAATAGAATGGCACGCCCCCCCCTGCCCCAGTGTGTATCCCACAATGAGGCGTCAGGTGTAGCATGGGCCAGCGTGTGACTGCTGACACCTGGAAGATTGTTTGCCCTCGCTGCTCCACTCCCTGCAGGAAGATCCATTGCTATGTATCTTCTACATATTGTCGCTGTCTCTATCTTTTCCACTTTCTTTACAGGTCTGTCCTTTCAAAGAGTCTTCAGAGATGCCTTCGTTATTTTTTACTTTAAATAAAAAATACAGTATGAGTGCAATGCTTAAATGTGAAAAATAAATTCATTTAGTTTCTTAATCAATCTACAGAAATGAAACCAGACATTTAATGACCAAAGATGAGATTCAATGTTTAAAACTACTTTCAATAACATCAAGGCATTGCGTGTGTGTGTTGATTAAAAAGAATATCCCCCCTCCCCCTCACGCAAGCAAACTGTCCCAGTATTCTCGTCATCCCGTTAAGGAAAATGGTCCCGAAAGCGTTTGCGTTGTCGTACAGAGCGACGACGAGCTGTTCTTTGAGGTGGGCTGTTAATTGACATCATCCTGCTGAAAACTTCTTTTCATAATATCAAAATCTGGTCACTTTGAAATAATAAAAAAAAAAATGCCTTCTTATGGTGATCACCGTAAGAAGGTAATACAAATATTGTAAAAACTATAAGTAACCATGTTTGGTTCATTAATTTACGTCGCTAAAGTAACTAAATAATTTTCTCCTTTTTCACATTTTGCAATGCCCTCCTAAAAATTATGTTGTCAGTCTGTAAAAACAATTCTCTCTCAGCTACGCTTTTTTAAAAGTTTCTACATTTTATTGAATTAAATGTGAGTTCATTTTTTTCATAGCCTTTTTTATTATGACATTTTTTTCGACTACAGTTTGTTCAAATTTAATCAGTCTTACTTATCTTTACGTGGTTCTTTTCTTTTTTTCCGGGACTTTTTTCGTGGCAGTCGTGGTTTCCATGCCTCGATGGTTGGTTGGCGTAAGAAACTATGCGCGTGGTCAAAACCCTCCTATTCAAAAAAAGAAGAAAAAAAGACAGGAAAGAAAGTCGCATTTTATTTAAATGCAATAAACAAAGTAATAAAAAACTATAAAAAACAGGTATTAACTGATGATACATGACTTTTACATACTGACATCAATATTTATATTAAATATGAGGGTATTACGCAAAGGTGAAAAAGGGAATACTTATTTAGTTTGGTTTAGTTTAGTTAAGTTTGGCTAGGTTAGATTAGGTTTGGTACGTTAGGTTTAGTTAGGTTAGGTTAAAGAAACAAATCCTATTAAGTCTTTTTTCCTAGATTACTTTTCTTTACCTTCCACTGAGCTTCATGATTGTACCTCATCGGATTACATGAAATTTCGGGGTGGTTTACTCGAAAAAAGAATGAAAGTAACTCTCCTGGAGAAATCTAAGGAGTTCGTGGTTTCTGCCGATACGCTTCTGTTTTACGTACTTGTTCATTTGCGCGTACTTATGTTAATTTGTATAGACTTATGTTAGTTGTAGGTACGTGTTGTTCATTTAAATGTACTTGCTGTTCATTTGTACGTATTTGTTGTTCATTTGTAAGCACTTTGTGTTCATCTTGTATGTTTTTGCACTTCATTTGCAAGTATTTGCTGCGCATTTGTACGTAATTTGTGTTGATTTGCACTACTTATGTTCATTTATACTTGCTTGCTGTTCATTTGTACGTGATTGTTGTTCATTTGTACGTTGTTATGTCGATTTGCATGTACTTATGTTTATTTGCAAGTAGTTGTGTTCATCAGAACGTATTCACTCAATTGCACATATTTGTTGTTCATCTGTAAGTAATTAGTGTTCAATTGCACGTATTTGTCTTCCTTTGTATGTACTCGATGTTCATTTGCATGTACTTGATGTTCAGTTGCACATACTTGGCGTTCAGTTGCACATACTTGGTGTTCAGTTTCACATACTCGTGTTCATTTGTACGTACCTGGTCTTCATTTGTATGTACTTGGTGTTTATTTGCACATACTTGGAGTTAATTTATACGTACTTTGTGTTCATTTGTTTGTGCCTGGTGATAATTTGTATGTACTTGGTATTCATTTATTCGTACTTGTTGATCAGTTATTCGTACTTGGAGTTCATTCGCATGTATTCGGTGTTCATTTACATATACTTAGAGTTCATTTTTAAATACTTATAGTTCATTTGTACGTACTCTGTATTCATTTGCACTTAATTGTGTTCATTTGTACGTACTTTGTATTCATTTGTATGTGCTTTGTGATAATTTGCACTTACTTGTACTTAGTGCTCATTTATACGTACCTGAGGTTAAATGTAATATACTTGCTGTTATTTGTAAGTAATTTGTGTTTATTTATACGTACTTAGTGTTCATTTGTGGTTTTAAATATGTACTTTCCAGTTTCTTAAGTGTCTAGTTGAGGTTTTTGTAGTTCTTGCTACCCAACTTCTAAAATTTTATAATTCATATTTTTTCCTCACTTATTATCATCCTTCCTTGCTCTTTCCTTTCAGGAGGTTAGAGGCTATTGTCCCGCAGGGACTCGCCCTCTTGCTAGCCAATCCTTCCAATTTTGAAGGAATCGATTTCCCATTGGTAAAACTCCTCCCCTGAGACTGCATTTTAAGGGGAACATTGGTCTTCTCCCCCACACCCCCCTTTCCTCTCATGGCATATTCCGTCAGTTAGATTCGTTTCTGTCCTAGGGCTAATAGGTGCGGCCAAGTGGGGAACCGCATGAATTTATTGGCTCGTCTGGGCGTGGGAAGCGGCATTCAGGCGCAACACTACACTACACGATACGACAAACATACATTCATGCAAAAAAAACACACTGGCGTACATAAATAAATGTGTTGGGACAATCACTTCCATGGTGCTGGGTCCGGAGAGCTGCGTGACATTCACATTTTCGGTGCTCCTAGTATTGTCCTTCTCTGCCCCTACACTACTTGTGAACCTCTTCTTAGAACCTTTCTGGCGGATGTACTCACGTTGGATTACGTATTTAAGGAAATAAATAAGAAAATTCCACTGTATTTTCGGTAAATATTTCCATGTTTTAAAATAGTTTTATTTCTTATTTTATTTTATTCAAATAAAATGTAACTCCTGCTAAATTTGTCCTACCCCCAAATCGGATTGTTTGCTATGCCCCCCCCCCCTCCTTTTCACGGCACCGGAAGATATGTGCTCGCAGATCTTCCCGAGGTCATTAGACTCCGGCGGTATGCTATCATCCAGATGGCAGCTGCAGCATTTTGTCTGTGCCAAAGGTCATAAACTTAATATTTACTAGTTTTTAAATCCCCGCGGGGCCCCTTAAAAGTCGAGGCCCGTAGCAGGTGCTACATGTACTACTAGGTTAAACTGCCACTAGGTGCTTAGATTTTTATACTCCCAATACCTCCCCCCCCTTTCCCTGCAGATAATTTGGACGGTGGCATGTGCCGAGCCTCTAGAGGGTGGTGAAACGGAAAGAGATAGAGAGAAATCAGCAAAGGTGTAGGAGGTAGGATGGAACCTGCAAGAATAGGATAGAACCCGGAAGAATAGAATAAAACTGAAAGAATAGAATAGAACCCGGAAGAATAGGATGGAACCCGGAAGAATAGGATGTAACCTGGAAAAATAGGATGGAGTCTGGAAGAATAGGATGGAGTCTGGAAGAAACGGATGGAACCTGGAAGAATAAGATGAAACCTGGAAGAATAGGATGAGACTCGGAAGAATAGGATGAAAAGTGTAAGAATAGGATGGAGCCTGGAAGAATAGGATGTAACCCGGAAGAATAAGATGGGACCCAGAAGAATAGAATGGAACCTGGAAGAATAGGATGGAGCCTGAAAGAATAGGATGGAACCCGGAAGAATAGGATGGGGCCCAAACAATAGGATGGAACCTGGTAGAATAGGAGGTAAACTGGAAGTATAGGATGGAACCTGGAAGAATAGGATGCAACCTGGAAGAATAGGATGGACCTGGAAGAATAGGATGGAACCAAGAAGAATAGAATGGAACCCGTAAGAATAGAATGGAACCTGTAAGAATAGGATGGAACCCGGAAGAATAGGATGGAACCTAGAAGAATAGGATCAAACTGAAAGAATAGGATAAAACTCGGAAGAATAGGATGAAACCCGGAAGAATAGGATGTAACCGGAAAGAATAGGATGGAACCTGGAAAAATAGGATGAGCCCTAGAAGAATAAGATGTACCCTGTAAGAATAGGATGGAACCCGGAAGAATAGGATGGAACCTGGAAGAATAGGACCAAACTGAAAGAATAGGATAGAACTCGGAAGAATAGGATGAAACCCGGAAGAATAGGATGTAACCTGAAAGAATAGGATGGAACCTGGAAGAAGAGGATGAGCCCTAGAAGAATAAGATGGAACCTGGAAGAATAGGATGGAACCTAGAAGAATAGGATGAGCCTCGGAAAAAAAGATCGAACTTGGAAGAATAGGATGGAGCCTGTAACAATAGGATGGAACCTAGAAGAATAGGATGGCACCTGGAAGAATAGGATGGAACCTAGAAGAATAAGATTGAACCCGTAAGAATAGGATGGAACCCTCAAGAATAAGATGTGACCCGGAAGAATAGGATGGAACCTAGAAGAATAGGATGGAGCCTAAAAGAATTGAATGAAACCCGGATGGAACTCGGAAGAATAGGATGTAACGTGGCAGAATAGGATGGAGTCTGGAAGAAAAGGATGGAACCTGGAAGAATAGGATGGAAACTGTAAGAATAAGATGGAACCTGGAAGAATAGGATAGAGCCCAGAAGAATAGGATGGAAACTTGAAGAATAGGATGGAACCTGGAAGAATAGGATGGAGCCTGTAAGAATAGGATGAAATCTAGAAGAATGGGATGGAGCTTGTAAGAATAGAATGGAGCTGAAAGAATAGGTTGGGACTCGGAAGAAGAGAATGTAACCCGAAAGAATAGGATGTAACCTGGAGGAATAAGATGGAACCTGGAAGAATAGGATGTAACCTGGAGGAATAAGATGGAACCTGGAAGAATAGGATGAAACCTGTAAGAATAGGATGTAGCCTGTAAGAATAGAATGAAATCTGGAAGATTAGGATGGAGCCTGGAAGAATAGGATGTAACCTCGAAGAATAGGATGGAACCTTGAAAAATAGAATGTAATCCGGAAGAATAGGATGCATCCTGTAAGAATAGGATGAAATCTGGAAGAATAGGATGAAGCGTAGAAGAATAGGATCGAACTGAAAGAATAGGATGGGACCCGGAAGAAGAGGATAAAACCCAAAAGAATAGGGTGTAACCTGGAATAATAGGATGGAACCTGAAAGAATAGGATGGAACCTGTAAGAATAGGATAGAGCCCAGAAGAATAGGATGGAACCTGGAAGAATAGGATGGAGCCTGTAAGAATAGGATGAAATCTAGAAGAATGGGATGGAGCTTGTAAGAATAGAATGGAGCTGAAAGAATAGGTTGGGACTCGGAAGAAGAAAATGTAACCCGAAAGAATAGGATGTAACCTGGAGGAATAAGATGGAACCTGGAAGAATAGGATGAAACCTGTAAGAATAGGATGTAGCCTGTAAGAATAGAATGAAATCTGGAAGATTAGGATGGAGCCTGGAAGAATAGGATGTAACCTCGAAGAATAGGATGGAACCTTGAAAAATAGAATGTAATCCGGAAGAATAGGATGCATCCTGTAAGAATAGGATGAAATCTGGAAGAATAGGATGGAGCGTGGAAGAATAGGATCGAACTGAAAGAATAGGATGGGACCCGGAAGAAGAGGATAAAACCCAAAAGAATAGGATGGAACCTGTAAGAATAGGCTGGAACTTGGAAGAATAAGATGGAACCTAGAAGAATAAGATGAAACTTGGAAGAATAGGATGGAACCCGGAAGAATAGGATGGAACCGTGAAGAATAGGATGGAACCCGCAAGAATAAGATGTGACCCGGAAGAATAGGATGGAACCGTGAAGAATAGGATGGAACCCGCAAGAATAAGATGTGACCCGGAAGAATAGGATGTAATCTGGAAGAATAGGATGGAACCTAGAAGAATAGGATGAAACCTAGAAAAATAGGATGGAGCTTAGAAGAATAGAATGAAACCCGGAAGAATAGGATGGAACCTGGAATAATAGGATGGAACCTGTAAGAATAGGCTTTAAACTTGGAAGAATAGGATGGAACCTAGAAGAATAGGATGGAACTTGGAAGAATAGGATGGAACCCGGAAGAATAGGATGCAACCGTGAAGAATAGGATGGAACCCGCAAGAATAATATGTAACCCGGAAGAATAGGATGGAACCTGGAAGAATAGGATGGAGCCTAGAAGAATAGAATGAAACCCGGAAGAATAGGATGGAACCGTGAAGAATAGGATGGAACCCGCAAGAATAAGATGTGACCCGGAAGAATAGGATGTAACCTGGAAGAATAGGATGTAACCTGGAAGAATAGGATGGAACCTGTAAGAATAGGCTTTGAACTTGGAAGAATAGGATGGAGCCTAGAAGAATAGAATGAAACCCGGAAGAATAGGATGGAACCTGGAAGAATAGATGGAACCTGGAAGAATAGGAAGCCCAATTTACCCAAGGGATGCTATTCTTCACATGGGCAAAACTGGGGACCTTATTGGTCGAAGGGGGCAATTTGAAACAACCGATCAAAATATGTTTGTATGCCTGGTGTCGCCTACCACGCATCATAACATTGAAATTTCACTACTATCGTGGTTGGATGGAATTTTCCTTGTTTAGGTTAGGTTAGGTTGTCTGATTGTGGAGTAATAGCGCCCGAACCAGCTCTATACAGTGATGGTAAGGGATCGTGCACACTCGGGGAACTCTGTCTACCCGTTGCTATGACAACCACAGTGCTATAGAGACCACAACAAATGACCTGAATAAATGACTTTCACAATTCCTACGCTTACTTTCATATTTCCTGTTTGGGGAGTCTTATTCTTCGAATGGGTCAATTGGTACCCCCTATTCTTAAATAAAGTCAATTGGGACCCCCTATTATTCGAGAGCCCCTTTCCCCTCGGAAAATGGGCCACAGCGGATTAACTTTTTTTTATTTCAATATAATAATCAAATTTTAAACTTGTCATTCTTTGGCATTTGTAATTAAATCCCGAGAAATCTCGGGTTTACCTCTTAATTCAAAATTGCCATACAATGCTCGATATATATCAAGGCTGTTGATGTTGTACCCAGCGACTTGCCTTTATTGTAAAACAAAGTCATGACCGGGATTCATTTGATTTACGCCTTGCATAGTTTAACTTTCCCCAATTCACCACTTTATTAGAATAAGAAATAAAATATTTTATTACGCTATTTAGCAAAATAAGATGAAAACCAACGTGTGCAATTTCGGTCAAACCTATTTTCAAAAGACGTCCGGCAAAAAGATGGGAATTTACGGATTTTAAAAACAAAACAAACAACAACAACAACAACAACAACCGGATACCCGTGTGTGAATCTGTTCCCTTCCATCACAAGAGTAGATTACAGTGTAGGGAGAATAAAGCTGTACTCTTCTCGCTCCACATATTTCTCCCTCTCTAACTTCACCACTCCACGAATCGCTTTTCATTTTTTTAAGCTCTAGATTCCCTCACCTTCGTTGGTTTTCATTTAAAAAATAAACTAAGAAACTCATTTCATTCTTTAATCGTTATCACCAACTAAAAATTCGTACCAGAATGAAAATTTAAAAAATCATAAGCGCCATTTTACACCGTAATTCCATGGCTGCCAATTGGCTACTGTTCAATTTCCTCCCCCACCATGAAAGCGAAAAATATTATCAAATCTACGGCATCGTGGGTGGGAGGGGGGGGGGGCAAATTCACTCCTCCATTTGAACCAATCAGAAGCGCGGAAGCCACAAGCCCCGCCCCCCAATCCTAACAACCAGTAGCATTGCACTCGAATGAATAACATGGAGGAAGCGGGAAGGAGGCAGCTACCAGATTACGCTGTTCGACTGAGATCTACGCCCGCGTTAAAATCCTCTCGGTCTTCGTGACTCAAGCGTGATAGAACGATGTTGGGAGAGACAGAATGAAAAAAATGTTAATAAAAGGACTATTAATATATATATATATATAAAACAAGATGTGGTCTGACTAGAATCGAAGCAACTATTGCAGGATCTCTTCGTGGTATCCCGTAGGGATGCGGGATCGATGTGATTAATTGCTCGTGCGGGGAGGCAATTTCCTCTCTTGGTCCACAGAATTATTGGGTAACATGAAGACCAGTATACATACATAAGGAAAATACATACACAAACATTAAAATATGAATGTGTTTGTAGATCGCACAATAAAGAGTACCAAGTCAATCCCAGGAAAGCATATGCACATAATAGAGACGAACATACATTAATGGATGGGTATAAATTGTAGGCGAAGTATATAATCATAGATAGGCCCGCACATACGTACACGTGTAAATAAAAAGTGAAGCTCAAGTGGCTATACATAAAAAATATGTATACATCGTTAACTATAAAGTGAAACCCATTAATATGTACATAAAAATACATGATCACACGCACGCACACAAACATAGATCGAAATGTAGGCAGGTACACCTACTAGACATACTCGTACGTCCATACATATACTCACATCAATAGATATAGACTGAAGGCCATATATGTAAGTAGACAAAAGATACATTCTCACACAGATAGATAGATAGATCTAAAATGAAGGTCAGTTAGGTAGGTAGACATAGCACCACATATCACCATATACACACATGTTCATAAAGGGATATTCAGGCAGGTACCACATAGGGATAAATATACTCAACCATCCACTACTGTACAAACAGTCACTGCAATCATTAACAACGTGTGTACATTTGACTATTTTAAAAAGCGTAAACAAACGATTGCACCTCTCTAGGACATTATTCTCCCCCTCTCCCTATACCCCACAATGAATAGGAGCTGTCCGTGTGTGGGGCGGAGATGGGGGAGGGTGACTTGAAGTTACCAGGGACTAAAAAAAACCTTTTCCATCTAAGTTCTCACACTTCACTATGCTCCTTTTTGTATATGTTAGTATGTGTGCGTTTGTTTTATGTATTCCTATGTATTTTGTTTCACGTATTTTTTTTCTTTCTTCTGTGCGTGTCATTAATTACATGTTACTATAAAATCTTGCGTTGCATTTGCGAGAGTGTGTATCTATGTGCTATAATGAGTAGTGGGCATGTCGGTCTCTGCATGTATGTAATTATTTCCTTGTGGTCTTATTTTTACAATATATTTTGTAAGTTGATTTGCCCCAAGGGAAATGTAAACAGTGGTTGAACAGCTACGCCAACTCTTCGTCCCTATTGCCACATATTGTTGCCTTATAGAATATATTGAATAGAGCCATGCAAAGGGTAAAGAGACCCCCACTTAATTACTGAAATACCTTTATTTTTGAACTTAAGGAAATAAATAGATTTTGAATAATGAAAGTACGCATCTATAGGTATATGTCCCTTTAGCTGCTTTTAGAGCTGCCACTAGCCTGGCCATAGATTCTTTGCGTCCTGATATTGTGGTATTTATGACCAAGTTTGTTGTATAAAATTTATCAAATATGATTATGTTTGTTTTTTAGTCGCGTGCGAGTCAGGTCGCGAGCAACTCTACATCTCACTATGTTGGTCGGTCGGTCGGTCGGTCGGTCGGTCGGTCGGTCGGTCGGTCGGTCGGTCGGTCCCCGTTTTGCTTTTCTTTTTGTTTTGTAATAACATTATAAATATTCAGCCGATTCTAACGAAATTTGAAACCCCTAAGTTGTTTTACATTCTCTTTCGAATGCTATAGTTGTTAAAGTCCTCCCAAGGTTAGCCCGGGAATGATTTTGTTTTGGCAATAATAACATAGCTTTTCGGCTCATACTCTGCTAGACTAGACTAGGCTATAATATGCTATACTCTGCTAGGCAAGCCTAGAATAGGCTATGCCTACTAGGACATTATTGGCTAGGCTATACTATGCTAAGCTATGCTAAGATATAATGTACAAGGGTGAAATATACTATGCTAATTTAGGCTACAATATGCTATGATAGGATAGCAAATAGTACATATGTTAGGATAGACAATAATAACTATGCTTGACTAGGGTATAATAATATAGTATAGGCTATAGATGTCTAGGATAGTCAATTTATTTTTATATTTATATTATTTATTTATTCCATACTAATCCAATGTACAGTAAAAACATATTACATTTTAAATCTTAATGCCAAGTTATTATAAGTACTTATACATACAGGATTATTAATGGGCTCAAAATAAGTCAGTGACTTTTAGGGCAGAAACTTAAGACTAAGCATAAAATTATCAAGACTAAAAATCCCTTCATGTTTATACAAATATAAACAACTTAATATTCATTTAAGAACCTAACCATTGTAATGATTGCAAATAACGAATAATTATATAATTTAAATTTAGAGATAAATTAAAAAACTATTTTATTTCCAGCGATTCTTTCAAGAGGTATGTAGTTAACATAGTCAACAGTCTTATATAAATAATAACATATTTATAATGTATAAATCAAAGTAGTAGTACACAGTATAATAGTGTACGGTAACAAATAAATACACAATAACAAAAGTTGAATAGAAATTTAGTAAGCCGAAATTATATTGTTTTTAAGAGCTTTTTTGAATCGAGCTAAATTGGTTTGGGATTTGATATTGTCGTCCATGCCATTCCATATTTTGATAGATTTGTACAGAAAGCTACATTGTGATTTAGATTTTGAATACAAGGGTGAAATAAATTTTGTTCTATTGCGGGTTTGGTGATTATGGGTAATATCAGCTGTTTGTAACATATTATATATATAGCTATTATAGGAACACTTTATTGTTTTGTAAAGGAATAAGGATGTTTGAAAAACAAAGAGATCATTTAATTTTAGAATTCTGGATTCTTTAAAATAACGATTAGTGTGCTCATTGTAGTCAAGTTGATGGATGGCTCGAATTTTGATATTTTCCATACCCACTCTCTATGCCATATGTCAAGTAAGGTTGCACCATTGTCATATATAAAGAGTGGAGAATAGATTTAGAAAGAAACTTATTTAATTTATATAATATTCCAATCGATTTTGATAGTTTTGTTGAGATATGCGTAATATGTTGTTTAAAACTCAGATTTTTGTCAATAAAGATGCCTAGGAATTTGATATGAGTAGTTTCATAGATTATTCCGTCGCCGATTTTAATATGGGGCAATTCAATAGATTTTTTGTAAGAGAAAAGAATATATTTGGTTTTATCTACATTTATTGATAGTTTATTAACATTAAGCCACCTGAAGACATTTTCGATTTCTTTCTTTATTGTAGATGCAATGTTGCTCGGTTTGTCATATGGCAAGGGAGTTGATAAGGTACTATCATCCGCGAATAATATAAATTTAAACAGAGAAGATGATTTAACAATATCATTAATATAGATTAAAAATAACAGTGGCCCTAGCACGGAGCCTTGTGGGACCCCAGTTGTAATATTAAGGTGGGATGAGTCATGACCATTGACGGAGACAAATTGCTTTCTTTCAGTTAAATATGATTTGAACCAATTTTGACAGTTGCCTCTAATTCAGTACATAGCTAATTTTGACAGTAGAATATTATGGTTGACACAATCGAAAGCTTTTTTAAAATCGAGAAAAATTGAGAATACAATGTGGCCCTTTTCAATGTTATCATATAAATATTGAAGGTGGTTAATTATCGCGTGAATCGTTGATTTCTGACGTCTAAAACCATAATGGTGTTTATACAACAGTGAATCAGATTCCAGAAATTTATAAAGTTTATTGAATGCTATTTTTTCAAATATTTTAAATATTTTACTGAACATTGTAAGACATGGAATAGGGTGGTAATTGCTGACGTTTGTGAGGTCTCCGGCTAGGCTAGGCTAGGTAGAGCATGAGAGGCTATACTGAAAGGCTAGGCTACGCTATGTTATGCTAGGTTAGGCTATGATATACTAAGCCATGCTACACTTGGCTAGTCTTAGCTATACCAGGCTAGGATAAGCGAGGCTTTGCTAGGGTAAGCTAGGCTATGTTATGCATTCTATGCAACCTGAGGCTAAGATCTAATAGTCTAGGCTAGGCAATACTATAATATACTATACTAACTAGGGTAAGGTAGGCTATGATATACTATACTATGCTATGCTAGTCTAGGCTAGAATATGCTACTAGGCTTGGATCCTATATATGCTAGGCTGTACTTGGATATGTTAGGCTAGGCTTTACTATTGTTTCTAGGCTAAGATAGGCCATACTATACATTCTCTGCTAGGCTAGGCTAGATGAGTCTAGGCTAATTCATAATATGCCTGGCCAAACTATACTATGTAAGGTTAGGCTATACTATGCTAGCTACGCTAGAGTATGGCATGGTAAGTTCTACTATTATAGGAATCATAGGCTAGACTATACTATGCTATGATATACTATGATAGGCTAGGCTAGGCAGGATTTACTATGTTAGGCAACCTAGGCTAGGCAGGATTTACTATGTTAGGCAATCTAGGCTAGTCTATACTATGCTAGGCTTTATTATGGTAGTTGAAGTAATACTATGTTAGGCTACGGTGAGCTAAGCTATGCTATAAAATGTTATACTATTTTAGACAATACTAGGCTATATTAGGATATGCTATGCTAGGAGATACTATACTACATATACTATACTATATTATACTTTACTATACTATGTTTTCTATGCTATACTCTGTTATGCTATAATATACTATGCCATGTTATACTATGCTATAATATGCTAAGCTATACTATTCTAGACTATGCAATTAAGGTGTGACCATTTTTTCGCCTTTCCAATTCCCTAAAAAATATTTTAATATATATTTTAATATAATATAGTTTTGCTTTTTTAATAAGCTTTTAGAAAGCTGTGACTTTTTAGTCGCGGGCGGCTCTACATTTCATTATGTCAGTCGGTCGGTCGATCCACGTTTTGCTTCTTTTTTTTAATTTCATTGCAACAATTCAGCCAATTCTAACGAAATTTGGAACCCTTAAGGTGTTTGCTCTCTCTTTCGAAGGATGTTATTAGCAAAGTTTTCCCATCTTAGCCAAGGAATTATATCCTTGTTGCAATAACATCATAACTATTCGGCAGATTCTAACGAAATTTGAAACCATTATGTTGTTTTACATTCTCTTTCAAATTATATAATTGTCAAGATCATTCGAACGTTATTCCGGGAAAGATATAATTTCCAAGGTTTTCCTAAGGTTACTCCGGGAATTAGTGAAAGTTTTCAAAGTCGTAAAGACATGAATCAGAATAAGTGAGGGCACGCGATTTTTTGGTCAGCATACCTTGTTTATTTTCTTTTTTTCCCAAAGTCTTGTCTAATATTGCCCATACATGTTCCATTAGGTGCATGTCAGCTCACTGACTCGGCCAAGAAAGTCGTTTGATGCGCTTCGGTCCTCCTCATTCTTTTGATCTCTTTGCATATGACAGTGAGCTCCATCTTCCATGGATAAATAGCTTTCTTTTTCAAGACGACAATTTAAAAATAGCGGTAAAAGGTCTCCTTTAAGAATGGAAATGTATTTTTCAGAGTTGATGATTGCCAACACACTCAACCAACTCTCATCTTCTATTATTCCAAATTCTCCCCAGACCGCAACAGAAAAGCAAACTTGTTTCACTATTGTTTTAATTAACCTGTTTATATCAAACTCGTGAGGGGTTAATCTTCAAACCAATGCCCATCCCACCAATTGTCTAAAAATCCAGCAAAACTTGATTCTTCAGAAAAAAATTAAGTTGTGCTAAAATTCCAAAGGCTTGACACTAATTTCTTCAGCTCTTTTATTCCTCTTCTTATTGGTCAGTTAAAAGAGGCATCCTCCTGGCTACTAGTCAATAATACCCAAGAGAATGCATGCAATTTACGGCAGTTCCTGGGCTGATTAAGAATTTCTCTGTTACTTCATAACCCTTTAACCGAAGGTAGTTATAATGGATCTTCGAACAGCACGAAGACATCTTTCAGAAGGCCCAGGGTGACCAGGTCGTGACTCCGGAGAGGATTTATCCTTTTCCTCAAAGTTAACTATAATTCTGTTAACAGAAGAAAGGATGGCTGAGCAAACATCTATAGTTTGCTTATGTAAATTAACCGGAGAATAATAAGAAAAAAGTAGAAGACCAACAACTACAACAAAAAGAATTACAGAAGGAAGGCGACAACGACTCTATATGATGGTGGCTAGTCTTTATTTTTTAACAAACAAATTAATTGACTTTAACGCTTTGATTCGTATAAATAAATGGCAAGATTGCCATAATTTAATTGGCATTGAGTATATCCTATAGGATCCACTTAATGCCAATAAAGTCCTTATTCGCAGTGCCCTGCCAACTTTCAGTTGTGTGTACGAATCAACGTGTTAAAATAAATTAATTTGTTTCTTAAACTCGTGCATCCATGTACATACAATTTAATTTACCTTTGAAGAGGACGTCACGATTCTCTGATACCCTCCGTCGTTCACCTGCTTTCTCGCTTCGGTCGTCACACGCTTAATTATCTTTGTCGCACCTTCTCTTGTTGCTCGATTAATTGACTTCCCCTGAGCCATATAATTCATGGGCACACTCATCAATCAATCGGGCAAAGACATCCTCATCCACTCAATTTAATTGTATACTATCATTTCAAAATAAGGTAGGTAGTGAAATTACTCTCACTAATTTACAACCTTAACTCCCATTACTTGGCAAAGCCTTTTGACGCAGTTATTTGTGCAAATTGCATTTGATTGCAATGCTGCTTGAATTAAAGGGATAATCCCATTTTTAGGCAACATTATTTGTTAGTTTTCTTCCTGTATTTTACTTGGTCACGATATCGATATATATATATATACTTCTAAAGTAGGAACGAACCAATGCACATCGTTGCACCCCCCCCCCCAAAAAAAAAAGAAATGTTACATTTGCAAAGTTTTTACAATGAAAAACTAAGTCAGCGATCGAATGATTTTCTATTCTCCCTCTCCGTAAACAAACATGTCTTCATTTTTTTGATTGTGTAGCTTAAAATTCTATTTTCTTGATTTTCAACTCCAAATTCTCCAGTTAAAACAGCTTCACTTTCATTTAGAATTGCAGACAACAAATCAGACGCAGACATACAGTCAATTTGAAATTATTCAGGCTTTCTTCCTCGAGCCCCCTTTATTGACAGGCCATAAAAGCTGACTGTTTTTTGGGGAATAGGACTCTAAGATTCGATCTTGTTTTCTTTGCACATTTGAACTTTTATCCTGCTAATTTCTCCTCTCGGTTTCCAAGGTTATTTTGCGAGATGTTTCTGCTTCCAATTCGATATCCAGTTTCTACTCTTCGGCGCAAATTATCGATGTATCTAGAATTTACCCCTCCTCCAACCCTCACTTCTTGTTTTTTCCTAACATTAGGATGAGTCCCGTATCTTCAACCACGCGACCTCTCCGCTACTCGAACGTGGTTTTCAAAAGCCTATGTCATCCCTTGAATATAGAATCCAATTAAGTTACCATAAAATGAAGTATCCAAGTATAATAAAGTCATCACTCACCGAGGCTGAAAAGTGGACGCTTGTACATATAATCAAGCAACAAAGGAGTTGCAGTAGTTACGGTGGGAGGTAACGAAGGGATAATAGTGATAACTGACTATCTACGCCCTTGGCAACGTCAAAATTGTTAACTGTATTGGGAAAAAGGGCATTGGAGGCGGCCAGATTTTTTAGCGAGGCACATCCACATGAGTTCTTACTATTATTACTTCTTTTTTGTCCTGAGTAGTTTTCTAAGTCTAAGGAAACGAAATTGTAAAATGGAGAGATAGATTTGCCTGTCGCCAGGATAGATATGAAATTATAGACCAAGACGATACATAAGAATACTAAAAAAAAGATAGATGCGAATCAGAATAGCTCCCTGAACTGAACATTGCGGAACACCAAAACGCCCCCCCGCCGACCGAAATATATCATTTCTAATGTAAATTCATTGATTGGATATGAAAAATACAAACAAAACCAGTTAAGGGCATTTCCAGAGGTACCAAAAGGAATTTAGGCAGCAGGCGAGGAAGAACAATGCAGTCAATAGTGTCAAATGTGTCGAGTGGTCAAGAATTACGAGTATGGAAGTCTGACCTGCGTCAGCTGCACTCCGTTGCGGTCTCTTATGCGAAGAAGAGCGGATTGCGTACAACCAAACTGAACTATCTCATCAACATAGAAGAGACCATGGGAGATAGAATTTGGAACGAGATCAGCCTTTCAAGAACTTTCGAAAGGAGTGAGAGTTGAGAGATTTGATGGTAGTTTACCGGCTCGTTTGGGTTCAGGTTCGGTTTATTTAGGTTAAGGCAGATAGTATGGTGTTTGATGCCAAGTAGTTCTATTCAGGACGAGAATTAACTAAGAAAATACCAGTAAGGTGATTGAGAAAAACAGGGGGAAACTGGCTGTAAAGAAAGGGAGAATGAGTCCAGGGGAGAATATGTCTTTTTTCAAAAGATAAAGAGCCGTATTAATTCAAGAGAGGGCACTGCAACAAGATGAATAAAAAACTGGGGAAGGGAGAGGAAAATGAGGAGTTAACTGATGGCGACGAAGAGAGGAAGAGGCTATGACCAAACGGATCTAAATTTTCTTTTCATATGAGAAGGCAGGAAATTCAAATAGGAAGATGGCTGCCCTCGAGCCAAAATCGAAACAGGAGAGTAAAGGAAACAAGCAACGCCATTCTATGACAAGAGGGAAAGTCCCTCCAATAACCTGCGGCCTTTTGCGATAAGATGATAAATGGTTATTACATCGATGGTTACCCATGGTTCAAATCACTTACAAGTGCCTTTGAATGGCTAAATAAGGCTTCTGTAACTAGAAGGCGCCACCCAGCGCCAAATCCGATAGCAAATTTGAAATATCCAGGGTGAATAACCATATGTCCCATGATCATATGGGTTATTCCATGGCTCTAAATGGGTACACTTGAACTTTACTCCTTTTGAAAATTGAACTTTACACTTCTTGAAAAAAAAGCGACGCCTAGACCTGGCGCTTCGCCGCATGTAAAAAAAGGAAGAAGAGAAAATAGGAGTTCTGCCTCTTCCAATATCGGGGTGAAGGGCGAGTGCTTAGGATTTGGGAGGGTCCGTCGTCGATTGGCAAGGGGCCGGACTAAGTCTGGTTGGTCTGGCTCTGAATTACCATAAAAAATGGTGAATATCTGCCCTTCAGAAAATGTAAAAAAAAAACAAAGAACGAAAGTTGCAGGTTTTTTTCGAGCCCGTTCGAAGAACGGAAAACCTTCTGTTCCTACAAAGCTAAACCCTGACGATGAAGGTACGTGTGTCTGTCTGACTGTCTAATTTTGTCATTTTGAACATATGTTAATGTTTTGATGGTCCTTCCCCTACACTGGGGAGGAGGACCCTTCCTGTATTTACTGTTTTACAAGTGTACACAAGGAACATTATCATCTCAGAAAAAAATGCGCAGACAAAGAGCCGGAAAAACAAAGATGAAAAACAAGGCTGGAAAGGCTAAATTATGAGATGGAAACACAACACTGCACCATCACGGGTAAAAGAAAGAAGAAAGATGGGGATGTAAGCACAGACGACGAAGGTTTGTATACGGAAGAGGAGGATAGGGCAGGGAAGGGCAGGTTACAGCCTCAAACGAAAATTGGCGTCTCGGTTCGGATCGTCCTTATTATATCTTAAGGAGTCGGCGAGAACCACGTGGTATATAATATTTCCGAAGGTCTGAGACGCGTGGTCAGCCCGGTTGTTGGCGCTCTTGACGTATGAAAAGTTCATGGCCGCAGTGCGTTATGTTCTAAAAAAGTGTTCCAACGTCGTCGGGGACATACCGGTAACGAGGCCCATCGGAATTTTACCCCTGAAGGTGTTGAAAATGGCGGATATGTTATCCGAGAACAGCGTCGCCTTAGGCCAGAGAAAGAGAGTGGTGATGAGTGCGACGGATTCTAATTCGAATATTTCGAGTCCCCAAGTGCTGCGAGGGATCGCCAGGACCTTTTCCGCCATTACAATACCGATACCCGAAGGGGAGGCATCCACGTGGACTGAAAGGAAGGTGGCTTTAGGGCGTCTCAGAAGAATGAAGGAGGTTGGGTCGTAGTGTGTCAGCTGGTTGAAGCACACTTGCAACCAAAATAATGGGAGACGGATAATGGGAGTTATGAAGTTCACTAGGCCGGCGAGGCGCTGCTAGCATCTGCGCGGGACGGGAAAACGGGCAATGTGGTCCTAGAGAGCGTTGCGCGTCTTTGTCCGGAAGTACAGAGTGAGACGGGTTTGTTGCGTGCGCAGGTCGATCTCCACGCCCAAGTATGTTATTTTCTTGCGTGGATGGAGAATACACTTGTTCAGGTTGGGGTTGAAGGAACTTGCGTTAACGCGAGTAGAGCATTTTCGCAAGGCCTTCTTCGTTCACACCAGGAGGAGATCATCGAGGTTGGTATAGGCGATATCTCCAGATCCTTGCGCCCATTTGATCATGACGGCTGAGAAGCACATCTGCATTATATACGGAGAGCCTGAGAAGCCCATCGGGAGACGCTTGCAGCAAAGTTGTCGGTGGCCTATCACAAATCCAAATGTGTACCTGCCTGGCTTTGGGATCGATACGGATGTGGTAAAATCTACAGTTTAAGTCCAGCTTTATTGCGAAGTGGCTGGGGCTGCTGGAGTCGAACACTTTACGAATGGGAGGGAGTTGGAAATGGGGAGGGGTAAAGGCGTGACGGGCTGGTGGCATGTCGTACACCACCCTGGTGGTGCCGTTGGGCTTAGGAACACCGAAGATCCGGTGTGCCTTGCTGACTGGTTGGTTTTCTTTCACAATGTCGTGAGCGAGCAGTTGTTCTGCTAGGGGAAGTAACGAAGGCGAGGACGAGCACCAGTGCCTGTAGTCCCGGGCGATGTAGATCTTCACTCCTTCCTTTGCCGAGGCCTGCGAAATGTGGTTGACCAAGGGAATCTGGTCGGAGGAGCCCGGTGGGACAACGTCCAAGAGGGCGTCTAGGTCCAGAGAAGCCTGTCGGGATTCAAGAGAATCCATGCCCGGACTTACCCACTCCCGGTGTTGTTCACCCTCTTGTCCTTCGTCGTGTTCTCCTTGTCCATCGGCGTTTCCGCGATCCTGCGCGGCATAGCGGTAGTTGTTTTCGTCACCGTTGTTGTTGACAGCCATGATGTCTGGTGGACCGCTGTTGACGTCATTAGGACATTCCCCATTTCTGAGGTATGTGTAGACGAAGAGGCTGACGAAGGTATCGGAGGCGAGTGAGGCGGTACATTTACAACCGCAGGAAACGCTAGGCCCGGTTGTGGAATAACGGTGACCGAGGGGACTTGTGAAGCCGGAGGAGTGGCGATGTTGATACCGCCCAACTCCTTAACCGCGTCTTCAAAGAAGTCCCTCAAGGCGTCCAGAGTGTGGTTTCAGGTTCCTCGAGAACCATTATTTCCAGAAGACGAGAATCCTCTATAGCCACGTCGATAACCTAGGAAATAAAATGGATGGGGGAACTTACTGGACTTAACCTTGGAATGTCGAGTGATGGTGTACCTGAAGACGATGATAATGAAGAAGTGCAGAAGAGGTTGTCTCGGGTGACAGGAGTAGAGACGAAATCCACGGAAGAGTCGCTCGAAAAGATTTGAATCACATCAGAGTCCAGAGTGGAGTGCGCTTCAGGAAAAGAAGGTGATGTTCTTAATGACAGAGAAGCGAACTCTTTTAACAAATGGTAATATGCTAAAAATGATAAAATTAGACAGTGAGACACATACGCGTTCCTTCGTTGTCAGGGTCTAGCCTTGTGTTCTGGTAGGAACCGAAGCCCTTCCGTTCTCCGAACGGGATCCTTAAGGTTAATGTGACTAATCCCTCTCAGAACGTCAAAATGAATGAATGATCTAGAAACAGACATTCAATAGCACACGCGTGCAGGTGCCTCTGGACCTTACATTAAATTGGTAAAGGGGGTATTTTATGCCAGGAAACTGGTAGACTATTCCTTTTGGTACATCACAGGAGAGCTGTATGACTAGGGGGCGGTCATGGTTGAACGTGTGATGAGAAAGGAGAGAGACATCTCGAGACTAACCCCGACGTACTTAGTCACGCTTTATCTGGGCAGGTTCCCTGAATCGGAGCAAACTGTCTGGTAGGACTACAGTGAAGGTATTCATACCGTTACAACAACGCAGCTATTAGTACCACCACTTTGTTCATACAAGAAATAATGACGACGTGCAAATATGGACCAACCCAAATTTGCTTAAATTGTTCAAATTCCCTATATATGAAATCAGTTTCATTCACAGGCATGTGTGTGAATTATGACAGATCTTACCCTGATTTCACACGTCAGTGCGATTTAATTTATCTATATTCTAAAAGGAGAGCTAAAGTGATATTACTATCACGATTTGCCCGACCAGACGCCTACGCCTGTCAATTGAAGAAAGCAGCCTTCGCTCCTAGTTCTACGAGGCCTTAGAACGCGGTAGCTCTCCTGCCCTCTGGGAATCTGTATGTGTGTTATATCTTTCCGGGGAGTTATTCTGGTCAGGCTACCAACAAAACTGGTGAGAACTCAGGTCCGCCCCAAATCGGGGCCTCTTCTCCTTCTCGCGTCAACAATTCGCGCTATGCGAAGCAGCCACCTCCTCTTACGAGTCTCTCGACTAGGAGGAGGTGAAGTCCATGGAAGCGGCGCTGGGCATACCACTAGGAGATTTGGAGGCTACCCCCAGGCATATGCGTAGCATATGCCTGGAAACCTAGCTAGTAAGCTCCCGCTCGAAGTTGGACGGCACGCAAATGGACGTCGGTCCTCTCAGAAATACAAGGATACAATAATGCACCGACCCCAAATGCTCCCCACTAGCTGAAGGACTCGAAGTGAAGAGAAAGAAGGCTCGCACACAGATTCTAAACTCCCCAGTAAGTCTTCGTTGGTATCAGCGCCTACTGCACGTAACACAACCAATTTGTGCGGTGGAGTTTCACCTTGATGTACGGTGGCTTCCAAGTCTTTTTCTCCTTCTTGGGGACCTGAAGAGTAGAGAATCCCGGTGGGAAGATTACACGAACAATCGTAGGAGCTAAGTCCTAACAGATCTGGTAGAATAATTGGAGATCAGTGACCTTAATATGGAAGATTTCACACATCTGTTTGCAATAATTATTATTATCTGGCTGCAGTCAACGAGGGCATATCTGCCCGAAAAAAACAGTCTAGTAGTGTGGGATGACAGGGGTGGCACCCACGGAATTTGATCGATAAGATAAAGAGTGAGCAGCACTATTTAATCGCCCCCCCCTTCACCTCCGTCCCCCTTCCCTAACAGGAAATTCTGCCACACTTTCCCAATTTGTGAGGTTCAAGTTCGTGGGTGGATAAATCCGTTGTGAATCGATGAGGACTGGGCGGTGGGGAGGGATTTTAGTTGCAAATTTAGTTAACTAACAAGAGCATTTGTTTCCAGTGGGGAAGGATGGAGGGGGTCGAAGGAATATAGGGAGGATAAGTAGAAAATATTTTTTATTAATAAGGGGTTGTAAAATAATGGTTAAGTTATGGGTAGTGAACATTCCTTGAAGCATGTGTCCCTTCCTTATTGCCGTTTAAAAAGAGTTACGTGCCCTCCTCAGTACCCCCAGATATGTATACACACGCACACACGCACTCGTTCACCCCCCTTAACTTCCCTTTCTTTACGTAATTACTAAATGATGAGCTCGTTAGTTTTCGCCTTTTCAAAATGAATATAAAAAACATTTCAGTCGGGACGGAGCTGAAGAAGCTCAGAACCACTGCTACCATGTACACTTTTAGTATGTTCAATTTTAGCATATACTCGTACATTTTAACATATACACTTTTATCATGTACATTTTCAACATGTACACTTTTAGCATGTACATCTTCACATGTACATTTAGGGGCATGTACATTTAAAAAATATATGTTCCTTTGGCTACCGCCACGGAAGCACAACCACTGCTGGTATAGACAATAAAAGGAAGTTATTTTTAGCATTATTAAAGCGAAAACCAACGATAGAATCTTTCGGAGTGAATTATTAAGGAGAGATAAGTGAAGAAAGTGGATAAGATAGAGAAAGTGAAAATGTATGAGTATTAGAGTCGGATGGAGGCGCAACTGTGGGCGTTGGAGTCAGGGTTCTGCGATGGTCTGCTTCTGAGCGCTAAAGCTTATCGAATACTGAAGGAAATCATGTGAGATATAATTCCCTCCTTTCCCTCTCTATGGACCTAAAGGAGAGAGACTTAAGAACAAATCTCTCCTCACTAAAGAAGTATAACCTGAAGCTGACGGCCTAAACGCTTGCCCATCGTCTCCCTCCTGAAGCTCGAATGAACCCGTGATCTGAGTTAGTGCCTCATGACCTTCCCTCTAACTAGTTCGGATGACTGCGTCTATGCATAATTAGAGGCGCTGGAGGAAACTGCATGAGTATCAGCCCAGAGTGGAACCCAATGTCAGAGTTTTTCCGTAATGGGACTTGGTTGCAACCTATGGGTAAGAGCAAATGTCCCTGATCTCGAGGGACCGATCGAGAGAACAGAATCATTCCTATCCTCTATCTATACTGGGCACATCTATGATGCCCTTACTCGTGATTGCATGGCACCCTGGAAGTATCAGTGATTTGGCCACTACTCTTTATGAAATCCACTCTGAGTCATCCGACTAAAGGAACCCAACTGCATCCAATCATCCATCCATCATCTTTCATCCCTGCAGTGCTTGGAAATGGGAACATAGAGAGGAAAGGGGAAAATCCCCTAGCCATTGAATAAAGGAAAGGTTCTACAATCTCAAAGTACTATATTCATCAAGCTCATACACACACACACAACATCAAGAGTCACTCATTCTCACATGTAGCAGAAACATATAAGGAAAATGTGATATGCCCAACGAGGGAATCTGTCCAGGAAAACGGAAGACGATGTTAAGGGCTCTAAAAGGCCACACAGTTGCCCTAAAAGTAGGATTCTTGAACTCCTATTTGTTTGTAGTACTAAAAGACGCCTCCCCCTCTATACACACACAAGTGGCGATGAACAGGAGCATTATATAGAGAAGAGTGGAAACCCTCTATACACACACAAGTGGCGATGAACAGGAGCATTATATAGAGAAGAGTGGAAACCCTCATAACTTAAAAGGAAGTCCAATAACAACACAGTTAGGCAAAGCTCCGAGAAGTATTAAGTTTAATAGCCATGTCCACGTCTTTAAAAGTGACCGTCGAGAACACTTAGTGGCCCCACAAGCAAAAGGCTAAGTATACTTGTCTTCAAAATGCCCATACCCCTTGGGAATAGCAAGAAATAAATCTTCTATAACATAGAGATGTGCTTTGTATGGTATGAAATGGAGGAATACACTACAATCAACGGCCACAAAAAAGGAAAACTCCTATGTAGGGAGTGTAGCATGGAAGGCTACCGGTACCAAGATTGAAAATAAACCACGAAAAAAATGCTTGAACTGCCTAAATGAACACCACATCATGGCTCTCCAATTGCTCCTCGAAAAACTTAATCGAAAGGAAAGAAGAAGAAATGAGAAACACAAAGACACAAAAGCACGCAAGCGCTACAAACATGAACGAAACGGAGCTTAGAGAACAATTCTTGTATATGGCCGGGGAAGGGAATTCACAGAGTATTGCTCGCGTTGGACAAACAAACGTACGCAGCAAACTTTCGTAACCCTCCGGTATATGAGACGGTGCTAAATGCCTTGTTTAACGCTATGAGTCCTGAACTTTTTTTATTGAATATTATTTTAGGGCGGGTTTGTTTTCTTCTTATTATTAAGGTATTAATACACATTTTAGCAACACAAAAACTTTATTTTTTTTAAATAATGGCATGAACCATATATAACTCATTGTGACTATATTGACTTAAAAAATACCCAGAATTGAAAATACAGAAAATTTAAGAGGTTAATAATTTCCACACACACAAAAAATCCATTTAATGAGGAGTATGATAGTCTAAAAAGCAATTTCTTTGTAGTTCTTTATTCCACTCTGGGAAATGGCCAATCTCATCATAATTTACTGCATTTTGTGGTTGACATTTTGAAATCCCTTTAGGTGGCCTTCCTGGAGTAACATTGACAAGTGGGTTTGATCCGTATTTTATCATAGATTCAACGATACCAAACCTGAACTTAAGAGGAGTTAGTTGCTCTGAGACAGCCATTTCTAGAGACTCTTTTGTACCACAGCCAAGCCGTGACAACTGACAAGTCTACAAAGTCAAAAATGACCCTCAATGGCCCTTTTTTAGGATTTTATACGAAATCTTTACAGTAAAATAAAAAATCAAGCTTGGCTCCACCTCCCATACTCCTATTATACTGAAGCACTGCTAATGGGCTGGGTGTTTCTACATTTGCTCTCTCTGTTTTGTCCCAGCTAAGGATATAACTTTTAGCTTTATTCCAGTCATATAAAAAAGAAATTACAGTGACCATTGAAGTGTCATTCCACTTTACAAAACACTTTTCACCATCACTAGATGTACATCCATCCATCGAACCCCTGCCTTCTTTTACTAGATCCTCATTGCCTTTTATTGGCAAATTCCCACCAACCTTATTACTCCTAACTATCCCCTTACAGAATATCGCACAATCAAAGAGATGGGCCACCAAACGTGGCGAGGTGAAGAAATTATCAAAAAATAATCTGCAATTAGTTGTAAATTCTAGTCAATTTTCTATTTTTGCCAGAACTACAGCCCCTGAAAGCCCTAAATGATTGTATTCTTGTATTCCTTGGGAATATTTGTAGATTTTCCTCGGTAATCAATCAAGGTATAAGCTATTCCAGAACCACCGGACAAAAAGGATAATTTTATACCCTAAGAATTATGTTTGCCTTTCATGTATTGTTTGACCAGCAGTGTTCCCTTGAAGCGAATGAGTTGTTCATTTATGGAAACTCTTTTTCTGGAAATTCTTTGGACAACTCTTTCACATAGTCATCTAATACGGGTCGCACTTTCCAAAGTATGTCATTATCTTGTTGATTGTTCTGCAAGTTGTCAACGCAGTGAATATTATCACAGATGTCTTCTAAAAGCTTATCATAAAATAATTAGTAAAATATTGGTAAGTTTCCATTAGCTCAGGATATTCATTATCATCACCACCATCGACGCGGAAGGAATAAAATCTTTTCTAAATCAATATTTTTGTTCAGTTGGTTTACGTAGGGTGTACTTCATTGTAAGAATTTCATCATATTCATTTGCCGCATATTCATCGTTTATTATTTGCATATAAATTTCATCACCAGAGCCTACTTCAATGAGTTCGGTTTCATTGTCATCATCTGACAAACTGTTTACATCTGAATCATTTCCTAAGTTTTCACAATTGATAATTTCTCCAGTATCATTTTTAGTTGGCTTGTGCTTAGCCATTGAACCTTGTAATTAAAAGAGTAAATTAATATTATTCATATACAAAGAGAAACCATCATATTTAGACGAGCTCAATAACCAGAAAATAAATCCTGAAAAGCAGAGATATAGGCCTATTATATTTTTTATACACATATTTGATCATATTGACTCATATCAACTCCATGAAGAAAATAAAGGGATTTATGTTGTGACAAAATGTAATGAAACCATTTATCACTATATATTTTAACTTTACGATATCTTATGATTATAAAAATTCACTTGTAATCATATTCCTGACATTATTATTACAGTAATAATTAACAACTCACCTCCACCATCAAAACGGTCAATTTCAAACTAATGTAACTCGAAGACTAATGTCAACTCGTCATCAGCTGGAGGTTTTTCTGAATTCTCATTGGCTAATAAATATAGCTCAAGATGATCAGAAGACTGCAGAGTGTCTTATCTTCGTGTTTAAGAGCATCAACAATTACTCATATATGATTCAAAGTGACTCATATTTAAAGAAAGCGGACTGCCAATTCTTCCAGGACCCAGAATGTTTTAAAATTTTCGGAATGGCTTTATTAAAGGAAAAATTTCAGGCTATAAAAGACCCAAGGACCACAAGAAGCAAAATCGAAAAAGTAATAGAAGAAGAACAGGAAGAGAAAGAATCAGACGAAAATAACTTCGAAATAAACCAAGAACCCTAACACCCCGGAAGGACAAGAAGGGCAACGAAAAGCAAATCCAAGCCCACAAGCTCAAAAATGAACGCGAATAATGTAGAGAACAAAACCGCTACGAAACCAAACAAGGTCTGCTGACCAAAAAGTCACGTGCTCTCACTTATACTGATTTATGAACTTACGACCAACAAAACTTTCAATAATTCCCGGACTAACCTTGGGAGGACCTTGGCAATTCTAGCAGTCAAAACAGAATGTAAAACAATATGAGGGTTTCAAATTTCGTTAGAATCGACCAAATAGTTATGATGTTATTGCCAAAACAATATAATTCCCGGGCTAACCTTGGGACCACCTTGTCAATTATATCATCCGAAAGAGAATGTAAACAACATAATGGTTTCAAATTTCGTTAGAATATGCCAAATAGTTATGATGTTATTACCAAAGCAAAATAATTCACGGCTAGCCTTGGGAGGACTTTGGAAGTTATATCATTCGGAAGAGAATATAAAACAACATAAGGATTTCAAATTTCATTAGAATCGGTCGAATAGTTACAATGTTATTACAAAAAGAAAAAAAAGAAAAACGGGGACTGACCGACTTGTCGGTAAAAAAAAAGATAAATACCAATAAATATGAGATTTAGAAGAATTTTATCAATCAATAGAGTTCGAGTCCCTTTGGACCTTGGAAAGATAGGGATTGTCACAGCCTATGAGCCCCAGAGGCGCAAATACATACATATCCAGATGTTCATGACCATCTATAACCGGAAGTTACCGAACATACTCAAGGAATACCCCAAACGCAAGATAGGAAGAAGCCGGTTACTGAAATATACATGGTATAGGAAAGTGACTGAATACATTGATTGAGAGAAACATCAGTCACCAAGTCAGATATATGCTCAGCAAATTTCCTCTTACCTTACAACTATATGAAACTACTTCAAATCCCCTGTCGTGATCATATCGGTATTTCTCTGACCTTTAACAGAAAAGAGATCCAAATACCAACGCCAAAGAGAAAAGTTACAGTAGAGCAAACTAAGCGAGATAATACTCAAAGAGATAGACGAGGAAATCAAGAGGCTGAACGCAAAAAATAATAAAACCAGAGAAGAAATCAATCCGATAAATGTATACAAAACATTTTCATCTATAAATGGACCGATTATATGAAGGTTTAACAGCGTGAATTGAAAGGAATATACCAGAGACGTATCGAATTGGAAAAGGAATCAAAGGGTAATTAATAGAAAGAACACCGCTGGCAGAGATGGGAAGAGGTAATCGAAGAACTTGACAGTAAAGATTGGTATAAAGAATTCTCAGATCAAGTACGAAGATTAAATGGATCACTACCAAGAAAGAAAACGGAAATAGAAAATATAGATGAAATTCAATCAGAGGAAGAAGCAATAAAAGCGAGTTTTAAAGAGCGCTTGAAAAGAGTGTTTTAAAATAAGTGATGAAATGAATAATAGACGAGCTAAATGAAATCATAGAAAGAACGCACCCAAGCCACCAAGTTGAACAAAAAAAAGACAACGAACAAGAGATTGCTATGGAGAAGCTTCAAACTGTCTTCCATTCCTTCAAACAGAAGGCGTTAGTCCTTTTTGGCCTATCGAAGATGAATTACACCAGGGCGCTACAATCCATCATAAACGGGATGTTAAACATCCTCAATGCTTTGTAAGAATATAGCCTATTTCTCTGAAGAATATAAAACAGCAAGAATGATATTCATAGCCAAACAGAGGAAACCACCAGCGTAAAAAGAAGTTTAACACACAATTTCCCTCCTTAGTTCTGGGTAAGCTCTGAGAAAGCCCTAACCAGGAGGCTCGTTGCACACTTGCAGGATAATTCACTTTTCATTGAGCAAAAGGGGAGTTTCATAATAAAAGGACCACGTAAATGGCAATTAGTATCATCTCAGAAATGATCGTCCAAGCAAAGAAAGAAGGGAATTACGGATATATTGTGCGTATGGATAAATCGAAGGTGTTTAACAAAGTATGGCAGCAAATGAATGCAGTATAAAATCCTCCAGGTGAGAATAATTTTGAATTTATAAAATACTGTGATTATGTAATCGAGACGTAAGGTAATATCAGTATAAAGAGAAAAATTGGGCCAAAACTTACCTCAAGGTCGGGTTGTCGCAAGGAGAGTGCCCAAGTTCTACTTGTACTCGAATTACTTAGCAGATATCCATGAACCCAGCAATCCTTCTAGTCTTAACATAAAGTTCGCCAATGATGGAAAGCAGATTATACAATTTCCATGTAGGAATGTGGACATGCTAGCTCGAATGACTGGTGAATTAATTAGAAACATATAAAAGTGTAGTGATAAGAGAT
The DNA here is from genome assembly GCA_963969495.1 of Ceratothoa steindachneri. Classification (NCBI taxonomy): domain Eukaryota; kingdom Metazoa; phylum Arthropoda; class Malacostraca; order Isopoda; family Cymothoidae; genus Ceratothoa; species Ceratothoa steindachneri. The sequence continues at coordinate 222,151,705 of OZ018317.1, forward strand.
AGATATACTAATGCCACAGAGTGTAATGTACTCGTTAGAAAAATTACAACTACTTGATATAGGAAGCACGTTAGAGTTCGGACCCAAAGAGTCCCTATGGCTCTTAGAACTCTATACGACGCTCTCAACAAAGAAAACAATGCTAGTTTTGATACACTTAGTCAGGTTTTATTGTTTTAACATATAATTACGTGTTTTAATTGTAATATTAATCAATGAGGTCGCCCTCGGCGGCGAGCACGCGTTCCAGGCAAGACCTGAAGGCCGCGCACACATTGCGGGCGAAGTGCTTCCTAATGCTGGCCCACACGCGGTTGACGGACGACTTAAGCTCGGCAACCTTGGTGTGGCGGACCTGATAGGCCTTGATCTAGACATACACCCAAACCTTGTAGTCAAGGGGATTGAGGTCGGGCAACTGCGGCGACCAAAATTCCTTTGACCCGAAGTTTATGTTTGACCCCAGCCACTTTTCCACGGTCTTGGCCCTGTGGGCCGGAGCACCGTCCTGCTGAAAGACGTAATCGACCTTCTTCGTGATCTTTCTCACCAAAGGTACGACTTTCAATGCTAAGTTATCTCTGTAATTAGCCGCGGTGAGCCTTTAACCGGCCGCGAACTAGACCGGAAACATCTTCTTTCACCATTCAAATCCACGACTCCGAGCATCATTACGGAGGCCGGATGCTTGGTCGTTGACATGTAGCGGACCTCGGAAACATCCTGGCCGAATCTTACCGCGCAGTTGTTCTGCTTGCTGATGATCTGATGGTAACAGCACAAGTGAAAAGCCTAACAAGTAAAAAACAAAACAAAGAAACTATAAAAAACACCCAACAACAAAGCAAAAGATAGTGATTAGCCTCACTTCCAGGCACCTTGCATCCCTTAGCAAATCTTCTAATTTCTTCTCTTTTCACCACTTTATCTTTATTTGACTATACACTACCCCCTTCCCTTTAAACACCAACCACTAACGCGCAATCAATTAATCGTTTGGGCTGGGAGATGACGCATTCATTCAGATGTAAGTTACAGCAAGGTCGACCATGCTATACTTGGCAATACCTTGCGGGGCGATACAGGGAAGAGTAACCAAATAATGAGTGATTGAAAGGTTGTGGGGACGAATATACAAAAGTGTTCAAGGGAACCCGAGGAATATTTATGAAGAAATACGAAACAATGTTTGGAAGATTTTTTTTAACAAAGTTTAACTGCAATGTATGTAATGTGACGAAAAGCCTACTCCACACAGCGTAAGCAACACCTGATGGATGCTTCTTATCCACGCTAAGAAAGAGGTTGCATCAATAGACCAATCTAACAGCACCACCCCAATAGACTGTTCCAATTAGATTGGTCTAATTGATACAGCTTCTTGCTTGGCGTGGCCAACGCAGTTGGAGGAGGCAAATCATTTCAATAGTAACCACATCGGGAATGGTTGAAATTATTTTCAGGAATATTTATGAGGATGTATGGATAAAAAACATGAATGACTTGGTAATGACAATCCACTAAACCCTCCTACAATATTTCCAGAATCTAGTGTGTGGTTGAATACGCTAATTCTCTTTTTCCTTTGCGGGCAGGGCCGCAAAAACTATAGATGAAAAGGAATGAGCTTAACAGGGTAGTTTTGAATACCAAAAATGAACAATAAAAGAAAACAACAAAAGTTAATAACATTCATAGAAAGCAACAACCATGAGACATTTCCATGTGCCTCAGGGAAGTATCGCCTCCCTTAAGGGGCCAAGCGTACAATAAAAAAATAAAACGAATTAAACAGTAAGTAGAGTCAGCCTTCTCCAAGAACTCTGTGACACCACAACCTAGCTCGTAAGAGTCCTCCCCAGCAACAGAAATAAACGGCAGGGGCCCTCGCTATCCCTGTACCGAGACAGGTGCCACATACTAAGCTCCTGCAGACTAGGACAGTCATGGAAGCCAAGCAATCCTCTCAAAATGATTCGAAGAGGCGCTCCATCTGATGGCACCGCATATCGCAAGTGTACAAGATCCGGAGGCAATGAAATATGACTTGATACTCTCCAAGAATTGAATGGCTCCAGTTGAATAATCGGGGCACGACGGCAAGTAACTTTAAATTCCAGGGCGCCAGGTCCCATCCTATTTGCCGTGCAGCCTGAATGGCTTTCCTGATCCTTGTTATGTAGTCATTGTGGAGAATAGTGAAGCCCAGGTCCTTTGGTGAAGGCAGTAGCAGCAGCTGGAAGTACCCCGTCGGCTTCAATCAAATGGAAAATGAGGAGAATCCAACTCCCACTTCGGACATGGAGCAATCTCTATACTTCAATGTGCCACGATGTACGCTTTAATAAATATAAACGCAATAATCGAGAGCTAAAATGCTAAAAAAGGAAAATATATTTATTTCTAAGTAAATTTAATAAATTTTATAATTACCATTTTGAAAATATTCCATTGAAAAAAAAATTACTATGCAAAAGATTTTGAACTAACAACGCACATTTCCTTGATAGGCGACAAATGAGTACTAGATTGGCCAAGTTAAGCTATCACTACTCTGTTTAACAAGTCCTAACCTGTTCTTTTCTGGACTATTTTGTGTATTTGGAATTAGCCCCGCCAGGAGGTAATTCCACTGAACCATCGCCCCGAATGATTTTCCCGACATCTTTCATCAACTCCTGTCGAAGTTCTCCTTATTTCGGGTAGCCGAAATACTCTCCCCTGGGCCGGAAGTTACCCCCCCCCCTTGCTTTTGGAGAACCGTCATCACTCCAACCTCCAGCTCTGAAGTCCAAGTGGTCTCACCTCACGTACCGAAGACATCCGTAAGCCAACCCCCCTTTCCCTTTCAGTAACCCAATTGAGTTAATCTCCCCCCCCCTTCGTTTATTAATGTGATTTTTGCCCGTTAATTCTCTGGGGTAATTTTACCCTTCAATTTTTTTATTAATTTTTTTGTGTAAATAAAATTATATTTTTATACATGTCTCTTTAAATAACCTTGAACTTTGCCATTGTCCATAATTTACCTGACCTCGTTGAACTCTTTCGTTACTCAGCCCGTCTGAACGCGTGGTTTTCCGTCCCTTTTGTCGGTTCGCTTTCAAGTTATTGGTCCTCTCCCATAAATATAATATGGTATTGATATAATGTAATGTCATACCACGACAGTCTCCTATCAATGTGTGGAGTTCAACCGCCACAAAGGATTCATAAAGTTCTGGTAGTTGTTTGAACGAGATGTTCTCCTTGACAGATATTGCAGTACCATCAAACCGTTGCTGAGAATGATTCTTTATGACCACTCTGTAGCCCAGTAATGTAATTTGACCAGATGTAGTGTCAATACCGTGCTCCGTTATAAGTATGATGTTGGGTTAAGCACTTGGAATATGTTTCCATATGCCCTAGCTTTTCCCTCCGATCAGTTTACGTTGAGTGTCAGAATCCTCATTCTATCGCTTACTCTTTCCATGTTGTCTCTTTAGTGTTTTGAGGTGATGTTCTTCTTGCTCCCGTTTTTCTTCTTTCTGAACTCGGCATTTGTAATCTGCTCGCAGGTATTGTGATTTAGGGTCACATTCTGGCTGAGCAGAGATTCTTCTATCGATTCAGCGTCGACTTCATAGTCTTATTCCCATTTGAACACCTTTGTTTTAATCCTATGGAATATATCCTTGGGCTCCATTTCTTCGGGAAAGGGAAACTGGTCGCATGCGTACACTTTAAGACTGATATTGTCCGCACGCAATCTTTTGCTTTTTCGCTTCTTCCCCTTGGCCTTCTTTGTTTGTGGGACTTCGATGTCCGATGAGTCTGAGGATTCCGAGGAACCATTGGTATCAGACCTAGCATTTGCCCTCTCTTCGGTTATTACTTGTCTTTGTTTAGGGGCAGGAGTTTTCACTTCGACTGCTTGTGTTTTCTCTTTCATGTTTTCCGTTTTGGAGGTATCTTGACCGTTTAATTGTTGGTTTGTGACTATCTGCAATTGCAGCACATTCCCAGAGGGAGGAGGGGTGTCCGGGAACCACATTTGGTTCATCCCGTTTTTAGCCAGCATTTGCTTCAGATTTTTAGCGAACGTGCCAGGGCGCGTGAGATTCATGACGTGCGCGTAAAGGATGCACGTCATAATCGTCGAGTTCTCGTTTTGAAGCTTAAGATAAGTTTTCTTTGTGTCCACTTCAGAGAGGGCCACCTTTGGTGCTTAGGCGTAGGATGTATTCGCTCTACGCGTTTCCTCATTCTTCCTTGCTTCATGCTTCCGTTTGATAATCTTTTTTTTACAGGGCAGGCTATGGCCATTGATCTGTGTTCTTACCCACAGTTAACGCACTTCTCGAAATTATTAGTGCACGCCCTTCAATTGTGTCCCAACTCACTGCATTTAGGGCATGTTTCCATTGGCTCCTTGCAGTCTTTAGTCGCGTGTTCCTCAATTTCATAACATCTTAAACAGAACTGGACTGGGGTAAATTCTCCCTTCTCTATCTGGTCCCCACTAACCTTGGCATTGAACATTAGATGGCCATGTTTTTTTGTCTTTTGGGCCGGAGTTGTTTCAGTAAAGACTACCTTGAAGACGTGAGTGTATTCGTTATTATTCCTTCTCTTTTTTAATTTGATCACTTTGGCTACCTTGGCCCAGGTTTGCCGAAGCTGTATCTCCTCCTTGATGTTCTCTTTGGAGTGCTGCCTGATGCACGCATCGAGTCGGCGGCACACCACGCTCCTGTGGGCCAAGATCTGTAGTGGTATTGCTGGCTGCAGCCCAATTCTCCTAAGGACCTCTACAGCTTTCTCCTTGGTGATATCCTCGATGTCTTTTTCTTTTTGCAGATTGCAACATACCCCGAGGTTACCTCCAACAGTCTCACCATGGCAATGCCCAATTTGCCCTACACAACTTCGAACACTTTTTCTCTGCTGGGCTTGGGCTGTCCGTCGACTGCCTGCAGAGGTATTCTGGTTGTATTGTCTTGGGCCATTTATTCGAGAGAGTGGCCCCTTTGGACTGTATTATTCTTATTCTCTTTCATCTCTTGTTAGTGGCGACTTGATTCAAGCAAAAGTTCGTGCTCTTTTTTTTCTTACGATGGTATTCTGTTCTTTATTTGTTTTTTGTGACTCCCTCTACTTCGTCACTCAGCTTTCGTGAACGTGAACTGCCAAATGGGGGGATGAATGATGATGGGTGAACCCAGGCAGGCCCCTCAGACGGGTAAAATGTGGCGGACTTAATGATGGGTCGTGATCGAATCAACTACCACCACCCGAGGGTGCTGCCCCGTCTGGGGTTTGGTTATCGATGCTGCTTCCAACTTACACAGGGACGGTTGCATGTTCCCCTGTGGTCTTGGCCGGAAACTACCTTTAGATATTAAAGCGAACTCTTCCCCAAAGCTTTCAGCATCGCTTCGTAACCAGGTGGTCTCTTCCGTAGAGTTCCAAAGTGGGCTAATCCTCAAACCTGCTTTCCTTTACCTCTCCAATTATGTCTATCAAGGTGGACCGACATAGTTGGCGCGAGAGTAGATGAATGGCAGTTCAGTTCAGTTCAGCTTCATAACTCCATCGAAGGAGGGGCTGGGGTTAGGTCGACATAAAGTCGCCTAGGAGTAAGTTCAAAATGTCTTCTGGAGTGTTCCCTTCGGGAAAAGTGAAGAGGATGTTCACTTTTTTGAGGCAGCCTTTCCTCTTCCTTTTCCTCTTTTATTGGGTAAGAGATATAGAATTAGTGTGGTTTTCTCAATGAATTCTTCAGCCGTTGAGTGAAAGAATCAGAATAAGATGAATAAAGTTAGAATGTGTAGAGAGAGTGAGATAGGATAGATATAAATTGTAATAAGTGAACTATATTAAAAAATTAACAAAAGTGATAGTGAAATGGAAGTTAATAGTAAAACAAGTGAACCAAGTGAAACTAAAGTGAAAAAGTGATTACAACAAGAGAAAGTGAAACAAAGTGAGGAGAGTAAAAGCAAGTAACATAACAATACATAAACAAAGCTCAGAGCTAAGATAACTTAAAACGGCATGAATGCTACAATAAACACATGAATGAAAGACGAAGAGAATAAGGGAACAGAGATTGGGCGGTCCTCCCGCTTCTGTATGAGGAACATAGGTGTTAAAGTGTGAATAAGGAAGTAAGAATGATGAGTAAATGCATGACGGTGGTTCGGAATCCACGTTAATCAGTAGGTCCCCCTTGTCCCTGGGGCAAGGGTATTCCATCCTTTCCACCTTTGACTACCGAGGTTGCTAAATCTGCCCCTCATCAATCTGTCCTCTTTTAACTCAATATTTTCCGTCTCCCACAGCCATAAACCATCTTCTAAAGCTTTTTCCGGACTTCCCATTAAGCACTTCACTATCGGTTCACTTGAACTGAGAGTCAGAAGTGTGGGTAGTTTCTCCAGGAACAAGTCGGCCGCGGGCCTCCTCTTCTTCTGTGACCCTCCCCCCCGATCGTGTGAGGGGTACAGAGGGGAGTAGTAACCGCGAGCCGTACCTTTTCTCCCCCTTAAAAAAAATTCTTTCACTCAGTCAGATCCTCACTCCACTCATTACATAGGTAAAGGAGGCAAGAACATTTCAAAACACTCCAAAGATGATCGAATAAGATCGAAAGCTTAGCAATTTAGTTTGTTTTTTACTAAACACATTCATTTAAAAAATAGATGAATACTGGACAAGTGATCCACCATCTACAAGATGGAATAAAAAGATAGAAGAACAGAAAGTTACAAAAGGAAATTAATTAAGGCGAAATACACAATGGTCTTCAACAAAATTTGCACATATATATATGAGAATCTCAAAAAGTAGCGCGTGGGTAGAGCAATAAATGCAAAAAATCACACAGGAAAATGAAAGGCGAATTCCAAGTACTTTCGAACGTGTTAAGTTCATTATAAAGGAATTGATAATGAACTAAACAAGTTGGAAAGTACTTGGAATCCTCCTTTCATTTTTCTGTGGGATTTTTTGCATATACATATATATATATATATATATATATATATATATATATATATATATATATATATATATATATATATATATATATAATGAAAAATGAGCGCATCCTTATTGGTACGACAGAAAGCTATCGGCCAGTTGTGGTTGGTGTGCAAACTAGTAAACATCTACCACGTTATGGATTATGCTGTCTAATAAAAGAGGTGTGTGTTAAGATTACAGATCAGGGGAACAGAAGAGGAGATCTTACAGGAGATGACCCAAAAATAGCCACGAGAAAAAAAAACATTGCCTTGGAAAGGACTCGAACCTCAGACCTCTGGTTATTTAGACCAGTGCTCTCCAACTGAGCTAACGGGACCAACACGTAAGACGCCATATCTCTTCCCGAGTAAAGTTATTCTGTTCGCAACTCTGGTCCCATCTCTGAGTCTGCTACAGCAGATATTTATATCTTAGCCGTCATGTTGAGGATCATTATGATTCATAGAAAGGAAATCCTCCCTGCCTCCCTGCCTCCCTGCCTCTCTAGCTGCTCAGTTGGGAAAAAATCAGCCAGTAGGACACTTCTGACCTCTGTGCGTCACTGCGTAACTCGCGAACACCACTTTAAATGCGCCCAGGCTAGATCAATGAAAAGTCCGAAAACCCGAGGCAGGATAAGCAAGAGTGGCTGGACGCGAGATAAAGTGCCCCAACCCCCTTTTTTTTCTTCTCTAGTTTTCACAAGCTTACAAATTCTCAGGTAATCTTAGTTCGGCAGGCGAAGAGTTTAATCACAACACCACTTTGACCGTTTTAGCAGATCCCCATACAACCTTCTGATTGCGATAAAGGGTGTTTACCCTTTGCCATCTTCGGAGCCGCCTTTGGGCCTTGCCTCGACACCTCGTAGAACCGAGGTTCGTGACCTTAATGACAGCCTGCATGTATTGGGCATGCCGGCTCCACTAACGTATGTGATGGGGCATAGGCCACACGAGTCCTCGGTCGGGATACCGACGCCATGGGGAAGGTGGCCAGTTAGAGGCCCTTCTCGAGGTGGAAATGATCCCGAAGATAGCCCTGTCCCAGATGGCAGGGTTTTCATTGCGGGTGAAGGTGAACTCGGTGTTAGACACTAAACTTAAGTCCACCTTTGTGCAAGGAGTTCCTCAGGCGCCACTGGATCGCAATGGCAATAAGGAGAGGAGAGACCCACCTCTTCCTCCCGGTGCCCCCTTAGCGCCTAGATACTCTCCATCTTGGAAAAAGATCTGGCCGAGGTTAATCCGCCCGGCCTTGGGCCTCCTTTAGGGTGTTGGGGGAAAAGAGTTCTCTCCCCGCCCTCCTCTCCAAATAGGAAAAGAAAAAACGAATAAATCTAAAAGGACTAGAGGGCCCTCTCCTTCCGCAAGAGTTGAAGGACTGATGGGTCTGCTGCTGATTCGGCAAGTGACCAGGCCAAGACCGGCACATCTAGCCCCTAGGGGCACTCTGGTAGAGAGACCCAAACAAAGACCAAATTCGCAAGTGTGGTAAACAGAGCCTTGATTACGCCGGTGCCCCTCATTTAATAACTACCTGGCGTTTTTTAGCCCGCTGCCTTCAAGCGCATTATAGTTATTCGCTCCATTAAGGGCAGAATGTTAGCCAAAAGCTACATGTTTTATCAGAGGATAACATTAACTATGTTGACTGGTAGAGAACCGAATGTACATAACTCGTTTCTCAGACGGAGCATTCTGCCGAATGCGGCAGTCTCTTCCGACGGGCCATGATTAGTGCTCTTCGGACATTTAATGGCTCTCCGGTGAATGTGACACTCTGTTCTACAATGAATTTCGTCAAAGGAGTGGTTTATGCGAAAGAACTGGTTGAAAAAGAAGTGGTCAAAGACAAACGAGTAAAGGGAAAACAGGAGTATGGGGAACTTGAGACCCACCCATTCACTCTTCGTCAAATCTGGTCGTGAGAGGTTCCCTGAATCTGGATGTGCCGATTAGTGTCGGTGCTGTGTGAAGGCATTCGCCCCGCTGCCGCGGAGGTGCTACTACTACCCCTCCCTTCCATGTGTAGAACGGGATGGTAATCTTGGACCCTACGTCCGTGGCGGAGTCTTTCGAGACCGCTTTCTCCACATTTTTTAATCTAGATGCTGCTCTATCGGCATTCTTTTCTTGCCCTGATGTCGCTGAAGGCGGGCGAGTGGACTTTACCTACAGAACGGATAACATTTCAATGACAGGTTTACATTGAGTGAGCTGCGTTGCGCTCTGGCGTCATGTGCGGACACTACCTTTAGTCCGGACGATGTTCCATACGCCATACCAGACTCCTGTAAAATGGCTACTGTAATCACTTTTCGCAAACAAGGGAGGGGTCAATCTACCTTTACTAATTTCCGCCTAATTTGTCTAACCTCTTGCGATACTATGTCGATAGAGAAATCGGCAAATTTAGATTTTCCTTTTACCTGGACAGCGAATGCCACCTGTCTTCCGCACTCTGCGGCTTTCGCAAGTTAAACTCCATTTCGAAAGCTCCGCCCCAACTGTAAAATGCTATCTATGAGGCATTTCTTCGTAGACAGTATTATGGCACAGTTTGTTTAGATCAAAAGAAGGCCTATGATGCCGTATGGAGATACTGTATCATAGAGACCCTCCACATGATGAGGGGCGATAAAACGTATAACAATTTTTATTTCTGAATTTCTGCCCAATAGTGCAAGAAGAGGGCGTCACGCAGGAAAGTGCCCTCAGTGTTACACTCTTTGCTCTAAGCATCAACAGTATCACATAGGTGCTCATGGAAGATGTTCTCACTACGCTCTGCATAGATGACCTTTCAATCCCGTTTAGTGCTGTTTAGATGCCAACCCTGGAGCTTCAACTCGTAAATATAGTTAACAGCATCTCTCGCTATGTTGAAGCGCACATGCTTCGGTTTTCCTTGGCCATTGCTAAGGTAGTGCACTTCTACCGCTATCTACAGCTTCCACCCTGGCCAGTACTTGTTTGAAAACGGAGCTCGCCTGGAAGTGGTGGATTCAAACTGTTTCTTAGGTCTTGTTTTCGACCGACGCATCACCTAGAAGGCCCATAGTCCCAGCCTTAGGGTCTCTTGTAGCCGAGCCATGGACATTCTTCGTTAAGTGATCATCAGCCCTTCGAGTGCTGATAGGACTACTGCTTTACTTTTATACCAATCCTTTCTGTTAGAAGCTTGAGTACGGATGCGAGTTTTACGCATATGCAGCAGAGCATGTATCGCGGAAGGTGGACTCGATCCACCACAACGGTCTGCCTATGGCGACTGGTACCTTATAAGCACGTCCTCCATTGAGAGCCTAATTCTTTATGCCAGTGAGATGTCACTTGTCGTACCATTATCCCTTTGGGTTTGAGGCTAGGAAACTTCTTCGTGGGCTCGGTGTAGCTCTTGGGCCGGTGGCACCTCTGATTCTCTCTACGACGCCAGCCTGGAGGCTATCACCTTTGACCATTTTTAGCCACGCCTCTGCTCTTAAAGCTTTGACAGTCCCGGAAGTATCGTGTTCGACATTTTTGGATCACGCTTCGTGTCACGCTATATCAATGCCATTGCACATGGATGGCTTCCTGTCTCAGGAGGGGTTCGGCTTTCACGCCATATCCCCTCTGTTTGAAGTCCGTGGGGTTCTACAGGCGCTGCCTCTGTCTTCACGGCCGAGCTGGTTGCAATACACTACTCGGTACAGGAGGTAACGCGTCGTGCTCAGTTCAGCGAACAGATTGAGATATATAGCAACTCACAAAGTGCCCTGAATACTCTCGTGGTGTTCGTCACGCCACTGTTGCCACGAGCTGGGCCCATGTTGATGTTATCTTCTGCTGAGTTTCTGGACATGAAAGGATTGTGGGGCATGAGGGCGCAAAAGAGCTCATGGGGACGGGCGACCAGACCAGCGTTTCGCTCTTCTTCACACTGACTACAAGGTTTGAATCAGTTCAGCCCTCTGCGATAGTTTCCGTCACCTTACGTCCTAATGCCGCAACCGCTTCGTGTCACTTTCTGTCGTCTTCGAATTGGGCATTTTTGCCGACAGAACCGCCATTTAATTGAGCGTTCCTCTGTACCTTACTGCGACGACTAATCCCCGAGACTGTTAGGCACATTCTTGTTGAATTTCCCAGTCTTGGCGATCTTCACGAACGTTACTTGTATTGGTACCTGGAAGAGCCCGGTCGCTACCGCTTATCCTTTTTTATTCAGGAGGGATTCATGCACAAACTTGTGGACTATTTAACTTTTTGGAGGATAAACGCCTTCTTCTTTTTATTTACCTCTCTTTGGTGTTGGTCGCATGATCCTGCGCCGGTGAGTAGTAGGCCTCACCCGATACCAGAGTGTGTTTCTTCTTCTTATTCTTGCTTTTGTTCTGTTTCCTTATCTTTTGTTGGTTTTGACTTTGCTTCTGTTTGTTTTGTTTTGGGTGAGTAATGTTTTATCGATTTGTTTTTTAATTTAGCCTAAGATTTTATGGACTCATGCCCCTGATAGCAGTCGCCAGATGGTGGCGAAAACCTCTTCGATTTGGCTGTGGAGCATCTAAAGCCTCTTATTTGCCCTGTTGCTGAGAGCGATCGAGAGAAAGAGATAGAGAGGAATGAGGCTTTGTGAAGATAAAAATATAGAGAGGGAAAATAGAAAGAAATGGTAGGGGAGAAAAGGGGAGAGAGAGGGAGAGGGGAGAGTGCTGGGGGGAGATATTTTGTATCACTGATTAGATGTTATAATAAAGTGAAGCAGCCTCTGTGTAAATGAATTCAGACCGACACCCGCTTCCTCGTATTTCAGTCGATTTCACCTCGTTCTTCCGAACTCATCCATCGCACGGACTCTTGAACACCTGAGCCTACCATCTCTCAAGCAGTTCCATTCCTACAGTGGAGTGTAATTTGGGATAGTGTGGAGAAGATTGGCACAGACAAACATTCCCTGCCCCCTTTCGCATGGCAAACTCCTGCCCCGCAGAAAAACGTACACACACTTTCGCATATACTTCCCTTGCCATCAATACAGGATAAAGTGACCCCCCCTCCCTAATCTACACTGAGTGTAATTGGAACGTTTTTGTTTGCTGATAATTTCTGGAATTTGTAGTTCACACAACCTCACCAGTCTTTGAGGTCACCACAATAGTATACATATGTTGGGTGTAGATATGTGTATGCAGCTGAATTTATAGATGTGGAAGTGCAAGTTTGGGAGATTCTCTCTTCATCATGCGCCATTAATCTCGAATACACATATGTATATCCATTATGTATTCAAAACTGCCACTACTTGTACACAATTCAACTCGTGTATACTAATGTGTACCCGCACATGCACACACTCCTCGCATACGGCTGGCGCGCCCGGCGTCGCCGGTATGGTACACGAGCGGGTCGTGATCGCCCGGGGCCACCCGGCCCCACCTCACCTCGGATCCCCATCCGCCCCGCTTCTATCAACTAGATCGCCACGCACCGACATTCCTTCACCCCGCCCGCGCACAGTGTGTATGTGTGCGAAAGTGTATGAATTCACCAAAAGGCCTCGTGTATTTTCACATTTACGTGTGTATATGAGAAGACTCATATAACCCTTGTTTACACGCACCATCGTATGAATGTATACTCCTTCTTCATATGCATGCGTGATTGCATGTAGCATGTGCGTATAGGCATATACGTGCGTGGTTGGTTCATGTAATTGTGTGTGTGGGTGTGCACGAACTCCTTTAAGGCGTTTTGCGTGTGCGCCAAAAGGAGGCTTCGGTAGGAGAGAGCAAAGAGATGTTTAGAGAGAGGGTTGAGCGCACGGGTGTTTTTCGATGGGTGTTGTCAACATTGAGTTTCACTGGGGAGGGAAGGGGGAACAGGGAGGTCAGGAATGGGGTAGTCAATGAGGGAGGGGTAATGGGAGGGGGGCAGAGAAAAAGAAACGTTCAAATCAAGTTCCGTAACGTTTCTTAAACGTTAAATCTTTATCGCTTTAAGATTAAGTTCGCTCATGTTGGGTCGGCTTTGGTACTTCTTCTCAAGTTAGGTTAGGTTAGGTTAGGTTAGTTAAGTTGTGCCAGGAGAAATAAAGATACGTAAGTGAGGTTAGGTTAGAATGAGTAGAGTAACATTAAATTAAGATACAAATTGTGCGATTGAGTGACATGTCTTGGTGGAATGCCACCACATAGCTGCCCTTCCTGAAATTTCCGTTCAGGAGCGTTGAAATTCAGGCAATGAGGTGTCAGGTCTATCATGTTGCAGTTGACATCTGAAGGATTTCTTGCTCTCTTAGTAGCCACAATGTCAGAAATTGCGTGCCTACCCTGCCCCAATACCTGCAAGTATTGGAGGCAATGTATATCTCCCACATATTTTCAATTCCTCTAACTTCACCACATTCAGTTGGTGATCGCTCGTTGGTTTTGCCTTAAATAAAAAATCCTTAACTGCCACTCTGGCAAACATATCCACACTCTTTTTAACAAATTTTGCTCATTTGTATTCAAATAAAATATGTAATGTGGGGATGTTAAATAGGAATAATTTTTAATAGAAAATTCACACAATTATTTGTCCTGATTTGTTGAAATAGATTTCGTGTTGATGAGTAAACACACATTAGGACACATTAGTTGATTTTTGCTCTTACTGCTTATTATTATTATTTATTATTATTATTATTATTATTATTATTATTATTATTATTATTATTATTATTTATTTTATTTTTTTGTATAAATATATAAGTATGACTATTTCTTGTCATTTATCTTACTAAAACGGACCTCCTTCCTTAGTCGCTCAGGATTTCCATAATCTTTTCCCTAAATCCATTCCTATGACCTCTTAAGGATGGTACCCTACTTAAAAACCCGGTTTTCTTCCATTGTCACTTCTCCCAACTTCACCGTTTACAAACCTTTTTTTTTTAAATAAACATTTTTTGTAAGCCAGGTGTATGTGATGACCTCAGGTAATTTTAAGAAAGTGGCCAGTGCCCCCTAGGGGCAGAATCATTCCATCGAGGGGGAATGGAGGGAAAGAGGAGAGGAATACTGAGAGGGATGAAAAAGCGGGAAAGAGGGGAGCCTGTGACAGATGAGGAGAAGGGCTGAAGCAAAACTCTATAAAGCAAAGAGTGTAATGCGGGGGTGAAACTTTCCATCTGTAGATCTTTTCCTCTAATAGTTTTGACCTACTTTCGTTCTCGAGCATCGCCATAGCGTCTTCGGGCGGGGGTTGTAGGGGTAGAGTGTGGGTGAGATGCAGAAGGTGGCTCATAATGTCAGAGGGGTAAATGAACCAAATTGTCTACGGGCGGGTAACGTAGGAGGCGGCTAATAACGCGGGTTTGAGAATCCCCACTTAGACTTCAGTCGCTTGTCATAAACAGTGACTAAACCCGGATATGGGTCGCTGTCGGGGAAGACTCGCAACATATTTTGCGTTAATATGCACTGAGAGAGAGATGAATAAAGAAAGTAAGAGAGAGGGATCATGAGGGAGTGTGCATGGGACATATCATGAGAAAGAGTAAGTTAGAGAGATTATGATAGAGCATGATAGACAACATAAGAAGAACATGAGAGAGAGTAAAAGATAGAAGAGAGATATATAATAAGAGATACAGCATGAGATAGATAGAGAGAATAAAAGATGGAGAGCAACAGAAAGAGAGAGAGAGAGAGAGAGAGAGAGAGAGAGAGAGAGAGAGAGAGAGAGAGAGAGAGAAGATGACAGAGAGCATAAGAGATACAGCATGAGATAGATAGAGAGAATAAAAGACGGAGAGCAACAGAAAGAGAGAGAGAGAGAGAGAGAAGATGACAGAGAGAATAAGAGATACAGCATGAGATAGATAGAGAGAATAAAAGACGGAGAGCAACAGGAAGAGAGAGAGAGAACACGAAGGATGATAAGAACATCATATAATAGAGAGCATGAACGAGAACATTACAAATACAGCATGAGAGAGGTGATGAGTGAGAGATTGCATGAAAGTGAGAGCATGAGAGAAAAAACCTGAGAGGTAATGTGAGAGAGGATGAAAGAGATAGACCATCAGAGAGACGGTATAGTGAGCATGAGAGGGAGAGATATTCTAAAAGGAAAATGCTATGCTTATATATATATATATATATATATATATATATATATATATATATATATATATATATATATATATAATATATGAATTAAATCAATAGCGAGTTATGGTATATGATAGCGAAACCACTATATAGGAGCAAAGAATAACTAGTTTCGGTATGAAGTTTATCATACCGAAACTAGTTATTCTATGCTCCTATACTGCGGTTTCACTATCATATACCATAACTTGCTATTGATTTGTTTCATTCATATATATATATATATATATATATATATATATATATATATATATATATATAAACTGTGTATCACGGTTTATTGCAGGTCAAATTTATGGCTGATACTTTGAACATTAAACATTGTACAAACGTGAAACTTGGCCCACTGAAATATCCCAGGTAGGTATGTATGCAGTTAACATTTCAATCGTATTGATAAGATACATACAAAGTTATGTTGAGTTATGTATTTTGATGTGCTTTCAACTGTGTCACGCTTTATTTCGGGTGTACGAAAATGCGCCTGAAACGACCTCTGACAGCTACAGAGAAGACGTGGATTGTTGCAGGTCTCGCAGAAGGGTTCTCTCTTGGAGAATTAGCCCAAGAGCTTGGTCGGGATACAAGAACATTCAAGGCGTATGTGGAAAACACCATGACCAAACCAAGGCAAGATTAAGGTACGAGAAGAAGTGTATCCCAACGTGACATCCGAAAAATAGAAAAGAGCTCGGTAGCACAAGTGCTGCCATATTCGAAAGTGCTGGAGCTACTCATTTGTCCAGAAGCACCCGGTGTAGGATCCTTAAAGAGACGGCCAGAAGTGGTAAGTGCATTGTTAGACCCATCATAAGCAAGAATCACAAAGAGAAGCCTATTGATTGGGCACGGGAGTACATGAACATCAACTTGCAAGATGTCCTCTTCACGGATGAGGCCAGAGCTACTCTGGATGGCCCCCACGGATGGGCCAAAGTTTGGATAAAACTTGGAGCCTCTCTCCCGCATCCGATTCGGCGTCAACAAGGAGGTGGTGGTGTCATGTTTTGGACGGAAATGATAGGAAATTAACTTGTTGGGCCTTTTCGAGCTCCAGAAGGTGTCAAAATCACCAGCAACTACTACACCGCGTTTCTGGAGGAGCATTTCGCAGCATGGTTAAATGATCTGCCACTCTCACGTCGAAGGCAATTGATTTTTAGACATGATAATGCTCCTTCGCATTTAGCCAAGGCTACAATTTCGTACCTCACAACTTTGGGAATCACTTATGGCCTGGCCTCCCTGTTCTCCTGACCTAAACCCTATCGAACAGTTCTTGTCGATCATGAAGAGGAAAGTGTATTAAGGAGGTATCCAGTTTTCATCCAAGGATGCCCTGTAGGAAAAGATCAAAACAGTTGCTCGTACGAGTAGCATAACATTTTCCCAGATTAGTCGGCTAACAGCTTCTGTGTACAAAAGATTGTTTGATGTCATTTTAAACAAGGAAGTTACGTAAACAAATAAATTAAAGCACCAACAATTTAATTGTGTTTGTTTCACATATTTTGCTGCTCTTCTTCGGTAGCGTGTTTCATTATTACAAGACAATGGTAATATAACGATAATACTTTGTTTCATTACCTTAAATTGGCATTTGCGTACACCTGCAATAAAGCGCGACACAGTTGAAAGCACATCAAAATACATAACTCAACATAACTTTTTATGTATCTTATGAATACGATTGAAATGTTTACTACGTACCTACCAACCTAGGATATTTCAGTGGGCCAAGTTTCACATTTGTACAATGTTTAATATTCAAAGTATCAGCCAAATTTTAACCTGCAATATAGCGTGATACACAGTTTATATATATATATATATATATATATATATATATATATATATATAGAGAGAGAGAGAGAGAGAGAGAGAGAGAGAGAGAGAGAAAAGAGAGAGAAAGAGACACACACACACATACACAGACACACAGAATGAGAGAGGGCGTGGACGAGAGAGCGTGAGAGAGAGAGACTAAGAGAGAAGATGAGAGACACTAAGCTAGGGAGCATGGAAGGGGCAGCATGATAGAAAAGGTATAATAGATAATGAAAGAGAACATGGTAGAGAGCATGAGAGAGAATGAGAGAGAGAGAGAGAGCATGGGATAGAGCGTGAGAGAGCTTAATAGAGAGTGCATGAATGAGAGAGAGAAGAAAAACCATGAGTGAAAGCGTGAGAGAGCAAAAGAGAGAAAGAGAAAGAGCATTAGAGAGAGCCAGAGATGGAGCACGAAAGTGGTTGAATGTGAGAGAGTATGAGAGAGATCAAGTGGGTTAGAAGCAGCATGAGATAGGACATGAGAGTTAGAGAGGGAGCATGAGAGAGAACTGAGCATGAGCAAAGAAAGCATCATAGAGAGAGCATAATAAAAAGAACATTAGAGTAATAGAACATGGGAGAAAGCATAATAGAGAGAAAAAGACCATGACATATAGAGAGAGAATGAGAAAAGGAGAGCAAGAATGAGAGAAAGAACGTGAAAGGGAGAGAGCATGAGATAGAGCTTGAAAAGAAAGCAAAAAAGAGGTAATATGAGAGAGCTTGGGAAAAGGAGAATGCTAAAGATGAACGCATGATGAAGAGCATGGGAGAGAATGAGAGAGAGAATCAGGGAGAGAAGAGAGAGAAAGCCTAAAAGAGTTTGGTGAGAGCATAAGAGAGAGAGCGAGCAAGAGATAGTGAACAAGAGAGAGAGCATGAGAGAGGGTGAAAGCAAGTGAGAAAGAGATGATAGAGAGCATTAAAGAGATAGAATGATAGAGAGCATTAAAGAGATTGTATGATAGAGAGCATTAAAGATATATAATGATAGAGATTGCATGATAGAGAGCATTAAAGAGATAAAATGATAGAGAACATTAACGAGATTGCATTAAAAGCGCAGGATATAAAGCATGATACGAGGGGCGGTCAATAAGTTTTGCGAATCGGTAGGGCAAAACAGATGAAGGGGGGTGGCTGTTTGTGGGGGGGTTAGGACAAGTTATGACAAGTCAGGACCTGCAGCCGCATGCTCCTGCCTCGTCTATTTAAGAAGCAGTAGCTGATCGCAGATCGTCAGTCACAAATTTTTCAACAATGGGGAAGGTTGAGCACCGCGCAGTGATCAAATATTTGACCAAGGAAGGCAAGAATGCAAAAGAGATCCATGAACGCATGGTTGCAGTGTACACCGACACCGCCCCTTCCTATGCAACCATTGCTCGCTGGAATAGGGAGTTCCGCCATGGTCGTGAGTCCCCTTAAGATGACCCCCGTCCACGACGCCCGTCAGACGTGACCAACGAGGACAATGTGGCCCGTGTGGAGATGATGATCCTCATAAATCGACCGATGAAGGTCGAAGAAATCGAGCGAGAACTTGGAATATCACATAGAAGTGTTATCAACATCATCCACGACAATTTGGACATGACCAAGGTCTCTGCCCGTTAGGTCCCTAGAAACCTGACGCCCCATAATCTAATTCAACGTCATCAAAGTCCACGAGGCCAGAGTTTCACAATCTGCCCTGCGCGAGTGCGAATTCGAGGAGCTCAACCATTCCCCCTACAGTCCAGATCTGGCCCCTAGCGACTACTTTTTATTCCGCCAGCTCAAGGCTGCACTGCGTGGACGCCGGTTTAGGGACGATGAAGATGTCTAGCTCGCCGTCCAGGAGTGGATTGATCAGCAGTCGGGAGATTTCTGGTTGTCGGGAATTCAAAGCCTCAGGGACAAGTGGCGCAAGTGAATTGAAGTCGAGGGTAGTTATATTGAAAAATAGTAAAACACTTTTCCTCATATCTCATTTCCTTATATCCGAATTGCAAAACTTATTGACCGCCCTTCGTAGAATATGAGAGATAGCTTGAGAGAAAAATATGATAGAGAGCGCATGCGGGATACCACGAGAGAGATAGAGCACGAGAAAGAGAGAGATTAAGGGAAAGAGAGAGAGATAAGACAGACATACATACAGAATGGGGATCAGAGTTAGAATGAGAGCTCAAAGAGGAGAGAGAGCCCAATAGAGAAAGGGCAAGAGAAAGAATATGAGATCACGAGAGCAAGCACAAAAAATAGCATGAGAGACAGGATGGTAGAAAGAATGATTGAAAGCAAGCATGAGAGAAACAGGAGGTGATATAGATCATGTGGGATAACATGGGAGAGCAAGAGAGAGTGATAGGATGAAAAAGTAAGCATGGGAGAAAGAGAGAGCATGAAATATCATATATTGAGAGAATAAGAGAGGTATGTCATAAGAAGAGGACTAGAGTAAGCATGAGGGGAAGAGCAAAAGAGAGTGAAGGCGATGGAGTATGAGAGAGAGAGAGCTTGAGTTAAAACATGTTTGAGAACATGAGAGAGATCTAGAGAAAGTGAGAGCATTAGAGAATGCTTGAAGTGGCCAGGAAAGGGTTAGCATGAAAGAGAATATGAGAGAGAGCACTAGAAAAAGAAAACGATAGAGAGACAGTATGAGAGTTAGATAGGTCATTAGAGACAAGAAGAGAGAGAGAGAGTAAGTGAGATAACATGATGAAAATGAGAGAGACCTCAGAGGAGAGAGATAGAAAGCTTGAGAAGACATGAGAGAGATTGCAGAAGAGAGAGAGGGAGTAACAAGGAAAGGAAGTTCCCCAGGAGACCTTACGGTCCATTCAAAGGGGGTACCTTTGGACTATCAATCGAGCAGGCACATGACTGCTCAATTGTTTTGCGTCCCTAAACGGCCACTTTTCAAGACTTTGTCTAGTCTTGACTTGAACTGGTCAACAGATTCACTGTTGACAACTTCCACTGGAAGTGCGTTCCACTTACCGCAGATACTGTAAGTGAAAAAATATCCACACAGATTGCGGTTGTAATGCTTCAGTTCAAGTTTGAAGCTGTGATTGCGCGTTCTGTTCTCACTCAGTGTGAAAATATCCCGGGAGTAACAAGAAAAGAAAGTACCCTAGAAGTCCTTACGTTCCATTTAATGAGGGTACCTTTGGACTACCAGTCAAACGGGCACATCTCTGCTCAATATCTTTACGTCCTTAAACGGCCACTTTTTAAGACACTATTTAGTCTTGACTTGAACTGGTCAACAGATTCACTGTTGACAACTTCTACTGGAAGTGCGTTCCAACTACCGCAGATACTGTAGGTGAAAAGTTTTCCACACAGATCGCGGTTGTTACACGTCAGTTCAAGTTTAAAGTCGTAATTTCTTGTTCTGCTCTCAGCAATAGTCAAAATATCCCTGTCGTCAACATTGTCGAACCCTCGAAGTATTTTGAAAACTTCGATGAGCTAACCACGCAGTCTACGGGTTGCCCTGGCTTGTACACGTTCTAATCTTGCGATATCCTTTCGAAGCGAAAGACTACAAATTGTAGGGCATACTCCAAGTGCGGTCGGACAAGGGAGTTATACAAATACAGTACTATCTCTTTGTTCTGATATCCAAACTCTCACTTTATATAACTTAAAATCCTTTGTGCTTTCTTCTCCGCCTCAATACACTGTTTCGAGAACTTGAGATCACTAGTGATAGTTACACCCAAGTCCTTCTCAGTGTCGGTGGATTCAAGAGCAGTGCCCTTAAGGATATACTGAGGTTGGGGGCTTCGGTGGCCCATATGTATCACTTTGCATTTGTTCACGTTAAAAGACATTTGCCACGTGTCTGACCACTCTCCAATCTTCCGAAGATCACCTTGAAGGCGGGCAGTGTTTCCTTCCTTTGTGACGTTCATACCAAGCTTGTGTCATCGGAAAATTTAGAAATCTTCGCAACCATGTCAGTAGTGATCCCAGGACAAAACCTTGAGGAACACCACCCGTTGCCATCTGCTACTTAGACACTTCTCTATCCAACTTGCTGCATTTTCGTCTATGTCCAGCGCACACACTTTCCGGAGGAGGCGGCGGTGTGGTACCTTATTGAAGCCTCTTTTAAAGTCTAAGTAGATAACATCCACCGCCTTATACCGGCCGTGCTCACTGAAAACAAGGTGGAAGAATTCCACAAGATTCGTTAGGCATGACCGTTGTTTTCGGAACCCATGCTGGGAACTCTTCAATCGAAAGTTGGACTCTAAATATGGCGTCATTTTGTCCACCATGATGCTTTCCATGAACTTACCGACTATTGAGGTTAAGCTAATAGGTCAGTAGTTCGATGGCTGTCTAGGGTCTCCTTTCTTGAAGATAGGTGTCACCTCCGCTTCATGCTAGTCTCTAAGAACGCATCCGGTCCAGATTGACATGTTGAAGATTGTGCTCAGATGTCGTGACGCTTCATCGCGCACTTCTTTCAACACTTTAGGTAGAAACCCGTCCGGGTCAGGGGACTTATTCGTCTGTAGATCAGTGATCTTTTTTTTTATTTCTCCTTGGGTGAAGTCCATTTCCACCAGTTTCACCCCCAAGTAAGTATCTGTAAACCCTGAAGAGAAGTAGTCTTTCATGAGGTTAGCATTTTCTGCATCTGAGTGCTTTAATGCTCCCTCCTCATTCACTAAAGGGACACTCGTGCGATGGATTGGTTTACGTCTGTTTATTTAACCAAAAAACTCCTTTGGATTCTTCTTGCAAAGTCTCGCCACTCGGACTTCCTCGGCACGCTGTGTAGCATTTATGCTGGACTTCACTCTCCTAGCTAGCCTACGGTACTCCTGAAAGTCTCCAGAAATCTTTTACTGCCGGTATACCGTTTTCTTCTCCCTCAGAAGTTGACCAATTTCTCGATTAAACAAATTTGGTTCAACAGAAGACCGACGAAGGCTTTTCAAAGGGCTAAAAAGTGATTGAAGACTCATGAACGTAGTTTTAAATCTATTCCACGAATATTCAACATCCTCGCACACTTTTAGCCTCGCATCAGTCAATCCAGAACGAAGACCTGCAAGTTTTCTCGATTTACTAGTCGTAGACTCTACTATGGGGACCTTGACTATACATCTGACTAGTTGGTGATCAGTGCCACCGAGCTCTTCGCCTACAGAGAGATCCTCAACGATATCATCCTCAGAGGTGAAAACCAAGTCGAGGGTATTATTGCCTCTCGTCGGCTCTCTCACCATTGAGTCAGGAACTCGTTGTTCGTGAACTCCAGGAGTAGTGCTTCTCGCCACAAGGTTCTCTGGTTTCCCAGTCAACTTGGGTATTGAAATCACACATTAACTTGTCTTGAACAAGTTTACCCAGCAGCCGGTACAGACCCCTGTCCTTTTAAACGAGATGAGCAGGGGCTCTGTAAAGCAGCAGGATCCTGTATCTGGCAGGACTTATATCTAGATCAACTCTTAGTAGCTCGTGGTCGGATACAACGTTGCAGTTCGTCGATTTAAGTGTATCTTTGACATACAACATTACACTGCCACCCTCTCTGTCTGGCCTATCTTTTCGGAAGAGTTGGTAACCGGGAATCGTAAATTTACCTTCAAAATCTCGGTTCGAGGTTTTTACCCACGACTCTGTTATGGCCACCATTTCAGGTTCTTCCGTCGCTACGAGGCCACGAAGTTTAAGAAACTTGTTTATGATTGACCTCGCATTAAACAGAAGAACTTTCAGGGAGTCCTCAAATGTAGGACTCCCTACGCTCTTCCGTTTCCCGTATTACTTGTCTCTCTGTTCTATTTTGGTGGTATGGTGGCACCCTTTCGAGCGACCTCCGCGAAGGTCGTTCCACGGGGTGACTTTGGCGTACTGGCGCGCGTATGCCCTCACTTTGGGCCGGACCGTCCTTTGAGTCCGCTTCACGACATCTTCTATAAGGTTTAAGAGTACAACCTTCCCTTTAAAGGAAATGTGCACCCCATCCCTTTGGTAGAGATCGTTCCTACCAAAAAAGATGCAGTAGGGGTTGACAAAAAAAACCCTCCGCCGTACATAAATCTGCTAGTTGTGGGTTCAATGAGACGTTCCTCGAGTGAGCGATCCACCTTGGACCTCTTCTCAGGAGCATTCCGACCACAACACGTCTGCGGGTTTTCAACCCACAATCATCCACAGCCCCCATGACCGTCTGAAAGATCTCGCCTGTAGGGCCTACCCTACCTCTTCTGAGGTAGAGGTCGTTGCCACTTACCATCAGGGCAACGACTGAACTCTCAGAAATCTGAGATTTCTCAGCCTCTACTCTTATCTGGTGTTCCCACGTCCTGGGAGGCAACTTACCTTCACACTGGTGCGAAGGTGGGCTGCTAGCATGGGTTGCAGATCCCTTGATTGAGAATCACCGATAAGGATGACCCTCGCACATTTGGCTCCAGAGGACAGAGTCTCCCCTTTCGGAAGCGAATTCTCTGTTTCTTCTTTCTTCTCCATATTGGTCTTCTTTTTCTTGTTCTTGTTCTTTTTCATCTTTTTCCCCTATCTTCCTTTGGTTTTTCTTCTTCTGTTTCTACTTTCTCTTCTTCTTTTTCAACTTTTCTTCTTTCTTCTTTCGCTTCTTCCTCTTTCTTTTCTTTTTCTTGACTGGTTGAACCATTCTTAGAGCATGCGGCCTCAGCTCTCCTAGTATCACTGCAGATGCAGTGTTTACTACAGGAGAGAGAGGTTGATCATCAGAACCACTCACGGCAGTTGGTGGTTCATCCAAGAGTTAAGCTGACCAACCTGTGGTTAGATTTGCGATCCTGTCCTCTAGCCCGTGAATCTGACGGGCGGATTCTTGTTCCAAGCTCTGCAGCCTCATCCGCAGCTTTCTAGACCTCTCCTTGGATGCTCTAAATAGTTCTCTTAATTTTTTAAATTAGCCTTTCAAATTACAGTCGGTGCAAGTACTGTCCGGATAACATTTCTAAAAACACCTCTCCGAGAAGTCAACGCACCACTTATCCTCCTGGCATATCGCACAAGTGTACTTGAGAGCAGCAGGTCCTTTCTTGCTGGTCATTCTGAACACTTTGATATCAAGATATCACTTTGCGACCAATCAATAATTAAAAAAGGGGGGTTGGCGAGTTCGCCTCATCTGACTCGCTCCTGCCTATTGATCGGACACGTTTCAGATCTTTCCGAAGGCAGGCTCCATGTGTTGCTATTCGTCTGACCGAGTCGTTCAAGCCTGACGTGCCGTGGCTCCCAACCAAGCAGCACTGACGGCCTCCAAGGGACCATCGATTTTGCACCAGGTGAACAGCGGAACATGCCCTGTACTAAATCCTACTAGTTCCCTTCACAGCGGCGAGTATCTCGGTATAGCGTTCTAGGGATATCCCGCCACAACCAGAAACTCAACCCAAGACTTTTTATTGGCCTGGTGGCAGCCAACCTAGGAACAAGGTCCGTCACCTCGGACCGTTGTTACCAGAGGCACCACTTAACGGTCACTGGGAATGATCAATAATTACACGCCAGGGAAGGGGTTAGCGGAGCACTTATCTTCATCTTATTAATCTCACTTTAGTGACTTGGACCCTTTTAGTCCCAGTCTCTCGCAACCAGTGAGCGTCGAGTGGCGTTGTTTTTAGAGGTTCCAAAGCCTCCCTTCTGACGCATGAGGTAGCCGTCAGGTCCTTAAATATTAGATAGAAGGAAAGGAGGGTTTTTCTTTTAAAAAGAATGGTCACGGGGAGATGAAAAGCCTATAATAGCACAGGATAAACGATTTAGAGATGGACGCACTTTCTCTGGAACCCCATTTCCGACCAGTTCGCTAAGTGGACCCCTAACCGGGGTACCACAAAAGGTACCTCCGACACCATAGCTCGGAAACTCTACGGTACGCGAAAGCTCTCTCATCACGACAATGAGGCGTCAAGAGAGAGAGAGAGAGAGAGAGAGAGAAGAGATATGTAGAAGAGAAAGAGAAAAGCGGAGGGTGGGGTGAGAGAAGAAAAAGAGTGAGAGGAGTAAGGAAGAGAGAGAATTAAGAGAGGGATGGAAGTAAAAGAGTGAGGAGAAAGAGAGAAGGGAATAAAAGATCTGAGAGAGAGAATAGAGGGAAATGAGAGAGCCAAGAGAAATCTGAAGAGTCACAAGGAAGAGTAGTCCCTCAAAAAGCATTGCTGACCATACCGAGGAGATACAATTTTTTGAAGGCCCTAACATGAAGGATGAGGAAAAGCGTAGCACAAAGGAAGGCTCTCCCCACCCACCTCTCCCACCCGCTTTTGCAGGCGCAGAAAGCGGAAAGATGCCTGATTTTGCCTTGAAAAAGCCACAATCAGGAAATTTTAATAGAAAACCTGAAAATCTAACTTACTTCTATAATCTACTCAACGCTCAGTTCTATACATATCAATGGATTACATCATCACGCCGCCTCCTAATTTTGTATCGTCTGCGAACTTGGATATCATTTATATAGAAGATGAACAAGAGATGACTGAGCACGGAACTCTGGGGTACCTCACTATTCACGGGGGTGCATCTCAAGGCTACCCTTTTTATTCTCACTCTGTGTATCCTGCCTGACAACCAGTTCTCAACCCAGTCGGCTACCCTAATGGTGATGCCAACCGGGCGGACTTTGCGCATCAACCCTCGGTGTGGCACCCTATCGAATGCCTTTTGAAATCCAGGTATAAGATGTTCAAAACGGCCCAACCACGATCCCTCTCACCCAGAATACAGTGGAATAATTCTAGTTGATTTGTGAGACACGATCGGTTCCTGCGAAACCAGTGTTCGGAATCCAGGGTAAAGTTATTTGTTTCTAGATGTTTTACTATTTTATCTGCGATTATGCTTTCTAGCATTTTTCCCACAACAGACTTCAGACTTATAGGCTGGTGTTACCCGAGCTTTCGCGCTCTCCCTTATTAAATCACGTCCGCCGTCCTCCAGTCCTTTGTCACCTTCCCCGTTTCTAGTCATTCGTTCAAAGGTTGTGGCGCAAACTCACTGATTACTTCCCGAAGGAGTCTAGGGAAAAAACCATCTGGACTTGGATTATATATAAGAGAGAGAATAGAGAAAGATGAGAAGGAGAGAAAAATGTGAGAAAATGCAGTGAAGAGAGAGTAGATAGAATAAAAGAGAGAATATAAAGAGAGAAAATATAGTTGAGAAAGATGAGATAGGAGAGAAAGGAGAGATTAAGGAGAAATATAAGTGAAAGAAAGAGAATTGAGTAGAGAAGTGAGTGAGAGAAAATAGAGACAGAAGTGAGAGGGAAGGAAGAGAAGAAGAAAGGAGAAAGGGAGTGCGATAGAGAGTGAATGGGAGAGAGAAGTGTGAAAAAGACAAGTGAAAAAGAAGGGAGTAGGGAAAATGTGAGGAAATTGAGGGAGAGATAAATGAGAGAAAAGAGAGAGAACAAACAGAAGAGATAAAAGAGAGGTGTAGCATCTTATCGAATGCCTTTTGAAAGTCCTGGTGTATGTGGGTGTAAGAGAGATAAAATGAAAGATATAGAAAAGAGAGAGAGTAAGAGAGAGAGAGAGAGAGAGAGCGATTAAATTTTGCCTTTCACTGGTATTCGAGCTATCGACTATCACTTGAGAATGGCAATGGGGGAGTGTTGCCATTGAGCTATGATAGACTTAAACGTAACAAATCATCAAAGTTTTCGATTTCGAGGGGAGATCTCCTTTCCACAGCCTGGGTCTGGTTGTGGTAAACGCGTTAATTGAAAAGAACCATAGGAAAAAGGAGGGTCCTAAGAGTTGCCTCTCATACTAAATGGTCTTATGAAGTTTAAATATATCCTAAATGCATCTTTTGCCTACCTTCATCCTTAGAGTGACAAGTAATAGGATGGCAAACAAGTCTCCAGCAATGAGAACAGTCAACAGCCATCTTCAATTTGCTTACAAAAAGGAAAATATTATTTCTAATTGCATTAGACATTTTGGATAAGTAATATTTATAGTTATAGCCAAAAGTATTGAAACAACTATATTTTTTCATATAAGAAAATTGATAGAACTAATCAAACGTGTAATTTGTTTAAGTATAGTTATATGATAATTGGAGAGTGTAAAAGACCTAAATTTAAAGACAAACCCATTTTATTAACAAGGTCTGCTGACCTAAAAGTCGCGTGGTGTCACTTATTCTGATTTATAACCTTACGACCTTTAAAACTTTTAATAATTCCTGGACTGACCTTGAGAGGGCCTTGACAATTCTACCATTCGAACGAGAATGTAAAACAACATAAGTGTTTCAAATATCGTTAGAATCTTCGGAATAGTTATGATGTTATTTATTACCAAAACAAAATAATTTCCTGGCTAACCTTGGAAGACTTTGTCAATTATATCATTTGAAATAGAATGTAAAACAACATAAGGCTTTTACGTTTCGTTAGAATCGGCCAAATAGTTATGATGTTATTCCCAAAACAAAATAATTCCCGGGCTAACTTTGGGAGGACTTGGGCAATTATATTATTCGAAAGAGAATGTAAAACAACATAATGGTCTCAAAGTTCTGTCCCAGTGATCGCAGAACTTAAGATAAGATTAAAAATTGTAAAGAAGAAAACAACTCAACCTAAGAAAGATCTACAGACGTTACTTAATAATGACATAAAAGAAATGTCTAGGGACGACGAAGGCGCGTTACCAAAAGGCTCTAAAGATCCCCCCCTTCTGTACGCCAGTCAACCACTATCGGCGCTGCGCTCGGGTACAATTGACTCTGGGAAAGGTAAGGACCTACCAACTAGAGTGCGATTTATTAGGTTGGCTCTTTAAATGTAAATACGTTTGCCGGGTTCGGCTCAAGGGTTATTCGAAAGATAAACAAATAATAAAAACAAGACACATATAAATATGGAAATCTAAATAATAATCAGTACGAAAACACAATATTATTTTAGATAAAAATTAAGGAAATTAGGTCAGGGAAAATATATTAGTTATCCAATAAGTTGGATTGAATAAAATACTTAGCAAGTCTATTAGCGTTACACCAAATTGGGAATTCTTCTTAGGACTGGGAACGAAGAAGTGGGACTTACGAGGAAAGGACTCCTGGTTACCTCTGAAGGATGAACTGGGAATGTGGAAGACCAATAGCCAGGTCTTTGTCGATGGGGTCTCGATGCGAAGACGTCCAGAGAGACTCGGAAGGGGGTTGAGATTACCTAGGCTCCAGGGAGAAGTAATCACGAAATCGAGATTCGTCTGCAGACGGCAGGAAGTCTCAACCAATTTAGTGAGACAAGAGAGACCCAGGACAATATTCTCTCTATCTGCTGAGCATTTGCAGACATCACATTAAATAGGAGCCACAGCCATGGTCGACAGAGGACTGCGCGCAGCGAGGGCTTCCCAAGGGGATATCGGAAGCGGCTTAAGCATACATGGACCTTGATAATTGCGGGCACCAACGAGGCGAAAGGGAATTAAGCGAGATTCCCAAGGGATATCGGACGCAGCATAAGCAAAGATGAACCTTGATAATTTGGGGCATCGACGAGGCGAACGGAAAATAAGAGAGATTCCTTTCTACCCCAAGAGGGGAAAGATGGACACGACTGCCACCTAGGAGCGGGACAGAGTTATCAAACTGAGGGAAAGACGGTGATAAAACACCCCAAATTAAAACACAGCTGCGCTGTTCTGTGTCAACTAGAGAAATTCTGTGTGATAACAGCGTATTGAGTTTTATGTTCCCACAAGAAAGATATGCGGTGCAAATACAGAATCGATTTCAATAAATATATGAGGAAGAACAAGCAAATGAAGATGTGGAAAGTGTGATAGAAAAGGAATGGAAGAGGGAGACAGAAGTGAATGACCGAAGAAATTTTAGTGCTAATGGATGAGAGGAGAAAAATGAAAGGAAATCAAGCAATTTACAACAGGTTATATCAAGAGATAAAGAGAAAATGCAAAGAAAGAAAGGAAGAATGGATCTATCAAATATGTAAAGAAGTAGAACAAATGGAAAAAGTGAGTACAAGACAAATGTATGAGAGGGTGAGAAAGATATCTTTGAAAAGTAAAATGACAAGAAGTTCTACAGTCAAGGATAAAGACGGGAATATTCTGATGGAGTCTAAGGTTGTGCTTGCAAGATGGATGAAGTATGTCAGTGAACTTTATGATGATGAAAGAGAGCATAAACAAGAGTATGACGGGGAACTAGAATGACCAGAGATACTGAGAGAAGAAATAGTACATGCTATGAAGACTATGAAGAGCAGAAAAGCAACAAGGAGTGATGAAATAGCTATAGAAATTATCAAAGCAGCAGGCAACACAGCAATAGACAAAATAACAGAATTGATAAATAAAATATACAATACTGGATACATACCTGAACGAATGCAAGAATCCACCTTGAATACCATACCCAAAAAGCCAAGAGCAACAGAATGTTCAAAACATATAACCATTACCATAATGACTCGGCTATCAAAGATAATTTTAAGAGTACTTTTAAATAGAATTAGAAAAAAAATCAACGAACAAATACCAGATGAGCACTGTGAGTCTAAGAAAGGGATGGGCACTACAAATGGAATATCCAGGTTAAGAACAATGATAGAAAAATCAATAAAAATGCAAAAAGATTTATTTATTGGATTTATAGACTTTGAAAATGCTTTTGACACGACATAAATGGTAAAAATGCTGGAAAATATTGGGCTGGATAAAAGAGACATAAAGTTAATAAAAATTTTTTACTGGGACCAAAAACCTAACATAGAAATAGGTGGAGAAAATACAGATCGGATAAATATCAAGATGGGGTATGTCAAGGTTGCATACTATCACGGGATCTATTTTCATTGTACGAACAAAAATGTATTGAAGCAGAAGAATTGGAAGTCATCAAAATTGGAGGAATAAATATTAAAAATAAAAGGTATGAAGATGATACCGCTATAATTGCAGACTCAGAAGAAAAGTTACAAAGACTCATGGAAGGGCTAAGCACAGCATGCAAAGGAAGAGGTTTAAAAATTAATCTAAACAAAAGAGAAGTAATGGGCATCACCAAAAGAAAAGAGCAACTAAGGGTACAAATCAGCATTGATGAGAACGTAATAAAACAGGTAAACAAATTTCAATATCTGTGAAGCATTTGACAGAGGACTGAGCGTGTCAACAAGAAAATAAGAAAAGGGTTGGATTAGCAAAAACAGCTTTAGGAAACATGAAAAAACTGATAGTAAATATAGGTATTGGGATAAAACTCTGAATTAGATTGATGAAAGATTCATATGCTCTACATTTCTATATGGATGTAAAACTTGGACAGTGAACAATAGTATGATCAAGAAAATAGAAGCTTTTGAAATGTGGTTCTTTAGAAGAATGATAAGAATACCATGGAGTGAAAGAGTATCGAATTAGGAAGTACTGAGGAGAGCGGGAGCTAGTAAATGAAATAAGAAAAAAACTCGTAAAGTTTGTAGGACATGTGGTACGTGCAAGGAAAAGGGGATATGACTGCATGACAGGAAAAATTGAAGGAAAAAGAATGCGTGGGAGACAAAGAAAGAAATACATGGACTGTCTGTTGGAGCGGATGGGTGTAGGAAGAAGTGTCACGGATGTTATGGGAATGACTAGAGATCAAGAAGGATGGCGTGTCATGATCGTCAACGTTACGAGACAGACACCACCGTAAGTATGTTTTTTTACGTTCTCTTTGGAATGATATAATTGACAAAGTCCTCATAAGGTTAGCCGGGGAATTATTTGGGAATAACATCATAACTATTCGGCCAATTCTAACGAAATTTGAAACCCTTATGTTGTTTTACATTCTATTTCGAATGATATAATTGCTGAAGTCCTCCCAGTGTTAGCCACGGAATTATTTTGTTTTAGCAATAACATCATAACTATTCAGCCGATTCTAACTAAATTTGAAACCCTTATGTTGTTTTACATTTCTTTTAAACGATATAATTGCCAAAGTCTTCCCAAAGTTAGCCGGAGAATTATTTGGCAATAACATCATAACTATTCTGCCGATTCTAACGAAATTTGAAATCCTTATGTTGTTTTACATTCTCTTCCAAATTATAGAATTGTCAAGATCATCCCAACGTTATTCCGGGAATTATTTAAAGTTTTTAAGGTCGTACGGTCATAAATCAGAATAAGTGAAAGCACGCGCCTTTAGTCAGCAGACCTTGTTTGAGTTCATGTTAGTGATCTAGGTCCCTTTGTTTAGGAGCAGTCTTATACATGGAGAGTGTCCGGATACTTCACCGTAGGCTTTATACATTACTGGTGAAATCTCTGCCCTTTTCTCTTCCCAACGAGGGATCTTTCAGAAACTTCGAACAAGCGGCAGGGAGCGTCATCAGAGAATATCACTTTCTCTAGGTCTTTAACAGTCCATTCTTAATAGTTCCTATAAAATTGGAGCTCATCCGTAGGATTATTCTTGGTGATATGAGGCTTCTTTGCAGCATTTCTTATTTCCAATCGTGAGCATGCTTGGTACTGGAGGCAATCCGATCCTTGAGCCCAGACCTTTCCAGGATGCGATCCTGGCCTTTATCTGAAGCACTTGGGTGACCAAAGGATTTCTACACCGGAATGTAACGAGTCGTTTTAAGGTCATTAAGGATTTTAAGATGGTGTTCCATGATGCAATGGCCTTTTCAACTAACTCCTTGCATTTAGGACACTTTAGTGCAGAGTATCAATGGTGGCATGCTTTTCTTTGAAAAAATAAACAATTCATTTTTAGTATTGAAAAAGATTCAAACATTTATTTATACGAAAAATATTACAAAATAGATCATAATTACACTTCATTTATTTAAACTATATTTGTCATCTTTTTACTCTTTTGATCGAATAACAAAGCCCCACGGACTGGAACTCGCCTCTCCCTCCTTATTTTCAAAATGCTGACTTTTTAATAAACCTACTAGAATTTAAATATTTTAATGATTAAGCTTATCCCATAAATTTTAGAAACGAATGAAAAGTATAAAAAAAATAATATCTTAGACTCAAAACTTTGGCCCATGACTGTAGATACCAGTAAAAAATTAAGGATTAGTCCAATATTTTCTTAAATGAATTAATTTTTAATGGGTGAAAAAAGACTTTGAGGTTAAGGCAAGAAAAGGAACATTAACATTTCTAGGAATCCTTGGTCGAGGCAGATTTCGGAATAAAGGCAATACATGCTTAAGAAAACCAATAACGACATTTGTTTACTAAATACAAAAGATACGTAAAAGAACCACGAGGAACAGAGCTAAACATGTTAGAACTATCGCGCAAATCATAAAAGAACCTGATAAGAACAATCTCACTTGACGGTCAGCAATAAAAGAGATAAAAATGACGTAATATAAATGCAAGGAAGACATGATGGAAGGTTTCAATACACATATTCCGGAGAATAGTAATAATTTTAAGGAAATCAAATGACACGGCCGTCGAGTGATTTCTCTATTGACGTTTAAGCGTACGTCTCCGTGTGTGTTTATCTCTATGTGTATGTTAATCCGAATGACGCAATTCTGTATGGATATGTAAACAAATCTGCCAAATCAAAAAGGTGCGCATAGATGCATAGCACACCTTCCAAGCTGCGGCCACCCAAGTTTAAAGATTGAGATGATGAGTCCAGGGAAAGGGCCATTCCAGGGCAACTACGGTTGTGTTGGCACCTCTTCCACGCCAATTGAGTGCCAAATCACTGGCACTGTGGAATATTTTCCTTTCACAAACGATTTGTTTTAAGTTTTGATGAGGCAAGGGGTCATGTTGTGGAATGAAGTGCCATCACGCGAAGGGGTTTTTAAGCCTCTCTTGTAGGTGGCACTTGAATTGAGCTTTTGAATTCCTCGAGCTTTGTACTTTTCTCACTTTTTTACTTCTCCTAACTTCATCTAAGCAGGAAATCCTTCTGAATTTCTTGGTTCTTCCACGCCAATTGAGTGCCAAATCACTGGCACTGTGGAATATTTTCCTTTCACAAACGATTTGTTTTAAGTTTTGATGAGCCAAGGGGCCATGTTGTGGAATGAAGTGCCATCACGCGAAGGGGTTTTTAAGCCTCTCTTGTAGGTGGCACTTGAATTGAGCTTTTGAATTCCTCGAGCTTTGTACTTTTCTCACTTTTTTACTTCTCCTAACTTCATCTAAGCAGGAAATCCTTCTGAATTTCTTGGTTCTTCCACGCCAATTGAGTGCCAAATCACTGGCACTGTGGAATATTTTCCTTTCACAAACGATTTGTTTTAAGTTTTGATGAGCCAAGGGGCCATGTTGTGGAATGAAGTGCCATCACGCGAAGGGGTTTTTAAGCCTCTCTCGTAGGTGGCACTTGAATTGAGCTTTTGAATTCCTCGAGCTTTGTACTTTTCTCACCTTTTTACTTCTCCTAACTTCATCTAAGCAGGAAATCCTTCTGAATTTCTTGGTTCTTCCACGCCAATTGAGTGCCAAATCACTGGCACTGTGGAATATTTTCCTTTCACAAACGATTTGTTTTAAGTTTTGATGAGCCAAGGGGCCATGTTGTGGAATGAAGTGCCATCACGCGAAGGGGTTTTTAAGCCTCTCTCGTAGGTGGCACTTGAATTGAGCTTTTGAATTCCTCGAGCTTTGTACTTTTCTCACTTTTTTACTTCTCCTAACTCTATCTAAGCAGGAAATCCTTCTGAATTTCTTGGTTCTTCCACGCCAATTGAGTGCCAAATCACTGGCACTGTGGAATATTTTCCTTTCACAAACGATTTGTTTTAAGTTTTGATGAGCCAAGGGGCCATGTTGTGGAATGAAGTGCCATCACGCGAAGGGGTTTTTAAGCCTCTCTCGTAGGTGGCACTTGAATTGAGCTTTTGAATTCCTCGAGCTTTGTACTTTTCTCACTTTTTTACTTCTCCTAACTTCATCTGGGCAGGAAATTCTTCTGAATTTCTTGGTTCTTTCTTACTTTAAACTTTTAAATCTACCACTAATTTAATAATAATTTAGGCTTTGAATTCTGTCCCTTTAACAACAATGAACATCAAGTTCTTCTTTTCTATTCATCCCGGCTTCTGTCCCCACCAGGCGCCTATGCCCTTGACGATAGGTGAATACAGCTCTCCATATGGAGTCACGGTGGCAGGAATCAGCTACGTGATTCTCCGTTCACTCAGGACGATGACGAGCATTCTGACGTCACAGTGAGGTGAAGTGTTAAGGGGAGAGAATCAAGTTCACTTTAGCGGAGGCGTCTAGAGGTGTAAAAGGGGTAATTACTCCATCTCAAGCACGCCCCCACTTAGGTCCGTAGCGGCACTTCCTAGCTCCATGTGTGCCCTTTTGCCACTTTTCTTGAAGCCAGTTCCTTAACGTGATCCGCGAAAGAGTTCTAAGTTCTTGGTGTGGGTCCTCCTTGTTACTTCAGCCGCCTCTTTTTAATCGGGGTTAGATCCCCCCGACTAAAAAAAGCAGGATATAAGTGGAGTAGATTGCAAACCTGCTGGCAAAAACAAACCGATAAGACAGTATGTAATCTATACTTTTTTAAAATGGAATTTACACACACATGAATACTCTCCTGATAATTAGGCTTACACTAATACCACACCTGCACATAGTCAAGTACAGCGGAAAAGATCAATGCCACTTTATTTTCATATTTAAAATACGCGTTATCGTCGCCGATAAGTTCGGCGAAAGTTCATAGAACGAACAATTGACCGTCACGATTTGGCCCCTGTGCGATTTTCTTTAGAATAAAGTAAATACCCCCCACCCCAAAGAACCCTCCGACCAATCTTGTTTAAAATACCATTGTTATTACTTCTTGCCTTGTCCTTATCCTAGCTCAAAAACCAATAAAGAAAAGATGATTTTATTTTGGCTGCACATCTAGAAAAGTGTTTATCAGTAGTTCTCCTCCTAATATTAAATTCGACGGGTTATAATTTGAGCCCCTTTTAATTGTGAAATAACTAATCTGTTTAATCTAATTTTGTAGTTTGCCTTTGAGCAATTTGTTCATCTACTCGTTTCTTTAATTTTTTAGTGGCTCCTGCGTTTGTACGTTTTTTGACAGGGTTTCCTTTCGTGATAGTTCTTCTTCTTCTGACATAAGCAGACCAGAGGGGACAAGGAAGGACTCATATCTGTTATTAATCGAGAAATTACCTTTTACAACGTATATATAAGATTAATCTGCCTCTACTTATTTGAGGCGTACATTAATATATTCGAATAATTGCTGGTATTTGTTAAAATACGCATTTTAGCCCCTCTTCAGCCTAGAGGAGAGAGAGCCTACGAGGGCGGGTAATCCCTTGCGACTGGTTCTCTCTCTCTCTCTCTCTCTCTCTCTCTCTCTCTCTCTCTCTCTCTCTCTCTATATATATATATATATATATATATATATATATATATATATATATATATATATATATATATATATATATATATATATATATATATCTTCACTTACAGTACTGCGGTAGTTGGAATGCACTTCCGACGGAAGTTGTCAACAGTGAATCTGTTGACCAGTTCAAGTCAAGACTCGATAAAGTCTTGCGAAATCGCCGTTAAGATCCTCGCGAGTAATCTTCGAGGTTGCCAACGGACACCTTCGAGGATTGCGCCAAAAGTACCCTCCTTGTATGGACCGTAAGGTCTTCTAGGGTACTTATTTTCCTTGTAGCTCTCTCTCTCTCTCTCTCTCTCTCTCTCTCTCTCTCTCTCTCTCTCTCTCTCTCTCTCTCTCTCTCTCTCTCTCTGACTCGCCAGTAAAACGACGTGTGAGTAATTCGAAATTAAAAACTTGATCCCTCATATTTCTAACCTTAGTTTTTAAGAATCAAAATTCTTTTTGAATCACAAGGTATTTTTTTTATTCGTTACGTGTCCCAAATGTACAGTCGGGAAATCGACTCTCACAAGTTTTTCTTTTGATAGTTTATTGGTCGGTTAATTCAAGTATGTTTCGTTTTTGGTCTTCTAAACTAGTATTGTTTGTAAATGTAAAGCGCAATAGCAACGAGGCCACGCTTTTTCTCCATGTTTTAGTAATAAAAGTGGCATTACTCCTGCTACAACATCCGCCCCTTTACAGGGCAAAGTTAGTTATAATCAGTTCAAAACAAAAACAGCTTCGCATTTGGTGGGAATAATTTATTGGAGAGTTGCTTACGTCTAGCCTTTTTATTGCGAATAATTTTGACCTAAAAATACTATTTTAGCAGCTGCTGATTGTTACACGCACTAACCTTATGTTTCTTTACTATACAGTGCATTTAAAACACTTCGGTACTTCACAGTTAACAAATGATTGTTTTGTCTGGACAGATCCCTCCTCCATCACCTACTGGGCCTCTCGATCTCTGGAGGGAAGCTGTACAATTTGGGTCTTCCGATCCGCATAAGATGGACGGATTCGACGAAGAGCAACTAAATTAATCCACAAGCTTAAGAACAACATTTACTATGAATATTAATCGATTTAACATCCGCAACCAACTTCTAAAGTGCTTACAATACAAAAGATGATTAGGGATATTAATTGTTTACACCTGTTCAAGATGTGCGGACGAGTAACGAAACACGCCATTATGGATTAAGACTAGAAAATAAACTCTTCAACACGAACCCAAAAATCACGCAAACGTGGAATGGTTTGTTGTGAATTAGTCTATCATTTATATGTTAAAAAATCAGCTGGTCTAGTATTTTAACACAGCAAATGAAAACAACGAACATTCGTCTGTATCTCCGAAAACTAACCTTGGGATGTACCACTTGAAAGGTTTGGTACTCTTGCAAATAAAGGCCCACCGTATCAAGTAAACCACGGGAAAAGAATCATACCGATTGTTCTTCCTCCTTTTTGTGTCAAACTAAGTGTGAAGGATATTTATAAATCCTGGATCGCTTGAACACCCATCATCGAAACAGCTTTAGAGGGCTGGATATTCAATAGATTTATTCAAGGGGAAGAGGATGTTGAGTACCATATATACTTAGCGTTGTCCAAAACACATTCATTCCGTAATGTGTACAGCAGGACCTGACCTAGGTTAGGTTAGGTTAGGTTAGATTTTGCTATGGACAGTTCAACAAAGGAGCAGTGTTGTGACAGTAAATACCCCCTAAATATCGTAAATTATAAATTAACCGGTTATATGTATGGTAGATACATGAATACCATCCCCTAAGCAAGCTTGGAGGGGGATTAAATAGACGGTCGAGGGTGGAGGGTATTTTCAAATGACCCGAATACTATTTATCGTTGTCCCCTTAAATAAGCCCCCCTCCCCCTTCTCCGGTTTTGACTGCATTACACCTGGTTGTCGGTAACCAATTCTACTGCATAGTTAGAACTGCTGGCATTGGTTTGGTTATGGATAAGAAGCCCCTCTCCCCTCGGAGGGGGTTGGGGGCAAATCTGAAGGGACGCACGCCAAGAAGTGATATGGATGTCTTTTAAATGAACACTAGGAACTGATCTCATAAATCCACTTGTGTTTAACTCTTCAGCCCTCGTTATTCTTCCTCTCCAGTTGGCCGCGAGAGGATCGTGGGGACCTCCGTCCGTGCTGGAAGAACATCCTTTCTCTTGTGCCCTGTAGTGGGGATGCTGCATTCGAGGGAGCACCCACCTTCAATGTGATGGGTGGTATACACATCTCTCCCCCCGAAAAGGAAGTCAGGTGGAATTGAAAGCGAAATCCAACGAGGGCATCTCCCGTGAAATGTGTGGATAAGGAAAGAAACGCGAAGATAGAAAAGGTGCAACTATGGAGAATCTACGGCTTTAAATGAAACAAATGAAAATGAATTTGCGTCTCTCCTGAAACGGCTCGATCTTCATATGAGTAGAAAATTCGTATCGCCCCATTTTAAACTCTCCCATCGTCCAAACTAAGTCTTCAATGATTTTTAATCCTCTCACAAATACCAGATATGGATTTTCAAGGTATTTAACTT
The DNA here is from genome assembly GCA_963969495.1 of Ceratothoa steindachneri. Lineage (NCBI taxonomy): Eukaryota > Metazoa > Arthropoda > Malacostraca > Isopoda > Cymothoidae > Ceratothoa > Ceratothoa steindachneri. Next base: position 222,189,682 of record OZ018317.1, read on the forward strand.
CAACGACCTTTCGTGATAACGCAGTTCACTATGATCTAGTTTTTATCAGTAAAGTTTAGGACGCAAAGCCTTCGTCAGTTCTCACTTTTTATTCATTAAAATAATACGCATTCTCTACTCTGGCCCTAAATTCAATTAATTTTATTAAGTAAATTGCCTTTTGATGACGCCGACCGTCTCTCCGATAAGGCTTATCAGCGCAAAGCTCCCAGGAGCTCTTGATCACATGTCTGTCACGCGAATACATTTAAGTACCTGAATATATAAGAATATATAAGTACCTGATAAATATGAATTTATGTTACACGAGTACGTGAATACTAGAAAAATGAATACCAAACAAATAGAGAGATGGATGAGCATTGCACAAATACATGAATACCCATTACGCAAATACCTCCATACTAACTGAACGGACGGGTGAATACTTTTTATACAAATGCATGAATATCTGCTACAAGAATATCTGTTACTGGAATAGATGAATACTCTCCCACTGAAACATGAATACCCGTTTCACGAATAATAGTGGTAGGAATACACTATCACCCGATCATTGAGAAGGACCCACCAGCACATGCAGCGGTCGTATATCTTCTACACATTTTCGTTCCCTTCATCTTCAAGTGTGGTAGCTACAGAAGCCATACTGCAGCTGACATCTTGATGATCGCCTGCAATCACGACAACAAAGCCCCCGAAGGGTCTACATCAATATATTGTCCATATAGTTTCACTTTCACCTCTTCACAGAAGCCTCGTTCATACTTCTGACGGAAATGCCTCGATGGTTTTCGGTTCTTAGATTTAAGAAATATTTGTTTCAATAAATTATGACCTCGTTAAGTGGTACTACGCCTTGAATGCAGTCAGAAAAACATTGGGTTTGGGTATTCATTGGATGGAGTCCCGATTCAGGTTAACCTCTGAAGGACGCTGTCGTCTAGCGCCACTGAGATTGGCGTCGGGCAGTGCCAATTGGTTAGTGGTAAAAATAGGCACAAAAATCACTTTTCACGCATATAAGAATACTTCTTGCGCCCTTTAACAAGGGAATTCTATTCATTAATACCTGTCTTTTTTATTATTTTTTGTGAAATCAACCAGAACATTTTGTGAGTGTTTTGAGGAAGAATTGAGAGAGGGGACTACTTGGCGCGCTGCATTTGTCTTCCTTCTATAAGGAGAGTAGGGTAGCAATGGGGCTTTCGTGTATAAACACGATAGCTACGCTTACTAGGAACTATATATATATATATATATATATATATATATATATATATATATATATATATATTTCTTATTGCTGGAGTCTTGTTCTTTTTTCTACTATATTCATCCCCCTCCCCTCTAATCCTGTTATGAATTAGATGTTCATGCCTTCGTTAAATGATGCTATTTTTTATTTCGTAACAAGTAGTCTCCTCTTTTTCCTCTTTGAGGTATGGGCCTTCCAGCCTTGTGGATAAGGCTTTGAACTTTCATCGTCAAGGTATCGGGTTTAATCCCGAACGAGAGCGAACACAAACGGGGACGTCAGAAAATATTTGGCCGCAGATTCGTGGACGCGTTTTACAGCCGATCGCACATTGCCGCCTCTCCTCTCCCGTATTCACAGCAAACAACACACTTTTGTTCCAAGTAATCGTGCCGATGGGTAGTTGTATCCCTATACTGAAGCCCCACTTGTCCACAGGGGCCTTTTGAGGGTCCATGTCCCCACTTCATGTCCGCCAACATTTGGATACGCAATTGACCCGACGAAGGATAGATAGAATCCCTCCCACGCTCATGACCCGGCCATTTTATCGGTGTCGCGAGACAAGCCTCGATTCCCTCCTGACAACCTCTCAGCCATAGTACGAGTAGTAATAGTTTTCGCTAACTGGCCTTTATCCAGGCGGATCAGTATGACAATCGCTGGTGAGCCCGAGGAACCAGGGGCCGGTCCTCTTATGGCCCCCTTTCGCAATCCTGGGGTCGGCAAGCACTCATAACATAAAAAAATATGAATTCCCTATTATGAGATGTTTTCAGCATATGCTATACTTCTATGGTGCCATAATTATAGAGTATATTACGGCTGGTTATGCATCAAAAGGTTTTCTCGGGTATTATAATTTTAACGCAAATGTCCTAACTACCAATACTGTCACAAGGCATATATAAGCAACTTTGCTGGCTTCATAAATCTACTCATGTATATATTCATATATAGAAAATTATAATAATGTATGTTTATTGCTGGTTTCCCTGAGTATCGTACTGGGTTGGTCCTCCCCCTTCTTTTTCTTGGTCTCTTTTCTCCTCCCCTTCCCTTCCCTTTAACCCGACTCCTTTTCCATCTTTCCATGGCCCCTCATCTTTCTCCTCTATAACCCTACTTCTTTTTTTTCCTTACTTTCTCTTTACTCTTCCTCCTCCTCTTTCTTTTTTCACTTTTTTCCTCATTTTGCTCATTCCCCTCCCCTCCTCCTCTTTCCTTTGCCCGTTTCGTCTTTCACCTCCTGGTGGATGATACCAAATTACATTTTTCCTTTGATTTATTATTAATCCAGTCTAATTTTATTTTCAGATTCTTCAGTGATGTCCAGAAAGCGGGTGTATAAAGAAGAATTTCTTCACATTGGGTTTACGTTTCTCATCAGTCATTGCATCAAACAACCCCAGTGTGTTATATAGGGTGAAGTGCTCAACCATGAGTCGCTTAAAGAAAACAAACTCAAAAGGCAACTACAGGGAAAACACCCAACGCTAGCAGGGAAAGACCGCCAGTATTTCAAGAGGAAATTACTGAAGCGTCAGCGGTTATATACCCCTCTGAGCACAGGAGTATATTCTGTTCGACAAGCAACAATTGCATCTTATCTGGTTGCAAAAAGAATTGCTAAGTGTAAACAGCCACACACACTTGGGGAAAAGTTGGTGAAGCCAGCAGTCATTGCTATGGTACGTACTGTTATCGGAGATGATGCTGTTAAAAAAAATTTAAACTGTTCCGTTGTCAAACAACACAATTAGCCGACGGATTCAAGAGATGTCAGAAGACATCAGAGAACAGGTAGTGGCTGCTATCAAGGAAAATTTAGCTGCCATTGGATGAGTTAATTGACATCAGTGATTACACACAGCTCTTGTTGTATGTGCGCTACCAAGGGAAGAGTGACATGGAAGAGAATTTCCTGTTCTGTAGACCACTGAAGACAACAACAATAGGTGAAGATCTTTTCGAGTTGGTTGACAGCTTCATCAAAAAACAAGGGCTAAGTTGGGAACAATGGTTCAGTGTGTGCGTGGATGGAGCACCTGCGATGTTGGGGGCACGTCAAGGCTTCACCACTAGGGTAAAGCAAGTGAGCCCTGCTATGATAGTGACCCATTGTTTGCTTTACTAGGAAAACCTTGCCTCCATGAAATTATCATTGAACTTAACTCTGTGATGGAAGAAGTGATTAAAATAGTGAATTTTATTCAATCATCTGCTCTGCATTCAAGGCTGTTCAGTCAGATGTCCTCAGTTATGGGGTCGGAATATGAACACCCACTTTACTACTCTTCTGTCAGGTGGTTATCCCGAGGAAAAGTGCTTCAGAGTTTTTGAATTGCGTGCAGAGATTGAAATATTCTTGATTGAGAAGAAACATGCACTGTCATCAAGGCTTTCAGAACCAAGGTGGTTACTTAAATTGGCATATCTGACAGGTATATTTTCAGAGTTGAACTTGCTAAATATATCCATGCAAGGAAAAGATGGAACTCATCTCTCTGTGTCAGAGAAGCTTAAAGCATTCAAGTCTAAGCTGAAGTTGTCGAAGGGAAAGATTGCGTCTTTTCCACTCTTGAACCTTTTTCTGGAAGACAAAGAAGACTTCTCACTTCTGGACGTACAAAGTACCATTATTGAGCACCTTGAAAGGCTGGGTGAAGAGTTTGAGAAGTATATTCTGGATGAAGAGTTGCGTGACAAATATAAAGGGTGCGCGGACCCTTCGATGTCGACGTCGAAAACCTTTCAGAGGAAGAATCTTCCATTCCAAATCTGCAAGAGGAGCTCATCGAGGTACAACATGATGAAACTCTTCGCTTCAACTTGCAGCAAGGAGAAACCAGACCTTTGGAAGGGGGGGCTTATAAAGTGTTGTTGCCATTCGCTACAACCTATTTATGTGAATCAGGGTTTGCATCCCAAGCTGCCATCAAAACAAAAAGCAGAAACCGGTTGCAGCCTGAACATGATTTAAGAGTAGCACTTTCTACGATTGAGCCACGAATGGACAAACTTATTAGTGAAATCCCGCCCCAAGACTCACATTAAAATCAGTTATCAGTTGGTAAGAAACGATTTTATCTTATTTGCCTTTGTGGAATGTAACATAATTTTTTTTTAGAAAAATGTTCATAGTAAAGTGAATTAAACTTAATCATGTTGATTTTGTCTCTTTTTTTCAGCATTTCTTACAATAAAATTATACTTGTTCTTTGCTTTTACCGCCTACGCCGTACAGTCAGTAATATAGTGACATTCAACACATACATTATATAGTTATATACACTGCATAAAACCAGTGGGGTCGCAGTTATGGCTGGAGGAGCATGATTGGGGTCACCTGCTAAAAAGGTTGGGAACCAGTGTCTTAGGGGATAGGGGCCAGGAAGTATTATGTTTTGACACCAAACAGCGTTCAAGTGGAACCTTCGTCGCCCCGGGGCAGAGGTATGTGGATAGAAATACCAATCGGCAGGGTTGTGTGTGTTGTGTATGGGGGAAATGGTTGAGAGAGCTCCTGATCCCAACCGCCCTCTCACGCAGGAAATTACCCCCCCCCCCCACACACATTTTAATCTAGTTAATTTAGGTTGATGCATCATGACGCGTGTGTTAGGTAACGGTAAATGTTGCGAGTATGGACGGATGCGATTCTAGCTTATTTTGAGGGTAGGCTCGTTGTTGGAGACGGCTCGTCGGGGGGATGGGCCTACGATGATCCTGAGATTTCATTCATTTATGGGGTCTTGGGGGCACAGCCCCACAGTATATATTCGGAAAAAATCGCCATAAACTTTGTCCACATATATTTCAGCTCAGAAAAAGTAGCTAGGAAAAATAGCCCCAAATAAGCTAGGACTCGGATCCGGCCATACTTTACACAATTACCCCAAAATGACCCAAGGGAAAATGAAAAGACAAATTTCAAGTAATTCCACCTTTTCGTAGGCCATTTTCAAACTCCATAAAATTAATGAATTCAATAAAGTTCGACGGTAGATGGAATTAGTTTCTTCATTTATGTGGGACATTTTTGCACCCTTTTTAAATGCACATATTTTTGATACTGTCAATTACCATTAATAAGGGAATATAAAACCGTGAAGAACTACAAGGAGAGGTAAATCGTTGTACTATCTTTGGATGCTACAAAGTCCTTGTTTCTGAATGCTGGAACTACTTCCCTTCTAGTTCTTCCTCTTTCATCTCCCGCCATAGAGGGATCATGATCGCTTTAGTCCCTGGTCCATTATCTGATTCAAAAGCTTTCAAAGTAGTCCATGAATGTTTAACCCGGGATTGCTTCGACGTTCTTCTCATATTTATCCTGTTCTGTAATTATCCCTTTCTCCCTTACCTCCACTCTTTCTCTCTAGCAGTGTGTCGTTTGGCTTGGCAAATTCACCCCAAGATTTCCGCTGATCCTCTATAAACCTTTGTATGGATCCTAACCGTGGAGCTACGTAGAGCTCGATAAAGGACAGAACTGAGAGAATCATTACCATTATAAGAAAAAGGCTAATGACAACGAAAAATATTTCCAATTTTTTAATAAGGGTTTCAATAATATAAATATACATCAGCAAAATCTCAAAAAATATATTGTATACATATACTAAATTTATTAGACAATTAAAAGCCCGTATATATATATATATATATATATATATATATATATATATATATATATATATATATATATATGCATATTTACAAGACAAACATTAAATTACAAACGTTAATTTTAAATGTATATTCAACGATATACATAAAAATTCAGTTTAAGTATTTCTTAACACATCATCTACTGATTCAGCAGAGTGAAAGAAGTGTAAAGTTAAATATCTTTGGTTAAATTAACCCACTGTTCAACAATAATATACTAATTTCAGTTGTTTTACAACAAAGTAAAAGAATTCTTTAATTCCCAACTCTTTCATTTTATTTAAAGAATATATGGCACATACTTTCCAACGTTTAGAGGAACACATTGATATAGAGATTGGGTCAAACCTTAAACAGATTTACGTGCGATTACGTTTTTTTTCGGGTTTGGTGCAAATACGTTTTTGTGGTTGGTTGCAATAACCACGAGTTCTCTCGAAAGCCACGTAAGAAAGTTCGTTACTGGTCTCCCTAAATGTCACAGATACAATAACACTGATTTAAAGCTAAGAGGGTTTTGAACAGGAGAGAAGTTCCGAAGTTCTATCTTCTCAAGATGTCATCTATGGAAAAGCCGAGTCGTCTTGTTGTCATGGTAGCAACCACCTCGACTTCTTCTTCACCCTCCGTCACCGTCGGCAGGAGAGTCTCGTCTTCAATGTCGACATCGGCGTCCTCCAAATGGCTTGCGAGGGCACTTTCGGAGGCGTCCGGGAGGGTAGGAGTGAGGGAGGACTGGATGACAGAGGTGGAAGTGAGAACGAGGGGGATGGTTGTGGCTGCCCTCGCCTGGGCATCGAGGGAGGACGTAGAAGAGGAGTCTTCGTCAGGTGTGGAGTGGTGGGCATGTTGGGCCTTGTGAACGGCTAGGGTCCTCGCCTGACAGAACCCCTTGTGGCAGACGGTGCACTTGAAGGGCTTCTCCTTGGAGTGGATGTACTTGTGGTCCCGCAGGTGGTCCTGGCGCCGGAATGCCTTCCCGCACACGTCGCACGGGAACGGCCGCTCGTCCGTGTGCGTCCGCTCGTGGATCAGCAGATTGTAGCTCTTGGTGAACTCGCGAGAGCAGTACTTGCAGATGTAGCGCTTCTTCGGCCGCGTCAGGCGCCCCCCAGGAGTCAGCAGCAACCGGCTAAGGGCCAGATCTGCACCAGAAGACAGTGGAGGAAGCGGCCCGAAAGGGGACCATGGCAAGGGCTGGACGCCCTCGATGCCACCGTAGCTGCTGAGGACACTGACGAGACGGGGGTCCGGGGACGACTTATTGAGCACGGAGGGAACGAACGGAAACGACGGGAGGAAAGGGAACGTGGGGGGGATCCGGGCTGCCAAAGGGGTGAAGGCGGACCCCATCGAACCTGAAGAAGGTAAGGTAGCACCGAGAGACGAGGAAGAATCGGTCACTACCGCGCGCTCGGCAATCACAGACGATCGCTCCATGGCTGATACGATCACAATAAACGCGACACAGGCCAGAGTCCCCGTTTTATAGGCACAGGAGTCGCCAGGGGCAAGTTCGGGCGCCCATTGGCTGCTGCAGACGGATCGGGCGCTACGCTACCGGTGGAGGCGGATCGAAGGGCGGAGCTTGCTCACTGCCCCGCTCCCATTGGTGGAAAGCACTAATGAGGGAGGGGTAATTCCCTCCCAAGCTGGCAGGAGGGCGTGTAGAAGTAGTCTACTGGACTCTGTTGAAGAAGTGACTCGGGATTGTTATCTAGAATCCTGAAAGGAGGGGGAAATTGCATAGAAGAATGCGAGGAGGAAAAATACCCTTAATTTTACCCCCATGAGTAGGGGGATGGACTTTCGCCCACGATAAGGGGCATCCCCATAAGGCAAACGTGGGTTACAAAATAAAAAAATATACAAGATGAGGGTGATCAAAATGATAATACAGAGTCCATAAGACCCCACGAGTGTGTTGGCGCGCGGTGTATATCTTCATGTCCGTTCGTGTGTGTGTGTGTATGTATGAATACGTAAAGAAAGAGAGAACAGCCTTACGCGCTCGTGTTTGCCTGATTTGATTCTGGGAGGAGTTTTCGTGTGCGAAGGGGTGGGGTGGGGGGGCATCGGGATTGCTCCTCCTGACTTCTCCCGCCGAACATGTTCGAGACGTGTTCCCACGGTCGCTGTGAAAGAACAAACGTGAACAGAAATAAAAGTGTAATTGAGCTAATATCGCGCGCCGAATCGAATCGACAATGTTCTAATAAAGCTTGTACCGGTGAACCACACACCCTTAAGCACTCGCGTGCATTCACACACACACATATTACAACATCTGGGAACGCAAAATTATCGCGCTCAAAATGGACATTTTCAGAAGAGGAATTTTTATTGGGACAAAGACCTGAGCGACATCATTTAACGGGGGCGGAGGAGGATCTTTGGTGGAAAGCCTGAATTGGAGGCATGCTGGTGACTTGGTCAGTGCTCGCCTCTTTCTTTTCATGCTCAATTTTGAACTTTATGAACTTACTCTTGAAAACCCCAATTTGCCCCTGCGAATCTTCAACTGCGTTTGAAAGGGGCAGAATTCAAGAGCTCTCTTTAGACCATAGACCCACTGGCGAGGTCATATGGACCAAGACATTGGAGCAACTTGACACACATAGATTAGCCCAGAGTGCCCATACAAGGTTGGTTTAGCATCAAAAGAATGTAAGAAAGAGGAGAGATGCTGACCGCTTGCGAAATATAGCTACTATTCAAAACGCCAACCAGTGCATAGAGTGGTCCACGTACCGCAAAGCGATTAGTTAGTATGAGTGAAGTCCTCTCCAACGGTCTCGTGCTCGAACCCTCGTTTCTCACAGTTGCAGCTGCCCCCCTTCCCCATTTTTCATCTTTTAAAGGTCGAAACATGGATATCAACATCTGATGGGTGGTCTGCCTCCCCACTCAAGATTGGAGGTGCCAAACTTTTGGCTTATAAGCTCTGAGTCGTGGTTTTCCGCATATGGGATCAAGAATGGCAACGGATGTCATCGAGTCCACGAATCACGTCACAAAGGACATTCGGTCGTTCGCGTCATCGCAGCTATAACCTTCAAATCACTTAAAAGCCCTCAACTACAGGTATAAATATAGTATATGAGAGAATATATTACCCAAAGCATTTTTATTTCTCTTTTTGTTCTCATAAGAACCTAAAAACAGGAGGAGGCTAACTAATGACTGAAAATTCAACCTGGGCCAGAATTGAACACTGGTTCTCAACGTATGTTCCACCGCATAATGAGGTGGTTGAGATGCGGTTAATCGCAAATCAGTTTGCGATCCCCCAAAGATAATTTAAATGCGATCCTTAGAGCTTAGGGGACTCGTAACTACATTTGAGGAAACTAGGGGACGCTCTTCTTTAGGAGCGAGAAATAAGTGGTGGGAAATAAAGTCTGTATTTAAATGCCATATATAAAGAATGTAATAAAAACCATTTTAAAACATACATATCAACTGGCAATACATGAATTTACATAGTGACAACATTATATGTATATGAGGTCATGACATAAAATAAAATATCTAAGGTACGGTTCGGTTAGATGATTAAAGGAACACACGAACTTTTTTCGATCGAAAACCTATGGTTGTTTATGGTAAGAAGAATTGGGATTGTCTTGGTCGCAATGTAGGTAAGAAGTTAACGAGGATATAATTTAGTCTACAAATTGCCATTAACCAACAAGATGTGAAACACACAGGGAAAAATAAATATAATAATACGATTAAAAAAATAAATAAAGCCTTGCGAGAACACCATCATGTCTCGGGCTGTTTATTCAAACCATGTCCACCACTTTTAACAGATGATCCACCTTCATCTATCCTTTGGTTATAAAACAACAAAAAATAACAATCTTGAGATAAGGCTGTATTAGGTTAGGTTGGTGATCGTTTAAAATCTCTTTCTTCAATCAGTTATCGGCAGCGAATTAGGCGTTCGAGGCTATCGAGAGGTTAAGGATGACGTTCGAGGCTCGTAGTGTTGGGAGTACAACCTGTAGGTTAGGTTAGATTTTGGAGAAAGGAACTGGCGCAAACTTCTCGCAGAAAGTTTTTCCAATCAATTATCGCTTCTGTTGACATTTTAAGCTCTTTAACAAAAAAAAAAAAAACATGTAACTATCAACCCTTTGCGCCATGCGTGAATGAAACAAACGATTGTCTCAAAAGATATTTTTTATTCTTCCAATTACGTGTTTTTTCACAACACTGAAATGGCATTCACACTTATTGCAGGGAAAACGGCAACGAGAAGATTGTAATGAAAGTTTCAATAGCCACGACCACCTAATTCGCTGCCGGGTCTGTTCCGCAAAAGACCCCAGTTATCTTTATGTGAAGGAGATTCGGGGCTCATGATTGATTAAGGGGGGCGTTCATCCCCAGTTATTACGCAAGTGGTCTTGAATGTAATAGGAACAAAATAATATCCACCTTGTCTAAAGAATTATTGAAAACTGTCATACCTCTACATCATATCTACCATTTGCGGTAATAGAATAATTAATCAACTAATTAAAACAAACAAACCATCCCCCAAATAATTAGGCAAATTTCTTCCCCTTCCCCTCTCTCTCAAACACATACACACTTTCTCTCTTTCTCAAACAAACACACACGTTCTCTCTCAAGCACACATACACGCTCGCTCTTTCTCTTAAACACACATACACACACTCTGAAACACACACATATACGCCTTCTCTCAAACACGCGCATACGTTGTCTCTTTTAAACACACACGCTCTTCTCAAACGTATACACACACACTCTCATTTTCTCAAACACAGACACACGTTCTCTCTTTTTCAAACAAACCACCACGCTCTCTCTCTCTCTCTCTCTCAAACACACAAACTCTTTCTCTCAAACCTATACACGCTCTTCTCAAAACACGCACATACGCTTTCTCTTTTAATCACACACACATACACTATCTTTCTTAAACAAACATACGTACGCTCTATCTATCTATCTATCTATCTTCTTCTGTATCATATTCCTGTTACTTTTATTATATAATTGCTTCGTTTTTAAACCCTACATCCAAGACTGACCACGATGCCATCCTTGGTTTCTCTTCGTATTTTTAAATAACGAGTCTAAAGAGCGGTCAAATAGCGCCCAAATCCTTGGTCTTCCTTCCAATGGGATATTTCCCTTCATTCATTTAAAAAAGGAAAACCAACATGGGCATTTACTCCATAACAATTTGAAGTGATGTTTGAATGGAATGTGAAGTTGTTGTGAATGAAGTTGTATGCTAGTGACATCAGTCACCAGAGGGAATGCTACTGTTTTTACCTAACCTTTGCAAACCAACGAGGGCAGCTGCCATAAGTTCGCGGCTCTTCCTCGCTATGAGTTTTGCCGACCTAGGGATAATATGATCTGATCCTTCCCACTACAAACTCGTATATTTCCTCTACCCTCCTAAACACCATCTGTCCCTCCAAAATAGGATTTAGTAGCTCCTTCTCTATGAGATCTGCCAATGTTTCGGAAAAGGAGATTCAAGAGAGTTACGCCCTCTTTTTGGTCCATAGTTCACAAAATTGCCATTACATTCTTCATGAGTTCTCACTTCCCCTATTTTTAACACTTGCGTGGTGCAACGTCTCTTTAATAACTTTCTCTAGATAATGTCCTCGTTAGTTCTCGCTTTATTATTAGTTCAACAAAAAAACACCGTCGTACGACTTAACACACAATTTTATTATTATTATTATTTTCTACCTCTAATCAAATCCGATTATATAATAAAAGAGTCTTTACTGGTTACCCTCCTGGTCAGTCCTTTTACATAGCAATTCATCTATCAGACTAGGAATAGATCAATAATACTAATAATAAATCAATAACATTGGCCTACAAGGGTTTTGGTGTTTAGGAAATAGACATCATTCCTGTAAGAAATCGGTCTCCTGAATCGAAGCATTACCTTCATTTTGATCTATCAGGTCGAGTTTTTAAGTTGTCGAACATCCTTTTATAATACATATATTAAGTTTGAGTTAAAGGCCATATATGTATATAAGTATATTTGGGAGTTAATGTCCATATGTATATGTCATAAGTGTGTATATGTTATAAATTAGTCACTATGTATATGTGTACGTTCACTACATTGGATTCTTTACTTTATCCTAATTCTAATAATTTTCTTTTTTCCCGATTTTTCTGATTTCGTGGTGAACTAAGCAATAGAAAATGAGCAAGATGTCCTCTTCAAAAAAGTGTTGCGTTAATTCTCCAAATGTGTTATGGAAACACAAATGTGAAAACTATAAAGACCTTTTGACCAACTTGATATCAACTTTTCGTGATATTGGTGAACCCCCAAAAAACTAGCCTGCACACACATTTTGTGATATATCCTTCATTCATCCACTAATCACCCTTACTTTGCAGTACATGAAAGAAACAACGCCTGTGAACACAACTAGATCTCAATGGGAGCTCCAGCAAAGAATATTATACTGCGTCAAACATTAGTACAAGACAGGCTCGTTCAAGAAAGTGCAGGACACTTTCGTTCATCAGTTCGAATGTGAAAAAGATCCCCCCCCCGCCCAAGAGCAGAATTCAGGACTGGGTGGACCACCTCGAGAACTATGGGAGAGTGGAGAACCTCAATGCGGCCAGTGACAACTGTCCAAGCCATTCAAGACGCTCCAGGAATCGTACAGCTGATCTGGTCGAGAGCATGAGAGAGTTAGTTCAGCAGAGTCCAAAACGCTATGTGCGCAAGCGAAGTCAGTCCCTCGGTATATCCAGTGAGACTTGCAGGAGAGTGCTAGTAATGAGTGTAAAGGCCTACCCATATATAATACAGAGGAATCAGACCCTTATAGCCTCAGAAAAGGAGCAGAGAAAAGCCATGGCAGTCAAGATACTGGAGAAGACTCAGGAGACCCCAACTTTCCTTAGCCTCCTTTGGACCTCAGATGAAGCTCACTTCCATCTTGAAAGAAAGGTAAACTCGATGACAAATGTCTTCTGGGGGACTTCCAAACCAAATGAGGTAGCCACCAAGCCTCTACACTCCCTTAAGTGCACGGTATGGACTGCAATCTCAGCCAGGGGCATCATCGGACCATTCTTCTTCGAGGAAAAAGGCTAACGATTCCATCAGCCCATCAAAGAGATCGAAATTCGTTACCAACAACCTTGGGACGTTGTGATGATAGTAGACTATTGCTAGCTTTTAAAATGAGATACTCTTGTTGTTCAACATCAACGGTGCGCAAATAAGCATAAATTTATTCCCTGAATTTTCTGCCAAAAAATCTTTGCCAACCTGCATTTTCAATCTTTAATTTTTACCTGCGCTTTGTTCGTTTATGTGTTATGCTCTCTTAATTGTTTCATATTAATTGCCCCTTGCAGAATTAAAATAGTTTAAATAAAGAAACATTTTGGTTTAATTACATTAAAAATCACTAATATCAACTCATGTACACCTTTGGAAATATTTTCATGCCTAATTTTCATGCATCTAATAGAGCCAAAATGGAGATGAGGAGAGACAGAAAACAAGACCTGACGGAGGAAAACTGTTGTTATTTTCGAATTTAGCAGGTAAAATCATTTAATAATTCGTTGAAATATTTCTGGCACCAGACAAAAGATTTTATTTGTTGTCCAGTGTAATAGATCAATAATACTTATAATAATCCAGCTCTTTTTGTTGGCTATATGGAAAGGGTGTTAAAAAGATTTCAGTCGTGAAAGTGAATTTAAATGCTTCTACTGTTTACAATAAAAAAGATTGTTGTTGTTTTGGGCGAAACGGGTTTACTAGGAATACAAATAGTAATTTTACCCTAAAATTAATTGGCAAAATGATGGTTAACTCTTATGATGAATTGGAATTAAATTGGATATTAGTTTCAGGCTGAGGTCAATGAATCCTGAACCACAAACCTAAAATTTGGTGAGAGTCAAATTAACTTCAATTAAGGCTTCGGGATTATAATGACTTACCTAACTCTGTACCACTCAGGAAATAATATTTAGCTACATAATCCTAAATATCGGAAAGTTGTGTGATCTGAAAATAGCAAGTTTACTCGAAAGAGAAAACCGGAGACGGAGATGAGTAAAATAAATCAACAAGTAGGCAATATTATTAGGTTGTCAATCAATTAATTTCGTTTTTGTTAAAAGGAAAATATACTGATTTTTAATTTTTAAGAGAAAAGATACCTCTACCTAGGTAAATGATGGGAGGCTATTGTTAGTGATGATGGAAAGGAGTTTGTTAAATAAGTTAAGTGGTTTCCATCATATTGACAAGGTTCTCCCCTCGTTGATCCAAGTAATGGATTCTTTTCTTGAAGAATTCCTTAAGTTTTGATGGAATATGAATTGATATTTTTTTCCACCTCTTTCAGATCAAAGCAAAATTTGCCATTCATATGGTTTTGTAGAGTTAATGAGAAAGTTCATGTGGCATTACTACATTTATCTATAAATAGCCTACAGCAAATTTGAAACAATTTAACAACTAATTTTGGAAGTTGTTCTAAAAACAAATTCATTCTTTGACACCAAGTGTGCAGTAATAGTAAATAAAATTAAATACTGTTAGTCTACTACGGGTCTCCTGATATATATATATATATATATATATATATATATATATATATATATATATATATATATATACATATATATAATGCTCGCGTTCAAATGGGAAGTAAAAGTGTTCCAGATGAAATTGAATAAATAAAGAAAAACACAAAGAAACGGTTCTTATTTTCGCTCTAATTTTGCATGCAACAAAATCCCCATAGAACCCCCCTCCCCCCCAAATAAATCTAAGAATAAGGTCACAAAGAAAGGAAACAATAGTATAGACACGTAGCTAAACATAAAGAGGTATTAGAAGCCTTATAATGGAGCATATATGTAATGATATGGATGGTTCAATGAACCAGTTCTCTCGTAGGGTAGAAAAACCATAATTCGTAAATAGTTTTAAATTTGTCCAATGTTGTAAATGGACAAATTGACCACAAGGTCCGAAAGGTCGGATTTTATGATATTTAAACTAATACCACGAGTTTTTTTTGTTTTTCTTTCCTCAATAATAATAATGATAATACTGATAAACAATTATAATAATGCATTAATAACAATGTAAATAATAACTATCATTAATTGCGATCTAAATAACTTTATTATTAAGGATTTTAATAAAATCAAGTTAGTACCGCCGTATATCGCGATATTAATAAGAGGTAAATAATGATATTAATAAGAGGTAAATAACGACAGTAATAAGGCGTAAATAACGACATTAATAAGAGGTAAATAATGATATTAATAAGAGGTAAATAACGACAGTAATAAGGCGTAAATAACGACATTAATAAGAGGTAAATAATGATATTAATAAGAGGCTAATAACGACAGTGATAACGATATTAATAAGAGGTAAATAATGATATTAATAAAAGGTAAATAAAGACATTAATAAGACGTAAATAACGACATTAATAAGAGTTAAATAATGATATTAATCAGGGGTAAATAAAGACATTAATAAGACGTAAATAACGACATTAATAAGAGTTAAATAATGATATTAATCAGGGGTAAATAAGAATATTAATAAATGAGGATAGTAATAAAAACGTTAATGAAAAATTGCCTTTTTTTTGGTAACGATGGATTGGTCCATTCCCCGTCATAAAATCCAAGAATTTTTATTGTCTTTTTTTCGTTCTTAAAATCATAAACCACTTTTTTAAGTACCACCTCTACCACAACCTCCACTCCCAGCTAAACAGTCCATCGGCGTGACTCTCTCGCCTCTAGTCTACAAATGAACCAAAGTTATTTTTGAATCACCATATGTACCCCTCCCCCAATCGAAATAAAGCGTGGCTTTTGTGAAGCAAATTCTGACCGCTTCTCTCACACACCCTGTAATACACTTTCCGACACTAAATGGGAAATCTTCAAGTAATGATCAGAGGATACCCGTGACAAGACCGGACCCAAAGCTTTTCCATCCCACTTTTAAGTATCCCCCCGCCCCGCCATTTTCGGGTTCCGAATCCCCTTTCTCCCTTGACATACGCTCACACACACCACCACCTCCATTTCCCGCGGATAAAGAATGCGGCAAAGTTTCACATGGGTGTATTCGATGAAGGGTGGGAAAAATTTGGTTGTGCTGTTTCCTCATTGGTGTGTGTTCCTGGTCTGTTCGAGTTGAGACGAGTGTGAGAGAGTATGAAGGTAAAACCTGAATAGCACTACTATTACATCCAACCCGAATAACTGCTTTTAGTAGTGTTCTGGCGAATTACGTAAAGAGTTTCTTCGTTGGAACCTCTTATCTTTAGCAACTTCTACCTCATGAGGTTCATCCTTGGCTAGGGAACAGGGGCATACCCGGAAGAGTTCAGAGGCAAATGTGTCATAAAAAACATTTTATTTAAATACATTAAACAAAATAATAAAATATTTGGGTTTGATTAGGTTAAGTTAACTCAAGGTGCAGGATGAAAATGTTAAATCTTCTGATCTTCCCCCAGAGTTTAAGTTTTCCAAGTATTTTCATTTTTTTTTCTTTCGAGCTTTTTCTTTATCTTCCACATCTCGCTTTGTCTTACTTCACTCTTTTCATATTTTTCTTGATAAACATCCTGGCAGCAATTGCTTCCGGGTTCTTCCCTATAACCAAATTAATATTGTTTCGTTTAATTAATTTAAATTTTATTAAAAGAAAGAGACACGAAGCTACGACGAAAACTAAATTCATGAGAATATTCGAGTAAATTCGAATAGATGTGTTCACTGTTCTTTTTGTTTAGCATCGACCTCATTAGGATCTGTAATTCCTTCTTAATCCATTTTATGCTGAAATTTTTAAATTAATTTTTAATAAAACTTTGTTTAAATTCTACATTTTTAGGCATATTAAAATTTAAAGTTTCATTGCACCCTGTTTTGTACTTCCATAGCATAGTTTTGTGAATTAAAATTAACGATTCATCTATTGTGGCGAAAGACATGGTTGGCTATAGACGGGTGGCCATACATAAAATTAATCCATCGACAATAATTATGATAACGATAAATATGAATATATATATATTCCAACTAACCCTAAACACCGCAACTCCGACTTACCTGTTCTCCACACTGGCTGTGTCCGGACAACAAACAGCTCTTTGCTCAGCAGGTTCCTTTCTGCTTTCAGTTCCTCGCACTCGTCTCTGCTGAAGGGGCGATCGTGCCTTCTCTCTACTTGACCCTCATCGTACGCCTCCTGGCATACGCCCCTCTTCCTCGCTCGGCGCTTTCGTGCGGGCTCCGGAAACCTACTTCTGTCAGGCCTTTTCCTATTTGGTGGACGGGCGTCCTGGGAAGGCTTCAAGCCCTTGAAGATCGCCATATAAACCTATATTATTATTATTATCATTATTATTATTTCTGTATCCACTATCTCACCGAATCTAAGAAGAGTCACAGGAGTTTACTCTCTCGTATTATTGTTTCTTCTTTTAACTTAACCTAAGTTTACCTAAACAAACTTAAACTTAAATATTTGATTTATTACAAAGCTCAAGAAATTAAATAAATCTTCTTTTTTTCGTATTTGTGTAATGTCCTCATCTATAATAATGTTGCCAGTATGTAAGCCATGTATTATCAGTTAATAAATATTTTAAAATATTATCTTATTCTTTTCCTAGCCAAAAATGTTACTTTTTTCTTTAAAAATTTTCTTGACTTTTTTTTCGACCACGTATTTTGTCCATTTCAAACATAACTAATTTAAAAATTTTACTTTATACATTTGTTTCAATTATTTAATAAACTATTTTTTTCATGTACAAGTTAGGCCAAAATTAGGTATATTTTTTGCTTATTTCTCTCAAATAAAAATTATTGTTACCTACTTTTGGCTTACGCAGCATACATATATACCTTTCATGACGTCATGTACGTAGTTGACGTATAAGTCATGGTTTGACAATAAACGACATAGATACATAAGATTTCTTAAATTTATTTACTATGGTCACATTTCCAGCGTCTTCTCTTGTATTGTTGTTTCTAGCAACTGTTTCAGAGCCCCGATCAGATGACCCAATGAGAAACACCTAGGTGTGGCATCGATGGTTTTTAATATCTGAAAGAGGGTAAATCTAAGCATGAGGTTAGGAGGGTGATCTTCAGAAAAGTCACTGAAAAAGTCACGTTTGACTAAGAAAACAGCCACACTTTATTTAAATTCATAAACAAACATATTAATAAAAAAATCTAATTAAAACCATGATTGCGTTAACAGACAATATATGAATTTTACATACTAAAAAAATATTTAGGAGGAAATTATACAAATGCGAAAAAAATAAATATTTATTTAATCTCTTAATGAAACAAAACATTAAATGAAGAGACGAGGCCAAATCCTGTCCTAGTTATTGACATTTTAACTGTGACTTTTATTCCTTGTTTCGTACTCGATAATAAGATAATCGGAGTAAAAGATAAACGGGAAAGTGGGAAGTAATGAATAACAGTGATTGACTCGAGAGTAAATACTCACGATTACGTTACAGGTCAAAAGTGTCTAAAAAACTCACTCCAAGTAGTCTCCTCCTTATCGAAGTCTACTTGGCTTGCTCTGGATTGGAAAGGCGTGCAATTTTTATGTCCCTTCCCAATATATGTAATGAAATTATATCCCATGGTAGTGTAATTTTTAGAAGTTTATTATAATGATTATTTAAAGCGAAACCCAGCAAGGGCATCTACCGCAAAGAAGTTTAAGAGATCTGTGAAGATGGGGGAAGGGAAAATATGTAGAAGACATATAGCTGTATGTTCTCTACAGGTATTGGGGTTAGGAGGGCCCGCAAACTTTGCAAATGTCAGCCGCAGCTTGGTTAACACAATGACGGGTAGCGGATATCATCCACCACTTCAAGGTGTTTTAAACGGGCGGAGCTTAGTATACCCTTATAGCTTATACCTGATAATTTGTTTTTATTTGAAGCCGCGACTTTTATTGTTTTAATTTTCGATGTTTCAGATACAGCGGAAAGTTCGTGTTTATTTAGTTTGTAAAAAATACAAAATTAAATTCATGAGAAAGTCTAGGGTGATAACCCACCCTATTTCACAACCGAAGGCGGGCGTCTAACTTCAGGGCCAAATTCCCGAGGACATCGCAGTAAACCATCGTTGCACGCTAGTATGAATACTAAGACGGGTCTATATGAGGAGGGAGGCGATACTTCCTACACTCATTCGGTCTACGGGATAGGATTAAAGAAGCGGTTAACCTGACTCTTCAGCTGCTTTGTACTGTTCTCTTTTAGGGTTTGATACAGTGTAAAAACTAATATCTAGGACATAAAAGAGATGATAAGATACGGTGAATTCTATAATATCTCATAAATATCTTTTTATGAATTTCTCGAATGCTTTAATCGAGTGAACTGCCATCGAACATAAGTGGGAAGGAGTATGGTCAGTTCCCGAGGAGGTTTCCGTCAGGAAATGGAAGGCTTTAATTGCTTCGTGAGATTCCTTGACCATTTCCTTCTAAAATTCTGTAAGAAACCTCTTTATTTCGGGAGTTTTTCTGCAGCTTGGCTGAACCCAAACCAGTTGGTTGTTGCAACCTCTCCTGCCGGTAGTTCTTTAAATCATGTTCCAAAATTCTCTCGAGTAAGTCTCAGGCATTGTTTTATTTATATTCAATCTTTCAAACGTCCTCTCCCCCTTCCCAAATAATTACTGATTTCAGCATAATTTTCTTTTTAGCTTTTTTTAATAAGTAAAATAACGATTTTTATCAATTAATATGAAAATTATCCAATTATATATAATAGAGAAAGTTTATTTATGTGCAATTTGTACATTTGTTCGCCATAGGTGGTCACATTTCGAGAATAATTGAAGTGAAATCTGTGAAAGAGATACAGGCCTGTAAAGTGAAGGTTTCAGGCTACGTTAGATTGCGATAACCGTAATACATTACACTAGCAGAAAGGTCCCAAAAACTGTAACAAAAAAAATAACGTAACAAGTATCCGCACTTTCTCGATTTAGATTTTTTTTTTAAATATCCTATGCAAATTTTTTTTTTTAACTTGATAATATAAAGTAAATAACTATGTTTTTACACTAAATTTGAAAAAAATATTTCAGATATAAAAACTAGAGAAGTAAAATTATAATAAAAATAATCAAATATTTTCCCTTTCAGGCTCAATATTCTTTTTTAACTTTTATGTCTAGACTGGAAGAAATAGTGATCTTTTCAAATTCAAAATTGCACCAGTGCAACACCGGCTAAGTTTAATATATTTTTCCATCTGCTTCTCATAAAAGAAGGGCCCAATAAATGGAATTAAATGGATAAATAGCACAATAATAAAATGCGTACCTGAACCTTCTCTGAGAAGAGACAATCCAGATTAGAGATAATAATCAACAATACCATTAATTTCTCTGAGAAGAGACAATCCAGATTAGAGATAATAATCAACAATTACCATTAATTAATAAGGCAACATACACATAGCTCTGTCCTCTATATAACTTTGAGTATGTCTGTGATAAATGACTGAGCAGAACGCCCAAGTAGAAAGACAAATAGAAATCTATCGAAGAATAATTATCATTTGGGAGGATAATAAAAGCATTACAAAATCTGGAATAGAAAAATATATGAAGAAAAAAGAACAAGTGACAGAAAAAGATATTAGAAACCGCTAACTGAAATATATCCATAGAAAACAATGGAATGCAAATAGAAATAACAGGAAATGAAGTTAATTATATGTCAAAGGGAATTAAAATTTTAGATTATGAGGAAAAATGACCCAAGACCAAAGTCTTAGAGAGGAAGTGGGCTGCTGACACATATTTTTCCACAGATAAAGTGCTCCTGTGACCTGCATGAAAGCTGTCTTTTCACCCTCGATCATCAAACTTTTGCAATTGGATAAATGCATGGCTTTATTTTGGGGATACGACTCATGAGGCATTGAAATCGACACTATAATAGACCACCGTTATTTTCTTCAAATGCTCTTGAATAGTGAATTAGGTTAGTTGAATTTCTGGGATAAGTATTCTATGCTAAGGATTGGATCTTCTTCAGTTGCAGCTTTCACTGTGTCATTATCAAGAACATGTGGTATTCCTGACCAATGTTCGTGGAGATATAACTATACTTCCACTTATTAGACCTATTCTGACATTACGAAACATTAACTCCATCAAATTGCATGCTACATATGTTTTTCCTTGCCTGTGTTGCATTGTTGCTTTACGAAAATCCTAAAACATGAATCTCGAATATGTCACTGTTTTAAATCTTTTGTGATCCATGGCTTATTTCCTACAAGAGAAATATGTGGCATAAACCAACCAGAGCAACACTTAAAGTGATATGTGAAAATAAACTTCAACCTTTAATTATGTCAACATCAGTAGAACATGAATCTAAACTATTTACTTGAAAATGGGACGTCATTGTACAGTACATACTTGTAATAGTGTGGAGAACATCTTAAGTGAAGTACTTTATATATTTTATGATGATAAGCCAAGAGATCGGCTAGAAAAGGTTAAGAAAATCACGAAATAAACACGAAAGAGAAAATATACATACATAGTGACACATAATAAGGATAGACTAGATATAAATATACTCAACATTGAAAAGAAAGAAAGGGCAGCATGAGACGAGAGGACCATAGTAGATTTTAACGAGGAAAATACAATTTATTTCATGAACAAGCTGTTTAAGTGAAGGTTCAGAACTTAACAGAACATTATTAAACTGTGATTGTCTGTTATATCTAACTTGTTCGGCTGAGATTAACCAATTCTTGAAGTTAAATGTTCACCCCTTTTGCAGTGAGGGATTTCATTTGCTCTAGTGGCGAAGGTTAACCGATCTTTTGAGCTAAGGATTTACTGACCTCGGTTCCAAAGATTCACGAACGTTGGATATAAGGTTTGGCCAACCATTGGTTCCAAAGATTCACGAACGTTGGATATAAGGTTGGGCCAACCATTGGTTCCAAGGATTCACGAACGTTGGATATAAGGTTTGGCCAACCATTGGTTCCAAAGATTCACGAACGTTGGATATAAGGTTTGGCCAACCATTGGTTCCAAAGATTCACTAACGTTGGATATAATTTTTTGGCCAACCATTGGTTCCAAAGATTCACGAACTTTGGATATAAGGTTTGGTCACCCATTGGTTCCAAAGATTCACGAACGCTGGATATAAGGTTTGGCCAACTATTGGTTCCAAAGATTCACGAACGTTGGACAATAAGGTCTCGTCAACCATTGGTTCCAAAGATTTACGAACGTTGGATATAAGGTTTGGCCAACCATTGGTTCCAAAAATTCACGAACGTTGGATATAAGGTTTGGCCAAACATTGGTTCCAAAGATTCACGAACGTTGGATATAAGGTTTGCCCAACCATTGGTTCCAGTTTTCACCAAATTTGCTAAGATTCCCAAACTTTGGACTGGGCGATTCACCAGCCTTTCTTATAGCACGGTTTATTAATATTTAGTTAGAGCGGGGATTCACCAATTTTTGGAGTCAAGTGTGGATAGCCTGCGAGTTAAGGTCAAGCTTCCCATGCAGTTCAGAGAGATTAATGATGATCCTTTAGACCCCACAAAGGGGGACGCATGTAGACGATTACACCTAATACCTGGATGAGTGGCACGCAATTCCATCCTCAATGACTTCAATATTCTCAAACTAGATTAAGACTGCTTGAGCTTTATTCCTTCTAGACTTTTTTAGTTTACCTTTTTCGTCACTTTCTTTACATGCCTGTTCTGACCTATTTTTACTTTCACTTTTCACTATCTTCGCCACTTCTGTATAGAGCTTTATGCTTTAAATATCCTCGTTGGTTTCGCTTTAAATTAGATGGAGGAAGGGGGGTAATACTCCTTCAGGATTCACCAAAAAAAACAAAAGGGAGAAAGTGAGAGTGAGGTAAGCAAATGGCATCGCAGGGCAATGACCTCGATGCAAGGAATTCGCCTTTTTTTCTCACACAAAATCTTTAAGTCGTCCAAAGTCACCATTACGTGCTTTGCCACAATGTATGGTAGTGAGTTAAACGCGTATCAACACAACTACACATACCCATCTCTCTCCATCGCCTTATACCCTATTTAGGGTGCCCATTCTTTTTTCTCCATCAGATCGATGGGGCATCAGGTGTTGTAGCATCTCATACACCCACGGTTCATTCCTGAGCAAAATATCAATAGTACTTCTCCACACAAACCCTGCCCATGCCCATGCCATTTATCGCACGCCCTATTATTCACCTATTTTTCTGCCAATGTTTTTTCTCTTGAACACTACCACATCACTATTTCACCCGGTCTTCCAGCCCTCTACCCGCGACAGGAGAAAATATGTAATAATTACATAAAAGAAATAAAACTTCTTGGATTTTTCAGGTCCGCTGCTGGTTCCGACTCTCAAGAGGTTCCAGCAGCCAAAGTCCGTACCTCCAGGAATAGGTTTCCCCTCGACCTGGCCGTAGAGAAAGATCTCCTGGAGTGGATCCGAGAGAACCGCCTACTGTGGGACAAGTGCCTGGACTACAAGGTAATAGAAACGAAGAATGCGACGTGGGTTGCAAAGGTTGCCATCCTGGATAAGACGCCAGAGTACCTAAGGGGCTGTTGGAAGGGGATCCGTGACACATACACCCGCATCCACATGATTAAGTCTGGTGCTGCGGCAAAGAATTTTACGGAAAGGGAGACTTGGCTCATGGAGCACTACGCATTCTACTCCGGGAACGAGATCCATCGTGGACACCTTGTCGAAAGGGAAAGTACATTTGTTATGTTATGTTATCATTGACGAGTTTCAATTTAAAATTTTAAGTTAAACTTTCATATAAAATTGCATTTTAAAATTTTAATGTAAAATTTCACTTTCAAATGTCACCTTTAAATTTAAATGTGTTTCATGTAATGTCTCATTATTGTTTCATTATTGCTTATGTCGATTCTCTACATTATTGCAACTCCATCCAGAAGCCCCAGCACCAGCCATGCCACAGAGCTTTTCCCTTGAAGCAAACTTGGACGATGACTTCCTTACCAGAACAGAAATTCAAGCTGCAGCAGAAGCCAGGGCTGATGGTGAGGAGAGCAACATGCCAAACACACCCAGTACTACCCTCTCCCAAAGCAAGAAACGGAGAACGCAGCCGTAGGATGAGGTTTTACTGGATGTCTAGAAGTACATCCACACATCTACAGAGCTGATGAGACAGCTTTCCAGCTGGGGTTACCATCCCACTATGGAGCGCGACGCCTTCGCCAAGTATGCGAAGGACATTCTAAGGACGCTCCTAAGGTACAAGTACAATAGGGCCAGGATTGAGATCAGTAACATACTTCTCCATCTTACAGAAGACACCACCAGCCGTACCAGCCCTGTGAATCCCTCTAATCCGCCCACACCAACCTCATCGTCATGGCAGCAGTACCACCCCACCTTCCCTTACCATTCTGATTATCCCTTATATCATCAACCTTTCCTGCAGCATCCCTCGCAGCAGCACCTCCAGCACCCCGAGCAACACACACAGATGCCACCACCTGCTTCTACCATCACTACTGCCTCCTCTTCCAGCAACCAGATGTCCTCCATGGGTTAACTCGCAGCCCATCCTGTGAAGGACAGCAGCCTGAACTTCTCAGGCATGTCTGATTTGCTCTATTCAGCATCGACCCCTAAACCGACCAGTACCAACATTACCACCAGTACCACAACCACGACCACTGTCACCTAAATAACCCAGAGCCAGCACAAAGCTCCGATCAAGAAGACTAGACACTCTATTTTTGTAATTATTATTGTATTGATTAATTTTAATATATATTAGAATTCCTGTTTTTTTTTTTTACTTAATGAAATGAAAATAATAAAATACTTATGAAAATAATAAAATTTATTTTTCTAATCTCTTTATCAAATTTTAGTTACAAGTTCATGCTACATTCATTACATTTATAACACCTAAAAAATCTTTTACAATAAAAGTTCAGGAATAGACATTAAACATTAAATCATCCGATCCTTCCATGTCACTGATCCGGCATCTGAGCAACACCAATGCTTAATGAGGTTTATCTGTCTTTTCCCCTGTATGGTGACTCTGCTGTGTCGCTGCACATCGATGATGTCAACCAGGTTCTGTCCCTGCCTCCAGGCACCAGGCACCACATCCCCATTCTCGTTGTTTTGTCCACAAGTTGGTTTTGGAAGCCAGGGAACAAGATTTGCATCAGGTTGTGAAGGAGCATGCAGGCTTTGACTATTAATTGGACTGTCTCTGAGTGGTGTTGCATGGTGGTGAGCAGGACCTGGAAGCGGTTGGCAAAGATGCCGAATGCATTTTCCACGACCCGCCTGGCACGTGACAGTCGGTAGTTGAAAATACGTTCGTCATGATCCATCCTCCTTCTGCTGTATGGCTTCATGAGGTGTGTCCTCAGCCCAAATGCATCATACCCAACGATAAAATATGGCACATCTTCATTGTCGTTGGGGAGAGGCTTTGATTCCGGGAGGCCGATTACGCCATCTTTGATGCATTCCTTCAGCTCGCTGTTGTTGTAGATATGTGCATCGGAACATGAGCCCACGCCGCTTACATCCATCCATAGGAATTTGTAATCTACGTCTACCATGGCAAAGATAATAATGCTGAAGTAGCCTTAGTAATTGTAGTACTGTGTACCAGTCTTGGGAGGGGGGCTTTGCAAGCAATGTGCTTCCCATCGATGGACCCGCAAGTGTGGGGAAATTTCCACTTCTGATAATATTGGTTGGCCACTTGTCGCCATTCATTAGGGGTGGAGGGGCAGACCATGAGTTCATCGAGGTACTCATCAATGATTGCCTAGCACACTTCACGGTTCACAAGAGAGATGGTGTTGTTGGGGAGCCTCGAGGAAAACTTCATATCAGCGTACTTGGTGCCGAATAACATGTGGCGAAGGGTTACTCCGGGTTGAAGCGCTTCTCTGTAGAAGGTGTTGTGTTTGGTTAGCCTTGGTGTTAATCGATCCAGGAACGCATCGAACATGACGGGGGTCACGTGAAGAAAGTTTTTGAATGGGCTTGGATCTTCTCTCCTCAGCCCCACCATCAGTTTGTCGTACACGCGGTAGAGTGGTCTCCTCGAGATCTAGGGCCGCACCCAATGGCGCCTTCTTCTTCTTGGTCTTTCTCTCCGCTGGATGAGTTGCAGATTCAGACTCATAAGGTTCTGCTGTTGTTGTACCAGTGCAATATTTGTGTTTCTCCGTACTGAATGAACCATAGTGATGGCAAGTGTGTACACCTAGACAACTGGATTGATAATGTGGACATTCACAGAGATCTGTTTTTTTC
Source organism: Ceratothoa steindachneri (assembly GCA_963969495.1). Lineage (NCBI taxonomy): Eukaryota > Metazoa > Arthropoda > Malacostraca > Isopoda > Cymothoidae > Ceratothoa > Ceratothoa steindachneri. The sequence goes on from OZ018317.1 coordinate 222,216,080, forward strand.
AGACTCCTTAATAGTCGTTACCCATTCGCTTACCATAGGTCGCCATCAACACTGCTTCGTTGTATGATCGTTAACTAATCGTTATTATCGCTTTGTCTTCGCTGCTTTTGGTAGACATTCTTTACGCAAGCGTTAGAAGAACGTTCTAAGGTCGTTCATCAGTCGCTTTCTCATTGGTTTCCTATACGCTACCATCATAGTTAACGATTAGGAAACGTACGCCTAACGATTGACTAACGTAAACAATGAATGGCTAACGAATTAAAAACGAATTAAGAACGAATGTTTAATGATCCATCATTCGTTACCGATTTTTAAAACAAAGTTTTGTGCATGCACAAAGCTTTCCAGAGCCCCACAATGAATACGACGAATGGTAACGGTCGATAAACGACGGAGAAACACCTGAGAAACAATATAAACGAACGAGTAACGAAAAACTCAAAATTTACACGTTCCACAATCGTTGACCCCTATTCGTCTATGTGTGACAGGCCCTTAATCTGTTCTTTACACTTTCTTAAATCGCTTACAACGCATCCCAAAATAAGTTGTTCGTTGTGATAAACGTCGTATTCGTTATAGAATCTTCACTTATACGTTTATGGTACGCTTAGCATTCGTTACTAATCGAGATTTTTTTTCATTTTTTTACGAACACCGACTAATGTAATCGATTTTTATTCGTCTCACACTTGTCGACCCTATTCGTCTAGGAGTGACAGGCCCTTGAATGGTTCAAATGAGTGAGGACCGAATAGTGTGAAAAAACAAAGGACCAAACGGTGTGGAACAAGTGAGAACCGAATGGTGCGAAAAAGAAAAGACCAACTGGTGTGGAACGAGTGAGGACCAAATGGTGTTAGAAAACAAAAGAACAAAAGGTGTGTTCAAAATTAGGGCGGAATGGTGTGGAAGAACAAAAGACCAAATGGTGTGGTTCGAGTAAAGACCGAATGGTGTGGAAGAAAAACGACCAACTAACTTAGAACAAGAGAGGACCGAATAGTGTGGAAAAACAAAAGACCAAATAACTTGAAACAAGAGAGGACCGAATGGTGTGGAAAAACAAAAGACCAAATAATTTGGAACGAGGAAGTATCGAATGGTGTGGAAAAATCAAAATACAAAATAGTGTGGAATGAATGAGGACCGAATGGTGTGTAAAAACAAAAGACCAAAAGGATAGGAATGAGTGATGACTGATTGGTGTGGGACAAGTGAGGACAGAATGATATAGAAAAACAAAAGAATCACCGGTTTGGAACGAGGGAGGCCCGAATGCCGTGGAAAAACAAGAGACCAAATGGTTTGGGAAAACAAAATACAGAATGGAGTCGAACGAGTGAGGATCGAATGGTGTGGCAAAACCAAAAACTAAATGGTGTGGAAAGAGTGAGGACTGAATGGTGTGGAAGAAAAAAACACTAAATGGCGTGGAACGAGTAGGGACAGAATGGTGTGAAACCAGTGAGGAGTGAATGGTGTGTAAAAACAAAAGACCAATGGTGTGTAACGAGTGAGGATCGAAAGGTGTGGAAAAACTAAATGGGAAATTGGTGTGCAACGAGTGAGGACCAAATGGTATAGAACGAGTGAGGAGTGAGTGATGTGAAAAAAGAAAAGACCAAATGGTGTGGAACGAGTGAGGACAGGAATGGTGTGGTAAAACAAAAGACTAAAAGGTGTGGAAGGATTAAGGACCGAATGGTGTGGAAAAAAAAAAGGCTAAATAACTTGGAACGAGGGAGGACCGAAAAGTGTGGAAAAATAAAAGACTAAATGGTGTGGAAAAACAAAAGACCAAGTGGTGTTGAACGAGTGAGGACCGAATAGTAAGGAAAAATAAAACACCAAATGGTGTGGAACGACTGCTGACTGAATGATGTTGAAAAATCACACATTCCATTGAAGGAATATGACCTCTACGCCTAGCTCGGATGAGATGGAGGGGGCCTCTTCGAAGAGAAGAACCAAACCTGAGTGGTCGTACGCTTCCCGGAGGCAGAACTCCTAGCGCTGTTGACCGAACAAAGCGCTGAAGGCCCTGCCGCCTTCGAGGAAATATCGGAGGAGGTTGGGCTCGCTATGCAAGTCTTTCCTCTCTTCGCTTTGATAGCTTTGGTTAGCGGGGCGTCTTCGGAGGCAGAGAATCATCCTTCGGAGGATACATCGTCTCCAAAGCACCCAATCCAGCCTTGAGTATTGTCATATGAGCCAAAGATCATGTGGTGCTGTCTTTTCGAAAGGTAGCTTTAGAAACTACAAAAGACATCCTCGCGACCACCTTCAGGGATGTTGTATTCTGAGTCTAATGACTCGGTAGAAGCGTGCAGCCGTTTCGCCTTACGGGAAAAAAATCACGTTGGGGGAGGGAGATTCTAAGTTTTAGCCCAGGCTGGATGAAACCCCTTTGTGCCGTCAGCTCTACCAGGTAAGCGTGTGGAACGAGTAAAAAGTGTAGAATGGTTCCAAATGGGAGCGGAAACTATCGTACTCGTAGGGCTGTAGGGGCCAGGAACAGAGGCAGCGCAGGGGTGTCAGGACATAGTTCTTAGCCTCTCAAAATGAGAGAGAATCCGTAGCCTAAACGGCCAGGGTTTTCTTCTCCAGGAGATACGCGCCAGATTGCTTCGACGAGCGGGGTGTGGATCTACGAAATTGGCACAATGACCATGCACGATAGTGACTTATCGCGTAAGGCCTTGGACCATCTTATACAAACTTCGGATAAACCCAACTTTGTACGTTTGCATATGAAATTCGGATGCCGAAACGATGGCAATATTTGCACCACCACGGCAGAGGCACGAATGCTTTCACGCGGTAGGGATAACAACCGGCACGCCCGACTCAGGGAACCTGTCATGATCGAACGTGACGAAGAGTGTAGGGGTGGGTATCGAGTACCCGCCATGTTTTCTCATCACATGTTCGACCTTGACTGACCCATGGTCGGCCAGCTCTAAGGTGATATCTTCTATGGAGTAGTGCACGAGTTCCCTCGCGTAACTCACTCATTTCGCGAAGTTCATGGTAGAGTGCGGCGTTACACTCACCGGAGTGCCATTAAATGTGTGAAGTGTACTAATCATAGCTATCTCGGAAGGGTCCGATTCATTCGCCAAAAGGCTCTCGTCTGACAATGGGTCACCTTTGGCTCTCTACCTACCAAGTAAGCTAATGCTCCGCTCTGATGGATCATATTGCCCTTGGCTAACCAGAGTGTTTGAAGCCATCGTGATTGAGTACGCCAGGTAGTCTTTTAATGAGGGATCAAGAAGTAACCGAACCTCGCTTAGCTTACTTGCATTTTCAGTCCTCGTCAATGACTCCCTTCACGAGGGTGCCTCGGGACCAGACTTAACGATCTTGGCCTAGTCGCTAGCCGAAGCGGCAGCGGACCTGTCCTTCCAGGGTCTCCGCGGAGAGAGATGAACCTTTAGTCCTCTTTGTCTTCCTCTTAACTTCTTTTCTTTTTATGAGAGGAGGGTGGGTAATGAATTCGATTCTCTCCAGCGCCGGAAGGATCCCCTAGGCCGGACGCAACGGTCTGAGCAAGATCCTTCTCTGAAATTGGAAAGGTCTTAGATGTCAAAGGGGCACCAAGCCAGATGAGAATGCCGTTCCTCTCCTTGTGATTCCTCGAGCGCCTGAGCCACGTGAAGAGAAGCTTGCACAGGGGCAGAATCAGGTTCGATGATTGGCACCAGACCCAGATTCACTCACGTATAAGATCCTGCCATCTGTGTCTGGGTCTCTTTGTGGATTATCTCTAGATCAGAGGGGTAGCCTCCATGTTGCAATTCCTCCCCCTAAGCCTCACGGATCCGATTTGAGGCACCTTTTGTCATATCGACTCTAGCCAGCGAACCAACATCCATCGGGGAAGAGAGCAGGGGTAGACACACCGGCCCTATGCAATATGGTTAAACACGCCTGTAAGACCGTAAGGAACGGACTAATGGGTCCTGTTATTCCTTGTCCCCTAAGGGGGTTAGCTTATGGAGTCTTTTCCACCGAGAGCGGTCAAATTTGGGATGCATAACTGCTCTCTTGGCAGTCCACTGTGACATGAAAATGGGAATTGTCGTTGGTCGAGAGATAGAATCACCCTTGGGCGCTTCCGAAAAGGAACATGAAGAGGAAGCCACGACACCCGTAGATTTGGAAGTGGATTAAGCTTTCTTTTCGGTGGAAGAAGGTTGGAAGGGTTCATGTAAAAACATGGGCATGGGTGAGGGCATCTCCTTTTCAGGTCTGGAGCTTCCTAAGGGTGGCTCAAAAGGTGGCAAAGGGAAAGCCCCTTTGCCGCATAAAAATGGTAAGAAGGGAGCCCCCTCCACTGATCAAAGGTGGGTTTTGTTTAACCTCGTCTTCCACAAAACCTAGGGAGGAAGGGGCCGCGTTTGCAAGCGCATCACCAAGCACCCACCGTCGCCTTCTATTTTCTTCACTTTTAGCCATAGTAAGAGTTAATAATAATAATAATAATAATAATAATAATAATAATAATAATAATAATAATAATAATAATAATAATAATAGGTATTTATAATGCGCCCTTCAGGACTGTTAGCCCTCCCAGAGCACAGGTTGTGTAGCGAGTGTAGAGAAAGAAGGCAATTCTGAAGAGATGAGTCTCAGAAGAGGTATAAAGAAGCAAGGGAGAGAGAGGACCGGACTTCGGCAGGAAGAGCATTTCAGAGTCTAGGAGAACAAACTGAGAAGGAATGATCACCAATCGAACAGGGACAGAACGAGTAGTGTTTGGGATGGGAGCGAGGATAGACCAGAGTGCCTGAGGAGTTTGACGACGGGAGAGGGCAGACGAAAGATAAAGTGGAGGCTTGAGGTTTAGAGCCTTGTAGGTGATGAGAAGAATTTTTATTGTGGGTACGGAAGCGAATAGGTAACCAGTGTGGCTCCTGTAACAGAGACATCGAAGGAGAGAACCGGGGGACGGCGAAGGAGGAGCCGGGAACATAGTTTTGAAAGTTGTAGGGGGCGAAGTGACGAAGAAGGGAACTTCACTAGAAGAGAATTGCAGTAGTCTAAGCGTGAGGTGACGAAGGCATGAATAGCAGTCTCAAGGCTTCGTCGATCAAAATGGAATCAAACACGTTAGAATTTGCGGAGGAAACTGAGGTAAGACTTACAGATACGATGAATGTGCGGTTTAAACGAGAGTTGCTCGTCGAAAAAAAACACCAAGATTACTAACGGTATCAGAGAAGGCGACATTGGTTTCCCGAAGGTTAAGGGAGAGGAAGAGAGATTTAGATTTATCCACCATCAAAGCGGTACCAACAAGGAAAACTTCAGTTTTATCGTGGTTAAGTTTGAGAAAGTTGGCAGACAGCTATTCGTTTATGGAGGTGTAGGCTAAAAGGAGCTTGGTAATTGATTGAGTGAAGGACACAGGGGATGACAAAAGGTATATCTGAGTGTCATCAGTATAGAGGTGGAAGGACAGGCCCAAATCGCGAGGAAGGGAGCCAAGAGGAAGTAAGTAGATGCGAAAGAAACACATGAGAAGAAATAATATAACCTCTTAATGCCTTAGAAGGTTAAGAGAAAAATCTCCATAGGATAAAAAAAATCCAGAATATGATCATTTACACAGACTCGGTCCAGGTCCTGCGTTGATGGGCTTTGATAACCAAGACCGATATTTAAGCAAAATTGTCTGCTTTAACCATAGAGGAGGGTGCCGGCGTAGCCACTTTCTATATATATATATATATATATATATATATATATATATATATATATATATATATATATATATATATATATATACTGAAGGAAGGCGAACAGATTCGACGACCAAACCCCACCTCGTATCTAATACTAGCCTTAACCAGAAGGCTTTCGACCCTCACAGCAGCTTAGGATCTTACGGTATACACTGCCACACGACTAAGGGTCATAAGAGAACGAAAGTGAGCAGAGCTGCCAGAACCTCTGTGGATAGAAGAGCAAGTTTATAAAAAGTAGAAGGGTATGTAATAAAAAGAAGAGAGTTAGGCGGATTCACTAACGAGTGGGGTGGGTGATCGCCTATTATTATGATGCCCTGGTGCTAGGTGATTTCAGGATGGCATGGAGGCCACCAAGGCATCATGGCTACCGGACCCAACTCTGTCCCGGTGAGAACAGTTCTCCTGGTACAAATTGCGAGTTGAAAAGGTTGAGGGGGATGTCGCAATAATAATAAATAATATAATTATATAATCAATCGTAATAATCACTTATACTACTAATAAGAATTAATACTAATAATAATACACAATAATACGGTAATACTTCATGTTGTTGAATAGGGTCAAGTTAACCCTTTCCTTGTTTCTCAACCGAGGTCGAACGGCTATGTAGGTGGGGATTTATAATACAAGCAGAGTGCGAATTAATTAAATGTAGGTTGGCCACACAGTCGAGTATCTTGGAGGTTCCAGGACAATAGAAAAACGGGTACAAAAATATCTTTACTAAAACAAGCTACATAGACATTAGACGTACACGAGTCTCAGGTGCTAAAGGGGGGGAGACTTGGCGGGGACGGTCGCCGTACAAACATGAACAATATTGACCGAGAGTTGCACAGGAGAGTTCCGCGTTGCTGTTACCTTGGGGATTTGGTCCAAGGGAGTAATCCTTGCCTTGGCGCAAAGTTCAAATAATAGTCTCTACACGAATCGAGAGACTGGGCGCGTTGCGTTCGAGGAGCGGGTAGAACGGGTACGAGGTAGACTCACGCAAATTAATCGAGAATTCCCAGAGCTTGAGGGGTGCTGCGAGAATTGTTCAGAGTCCAATGGGACGCGAATAGTGGTTACTGACGTTAGGCGGACAGAGGATAATGACAGGGCGGTAAGACGACGGATACTGCCTTCCAACTCTGGCGCCGGAGGATACATAGTGGGGTTGAATGGGGTTCCCCCACCCTCCGTCCGAAGGGGAGGGTTCCAAGATCCGAGGCATGGGGATGCGAGAGTAGTCTCGCCTTTTTAGCACGATTGCGAAGAAGGTTCCTAAGTCGGCGAGGTGAAACTTTATCCAACTCCAGATGGGACCTTTTGGGCTCTCAAACTTGTCGCGGCTTTCTGCGATGGTGTCCTTTCAGGTCACCACGGCGTCTCATGATTTCGCACTTCCATTAGCGCAGACAAAAGGGGTCGACCAGGTAGCTGTTGTCTCTCCCTCCATTGAAGTCGCGGCAGCGCGCATCTTCCTCTCACTTTCTCTCTCTCTCTCTCTCTTTCTCTTTTCCCTCTCTCTCTCCCTTTCTCTCATTCTGATCTCTGATACTTCAGTTTAGGGGCACGCGATAGGGGGTGCTGCTTCTGGACTACAATTTTGGGCTACAATTTAGGCCTTGTGACGTCAGACGTCATAGGTCGAAGCCCCCCGTTGTATTAAAATGTTAAGTTATGACGGAAATAGCCTAGAGTAGGTGGCGCTATCGTCTTAATTATTTTGATAAAGGTGCAGAGTCGATCGCACGTTTATCAAAATTACAAAGACGATCGATAGCGCCGCCTAATTTAGGCTATTGCCGACAAAGTTAACATATATTAGTTACTCTCGAAAGTGGGGGACTTCGATCCCATACTCACACACACCTTGCAACTTTAAAAAACTTGTAATATTCTTAATTCGAAAGGCTAACATTAGTTTTGAATGCAAAAGGCGATTGCGAAATGTCGGCAGCGATATCGTTGTTTTAAATTACCTAATAATATACTCTACTCACTTCTAGACACCTATCGCAAATCTTCGCTTTTAATATGAGGCCACTATCTATAGAAAAGTCTATTAAATTGACCGAGGAATTAACACAAGTCGTATTGAACTCGAACAAACCTGGTTCGTAAGAATCGCGCTCTTTTAACTGCTCGGTTTCAAGGTTGCCAATGTTTGAAATAAGGTTGAATTAAGGGTTTCCAGTGTGTGAAAATAATGGTTTAGTTTCACAAAAATAGGTAAACGAAACATACAAAATTTTATACATTGGTAATTATAAAAAATCAATGCATTATTAAATAATATAATTAAGTAGAAGTGCAAGCATTTATTAAATAATAAAGAAAGGAAAAAACAAACAAACTAAGAAAACAAATACAACGCCGTGTTTAGCCATATACGAAGCTACCATCTGACGTCATAAGGCTTAGATTGTAGCCCAGAAACAGCGCCCCCTATCGTGTGCCCCTAAACTGAAGTATTACCAATAAAAATACCTCGTAATACTAACACAATAATTATAATATATAATCTTATTATTATGATCCTAGCGTGTGTGTTTCCGCCTGTGCATTTAAAAAAATTGCGTTTTTGAATGTGTTGTGAAATAAGAAAATCTTTTTCTCTCACACACTTTATTAAATTTGTGAGCGAAGCAAACAAGCGCCGAGACCTGGCCGAAAACGCCCGTAGACCTGGAATTTTGCTAGTAATAATAATAAAAAAATAATAATATATAATCAAAATAAATAATAATAAAATACATATCATATTAATAAATAAGTTTTAAATAATAATGCCAAAAGTGCGTCGGGCAACTAGAACCTCTGTTTGTTTTTTTGACTAATAATACTACTAATAATAAAAAGGTTAAGTAGTGTTAAGTCGGGGGGAGGGGGAAGTGTACCAACAACCTTCCCAGGACCAAACAGGACTTCACTTCAACCCAGTGACGACGGGACTGCCCTCATTTGCACTCAGACCAGGAGCACCTGCACCTCCTCTAGGTACCAAGCGTACCTGGTACTCCCCTGCAGGGTAAATGGCTTGTAAATGTGAAGTCATCGTACATAAGATCAATGTATGGAAGATGAAATAAAATTATGAAATGAAAGATTTAGGAACTAAATCATGATGAGTTTCGAAATGATAGATTGAACTAAAATAATACTAGAAATAAAGGCTGAATACTGTGATTTAAGATGTAATAGTTGAGGTCAAGTTACCATAGATATGTTTGACATTTGCTGGTTGTATGGTTCTATAATTAGCATATGTAAAGGTTAATTCGAATGTGATATGGGATATTTTGAGGATAAATGGTGTCGATGGTTGTTTGTTGGGGACAGTGAAGTTCCTAGATAGAGTGAGAGGGAAGAGTGTGGACTCGTTGTATTCGGATGAATAAGAGAGTGAATATATGATTGGCATGAGTGAAAGTGAGAGAAGCTCAAGTGAGAGTGAAGTGAATGTGTAGAAAGGTATCTTGGTAAGGAAAGGGCCAAAAGTTGATAAGTTTAGGTTGCATGGTGAGAAGAGTGTGAATGAATTCTTCGGAGAATTTGAACGTTATTGTAGCCTCAAGTACACGGAGAATAAGGGATATTGGGTGAATGTATTAGGAGAGTGCTTGGAAGGGAAGGTGCTAGAGTTTTTCCACGTGATCACGAGTGTGGGTGAGCTAAGGTATGAGGTGGTGAAGAAGCGATTGATTGGGCAAGCGAAATGAATGAAAGAAAGTGTGAAATACAAACGTGTGAATGAATTTGAGAAAGCTCGTATGGGGAAGAGTGAAAGTGTGAATATGTATGCGCATAGGCTTGAGACTATGGTGAGAATGAGGTATGGTGATGATAGTGTGAATGAATGTAAGCAATTGATGAGAAAGTTCCTTGATACGGTCCCGCGAAAGATAAATGAGTAGAAAGGAGAGGATGAGACTGACAGGTGAACGGCTGGTGTAGGAGGATGTGTTGGAACTGTTGGAAGACGGACGATTTCATGAGGAAAGTGACTTAGACGAGGATGGATAGTAGAGTGTGAATGTTGGGGGTAAGAAGCCCAGGAGCTTTGCTCCACCCCAGCAGTTTGTCAGCTATCGGGATGCCCTGAAGGCTACACCAGCTTCCTGGGCCGCCAGAGTGGGCGAATAGAGGATGAGCAAATGGAAGAGGACAGATGAGTGGTAAGCGCGCGAATGGGTACATGAAGGAGCAACCGAGGTATGTACCAGCGAATGAGAGTCCGAATGGTGTGAAAAAGATCGTGGAATGTCGTAGGTGTGGAAGGAAGGGGCATATGTTGGCGGAATGTAGATAGACGTCTGGCACGTGTTTTGTGTATGGTAAGAAGGGTCATATGGTAAAGTACTGTCAAGAAAGTGTGAAAGAATGTTTCGAATGTAAAGAGAAGGGACATTTAGAGAGAGACTGTCCGAAGTTGAATGGTGGAGCGACTGCTGGGGGGAGTATGAAGCATGCTTGTGGTAATTGTGGAAAGGCTGGTCATTATGCGAGGATGTGTCGTGACCAGAGTAATGTATGTACCTATTGTGTGATGGAAGGACATTCGAGTGAAAAGTGTTCGGATTAGACTGAGAGCGCAAGGTGTGAATGGAAAGTCTGAAGCGGGAAACCAAATGGTAAGAGGGTACCTGGTGAAGTATCCTCTGGGTGCATGAATGCGATTAATGTTTTGGTAATTTTGTCTAGTGTAAAAGTGCGGTCTGGTTGAAAGTATGAGTGTCTGAGTGTGAAGATTGAATTGAACAGGATTGAGTGTTTGGCTTTGATAGATTCTGGGTGCAAGACGAGCTTGGTATATAAGGACGTGTATGACAAGCTGAGTGATAAAGCCCTCCTGTCTAAGTGTAAAGGTAGTTTGTTAGGGATTAGTGGTATGAAAGTAGCAGTGATTGGAATGATAAAGTCAACTGTTCGAATGCATAGTATGTTGATGAATGAATGTGAATTCTCTGTGATTGATAAGGTAAGTAATGAGTATGGTGTGATTTTGGGGTATGATTTTATGAAAGTGAACCGTATGGTTGTGCATCCTGCGAGTGATCAGATTGAGAGCAAGATTGGGAAATATGGGGTGTATAAGTTGTACGTATGGAAAGATGGTAGTGAACCGTATGGTTGTACATCCTGTGAGTGATCAGATTGAGAGCAAGATTGGTAAATATGGGGTGTATAAGTTGTACGTATGGAAAGATGGTAGTGCTTTGAGGAGTGTGTTTAGCGGTATTGAAGTGACTGCTATCGAGAGTGTAGAGCTTGTGAAAGGTGAAAGGGTGTCTGTTAGAGTGAGTTAAAATAAGGATGTGAGTTTGAATGTGGGTGAGAACACTGTGTTATTGGATGGAAAGGGTGCGTATTATATGGTAAGGCGTGTTGCTTGTGTGTTTGATGGATTGATGAGAATGAATGATCCATTTGTATGTGTGCAGGTGGACCCCAGAGTGAAAGGGCAGGTAATAGGGATCCAAGATAGCGATGTGCTTGGGCAGGTATCGATGATTGTACTGATGTCAGTGTGAATGTTGGGAGTGAAAAAAACTTGTAAGCGGGCGTATGATGACGTGAAAAGGATGGAGAAATTGGATGAAGGTTTGACTGAGTATGAAAGGGAGGATGTGTATTGAATGCTATTGGAGTGAAGGGAGGTCCTCAGTGAGGGCAATCTGGATTTAGGGGTAGCAAAATTCCCGGAATTTAAGATTGTCCTGAAGGAGGGCACCCCAATCTATCAACGACCAAGACATTTCCCGCGTCCGGTTACTGATGAGATTGAGGAGCAGTGTGTGGAATTAGAAAGATTAGGGGTGATTGAAGAAAGTGAACGTGCATGGAATAGTCCGATTGTGCCTGTACGTAAGCCGGATGGAAGATTGCGTCTGTGTGTGGATTATCGAAAGGTAACGAAAGGACTGTGAAAGAGAGGTTTCCGATGTGTGTGGTATCTGAGTGTGTGTATAGTATGCATGAGATGAAGTGGCTTACAAAGTTGGATCTGGTGCATGGGTATTACCAGATGCCTATTGCTGAGGAGAGCCGGCCGGTGACTGCCTTTTCCTCTACGAAAAGGCATTATCAGTTCCGGAATCTCAGCTTTGAGTTGGCTAATGCTCCCGGTGCCCTCCAGCAGGCAATGAATGTTGTGTTGAGTAAGTTTGCAAGTAGGAATGTGATTGTGCTAATAGATGATATTTTGATTATGACTGAGAGTTTTGAGGAGCATATGAGATTGATGAATAATGTGTTGAGAACGTTGGAGAGTGTTGGTGTAAAGGTGAAAGTAGCGAAGTGTGAATGGTTTGCGAAAGAAGTGGAATTCCTTTGGCATATAGTGAGTGAGAATGGGTTACGAAAGTCACCGAAGTATGTTGAGAAGGTGCGAATGTTTCCGAAACCGGTGAGTGTGAAGCAGCTGAAGTCGTTTGTGGATTTGATTGAGTTTCAACGAAAGTTTATATGTGATTGTTCGGGTGTAACTAAGCCTCTAACTGAGTGGATGGGTAAAAAAGGTAGTACGATTGTCAGGTGAAATTATAAGATGGATCAAGCGTATGAGGGACTGAAAGTGGCAGCAGCTGAAGATGTTGAATTGGCATACCCATACTATAGTATGAATGCTACGATGTTTGAATTGTATACGGATGCGAGTGGGTATTGTATGGGAAGTCTTCTGATGCAAGATCAGCGTTTGAATGGAGCGAATGTTAGGCAAATAATTGGGTATGTATCCAAGGCTATGAAAGCAGCAGAGCGAAATTATTCGACTGTGGAGCGAGAGTTGGCTGCGATAAGGTATTGTTTGAAAGTGTTGCGTCCGTTTTTGTATGGTGTGAGGTTCGTGATTAAAACAGATCATCAACCTCTTGTGCATTTGCAACGTATGAAATGGGCTGATAGTAGAATTGCGAGGACTTTGGAAGGTTTGAGTGATTTTGACTATGTGATTGAATATGTGCCTGGTGAACGGAATGGAGTGGCTGATTTGATGTCAAGGTATCGTGGTACGAAAGATGAAAATGTATGTGGAGTGAGTGATTCTGAGTATTTGACAAGAGGAATCATGAATGGAAGGAGAGTAAGGGTGGTGGTGATTCCTTGTTTGAGAGTGTATGAAATGGTTTGCAAGATTTGAAGAGTGATGGAGTAGATGTGAGAGTGACCGATAGTATGGATGACTTAATGATGTAGGTAATGAGTGAAGTATGTGGAAAGCCTGAAAGTATTGGTATGGCGAGGGTGTGGAACTGTATGAAAGAATTGAGAGCGATGTGTATGCCAGGGGTTCCGTGGTTTGAGGAAGTGTTGATTGTAGTGAGTCGTTTGTATTGAGTGATTGTTTATGTGCACTTTGGTTGTGAGAGGCTAAGTGTGCACAAGGATGAGAAAGTGAAGGGTTAGAATTCTAATGTGGTGTATCTGCAGTGTTTGAGCGGGGGGCATTACAATTGGGTGATTGAAAAGTGTTCGTATATGAGGGAGAAGAATGATTGTCTGGATGAAGATGAGTGTATGGTGAGTGATGATGTGGGAGTTGATGACGGTGTGGATGTCAGGGCTGATGTTGGTGTGGTTGTTCCTTCTGTGTATTGCGAACATGGTGGACCTGATATGATGGAAGCGAGAGTGAAAGTTGGTGAAAGGTTCTTCTGTGGTTTGATTGATACTGGAGCGCAAGTGTCGTTAGTGAACGAGAGGATTCTGAGTAAGTACGATGAGTTTAGATGTTGTGAACGGAAGCCTGTGAAATTATGGATAAGTGGATTGGGGAATGGAATGATAGTGGCATGGGAACACGTTAGTCTGAGAGTGAGTTTGGGTAGTGGTGTGAATGTGAAGCATGACTTTGTGATTCTGAAAAATGAGCAAATGCCGTGTTGTTTCTTGCTTGTGTAGAGTTTATGAGAATGAATGATTTGTCTTTGGATGCTGATAAAGATTGTGTTATGAAATATGGAAGTTGAATGTGAGGTGATGAGGTTGAATGAGTGTGCGAAGAATGGTGTCAAATTTTGCGGTATGATCGAATTGGTCATGGATGATGAGAATGAGATTTTAAGTGATGATGATATTCTAGAGATGCAAGAGATGTGTCCCTTTGTCAGTGAGTTGAAGAGCTGTGTGATGATGCGTGTTAATTTGAATGAATGGCCTGAGTGTTTAAGTGATTTTAAAAGGTATGCTAAGAATTTTGTTGTTTGTATGGATGTTGTATATTTTGTGAGGCATATGAAGGATGGGGATGATATGTATGTACCTGTAATGTCCTTGGTTGGTATGATTATTCTAGTGAAAGTTGTGCATGATAATTATGGGCATATGGGTAAGTTTAAGTTGTGGGAGTGTATGAAAGAGCGTGTGTACAATCTGTTTCTGAGTACTATTGTGAATGATGTTGCGACTACGTGTGAAGGGTGTCAGAAGCGAAAGGTGCAAGGTGTGCAAGTGAAGACGCCGATGTTGAAAATTGATGCGAAAGAACCATTTGAATTGGTAGTGATTGATTGTGTGTCTTTACCGCGTACAAGTGCTAGGAATGTTGGTATGGTTGTTATGGTTGATCATAAAAGTAAGTTTACGTATGCGGCGGCTGTGAGAAATAAAAGGAGTGTGACTGTTGCGCGTGTGGTTGAGCAGTTGTTTTTCCCTATGTGTGTATGGAAGAGTAGGAGATGTCTGGGTGATAATGGGCCTGAGTTTGCGAGTGAAGTGTTTGAGCAAATGTTGAGAGAGAATGGTGTGGAGCATGTAAGAACGACTCCATATATACCGTCTTCGAATGGGTTGGCTAAACGTACCATTAGGACTTTATGTGAGATGCTGAGAATAATGAGTGAAACTTTGAATGACTAGGATGTATGGTTGGGTAGAGTGTTATGGGCGTATAATTCGACGGTTCATAGTGCAACTGGGGTGTCCCTGTTTCAGTTTGTTATGAATCTTAAGAGGTGAGTGAAAGATAAGTTTCGTTTGAATGAAAGTGAGCAGAGTGTATGGCGTGAGGCACATTAAAGGACCGTTCATTTGAATTAGGTGCAAAAGTATTGAAGGTGAAAGAAGTGAAGGGTAGGTTAAATGTATCAAAGATGAGTCAAAAGTTTGAAGGTCCGTATAGAGTTGTGAGAGTTTGGGAGAATGGTGTGACGTATGTTTTGGAGAGTTTGAATGAAGGTGTGACTGAGAGAGTCCGGGCTCATCAGAGCCAGTTGAGGAGGTGGAGAGAACCTGCTGACTACCTGGTGAGCCATTGGGTGTATGAACTGTGCAGAGAGAGAGAGATAAGGTGCATGATGATGAGATGGAGTGGGATAGTATGGATCTGTCTAGGAAAGAGCTTGTCTTGGTCTCTTGGAATAGAAAGCATGCAAAGAAGAGTGAAAGGAAGAATGCATTACGAATGAAAGTAAGTCTGAGCAGAGTATTTCTGGTATGGAGGAGCTTGAGAGAGAGATTGAGTGTTTGCATAAGTAGGTGAGTGATTTAAAAGATATGAGTTGGCGAGTGAGTGAGCTTCCTGTGGCTAAATTTTCTGGTTTGGGAAACAGTATGAATGATAGTGTGTTTGGGCAGAATGAACCTAGTGTGGCTGATTTTTATGGTTTCACGAATGGTAAGGGTAGAGGTGAGTTTGATGTGGAGAATGAGGAGGTGACTGACTTTTCTGGCTTCTGGTGGGAACCAGTTGAAGGGGTTTCTGGTAAATCTGCTGAAAGTAGAGGGGGTGTAAGTGATTTGTCTCTTTCGCAAGAGTGTACCTTGAGTTGGATGAGAGCTGTGAGTAAGGAGCTGATGAATAGGGGTATGAAGAGTGAAGGTTCTGAACGGAAGAGTATCAAAGAGTTCTGTCGAGAGATGGGAGTGCTAGTAATGAAGGCTAAGAGTATGGTGGACGATATGGTCGATAGTGACGAGGAGACTGACAGGACGACTAACCAACGACCCTGACAGATTGCTAAGCGTAGCCAGGGCCCTGTAGAATAGTGTGAATAGGTGCAGAAGGGTGCGATTGAGTATAAAAGGTAGCGTGAGTATGGAATGAAAGTGTATTGTGAGTGACTCTGGTCGTATTGCCTTAGGAAGAAGGGGGGTGGTGGAGCGAATGTGAGAGGGTTTGTAGGGCAATTCTCCCACCCCTTTTCCAAATCCTTCAATTTGGAAAGAGTAGCGGAGATTGTAGGAATTGAATAATTTCATTGAATTTATCGAACGTCCTTAGTACTTCGTTGGACGAAGGGCTTTTAGTAATGAATAGGCAACCAGATCGCAATATAATAATTAATGTATGAGCTCGGGGGCCAAGGCTTTTAAAAGATGTGCGCAAACATTATGCCCACACGAGTGGCAGCAGGCGAGACTTTTCCCCGGTGAACCTTAAACGTGAGATAAAAGGCCTCGTTTGTTTGTATATATTTTTTGGGGGGTGGGGAGTTTGAATAAGAGAATTGTTTTTGTTTGATAGCATACGCACGGATTGTTTTTCTTTTGTATATAAAATTTTGTTTGGTGATAGGATTCTTTTTTATTTATAAATATATATATATATATATATATATATATATATATATATATATACCCGTGATTGTAATTAAATTTAGCCATATTTGCGTAAATAAAGGAATGTATATACAATCCGTTTCATTTCTCACTCGATTTCTCATGTCCGACTTAGTGTAGGAAGCGGGTTGGATATATTGGGGCTAGAGTGTATATTCGTGGCCCGCTATAACGTGGTGAATGCAGAGCAGAAGGTTTATAGGCCCGATTCTACCAAAGTTTCTTTTTAAGAAGCCAGACAGCCGAGTGGTGTGAGGAAGATGCCGTAGCCTATGTGTGCGCGTTCAGAGAAATAGATGTGGTTGTTCGACATTTGTTGGAATAACTGTGCTGCGTTAAGGAAGAACCAAAATGTGCGATTGCTTGGCGATGGTTGTACGATTCGTAAAAGCTTTCCTCCCAAATTTCATGGCAATGCATTGTAACTTATACTCGCCTTCACTTTAATACATCATCACCAAATGCCTATACAATCTATTTTATAACTACTTCATTCTCGTGAATGAAAGCAAATTTTAACAACTGAGTTTACTATTCCATTACCACAATCCTAAATCTTTTAATCATACCTGAAATATGTTATTAATATGAGTTTATGTTAATGTTCATATGTGTATCTGCTTAGTGTAGATGCTTCTAACCCAAACGTATGATATATGTGCAAATTGTATTAAAATTAGTTGATTCCTAACTACGTTGGGAGAATATAGCACTTTAATAGTTAGTAGAGTGGTATTTTATGCACGGCCGAATTCGGAAGATGCGAAGACGCCTCATCTCAACCACCATATTTCCCTCTCGTTCTCTTAAATCACCTTGGAAGTTCAGGTTGCAAATGGCTGGGTAATGCAATCAAAACATACCTCTGCACCGCTCATAATAATCATATGTAGGTGTATGTTAATCTATGTGTACATTTCCTTATTCATGTATGAGGTTCTACCTTTGTTTTCCTACAAATACAAGACTTTGTGGACTTTTCCTGTTTCATTTTTATCATCATTATTTCACTATTCTAAAAATCATAATGAAATAAAAATAAGTGAATAAAATGAATAAATGGTTCGTCTTCTTATTAATTTAAAAAAGATAAGTGAACCAACAAGGGCATTTGTATCAGAGAGTTTTTATAGGGTAGCCACGTGAACGTATTGATTATTGATGGTACTGAACTCTACGCAACCGCCGTTCTGGTGGTAGGAAATTCAAGTTTTTGCCAAGAATTCTCTTGTGGTCTGATTGGACCACATTCGAACGGTTGCGATGTACTTTTTCATATTATATTAGGTAACAGTTTGAGATATCTTTTATAAATAATCGGTAAAAATAACCAATTTGATTCATTTACTCGTTATTTCTTTATTAAAAAAATCAAAAGATATTATCGCTCTTTATTCACTTCCAATTATCGTTTTCTTGATCGTTTTTTACATATACTTTTGTTCCTTTTAATTTAGGTCCTATAAAATCATATCATAATCAGAATAAGCAGAATTAAATTCTAACCCCTAAACCATACTCTACAAAGTTAACGTAAGGAAATTAATGAGAAAAAAGATAGATTAAAAACTAAGAGAAACTTCCTCACGTCATCACGTCACATATGTGGAAAAGAGAGTTACAGCTGTCTTGCGCAAGACAGCAACGCGGATCACACGAGACTGGCAAAATTCTGGCTCTTTTCTAATCCCAACCCAAATCTATCTAACCATTCCATTAAAATCTTTTTTGTTATTAATTCTTCCGTTTCTCTATGACCCCTTCATGAGTTTTCGTTAGTTTTCTTATCAAATCATTTCGGTGGCCCTTCTGTAAAACGAGGCTCTGGACAAACAGACAGGCAAGCTGAACATAAAAGCCATCTATTGCTAGAGTTGAGGAGGAGCTTCAATCTCATCCCACCAGGAGAGCGACGAAGAGTGTGAGGAGTCAAAGTGTATAGTACAATTAGACTACTCGGGGCAGGAGAGACAGGGAAACTACTCAACTCTTCCGAATCCCCCCATACTCCGCAACGATAGCAGGTCCCCTTGTGGATTAAATAGAAAAAGCCAAGTATACAGAGATCGCAAATATCAGGTATTCTATTCGTAACGCCGCTTTACTAGAATGCTTAATTGACAAAGAGTGAGCCTTTCCGAAACTTCAGAGTGAATACGTAGGACAGGGTAATGAAATGAACGCTCTCTCATTCCTCAAGTCGACCGCGCGCTCGCACTCGGCTGCCTCGGTATGCCAGTCACTATAAATCACGAGGGTGTAGAATAAAACTTTAGTCAAGTAATGTGTCTCCATACCCAATGACATTGATACGTTAGAATGAATCAATAAATGCCCAATATGTTTCTGTTCGATTGATCCAGTTCTTCTCGTTTTCGAAAGGGTGTTCTTGTAGTATTAGGTATCAACCAAATTAACTCTTCTGTGTACTAAATACCTGACCCAACCTAACCCGACCGACCTCAGGTTAAGTTCTATTGTATACCGTAAAAAAAATAAATGTGGTTGTAGATGGTAACTAAAGGAGCAGCCTCGAAACATTATTTATTTCAAAGAAAGAAAACTGGGGTAATCTTTCTTTAACGACACAATAGAAGGGAATTGATTTTAGCCTCCATAGGAGTGATTAAGTGGGACAAAGGAGCATTGTAGAGAGCGACACCACGACAAATGTATTCTTTTTTACATTTTAAACCAGTTCTTTGGCGGTCTCCGAGGAGGGCAAGCCCCCCTCCAAAAAAACCCACAACAATAGGCTAAATTAAAATAATAACTAATAACATACACGAAATAACAACAGGGGGTAAAAACAACTAAGCGGCATTCCTCGGTGACCCAGTGGATGCTCGCTTCCCTAAGGGACCCAAACGTATAATCAACAATTTTAAAAAATAAGAGTAAAGGAGGGCAGCTTTCTCCTAGAACTCTTCCCCACCACAACCTGGAAGGCATAAACCAGTAACAAGCATCAGAGACAGGTGGTAGCGACCGAGCGTGTCTCGACACCCGGATGGGTACCGCGCACGAAGTCTCCCAGCCCAGGCCACTCAACTAAAATGTAGTGTATCAAACAGTGGTGGCGGATGAGTTCGGGAGAACGCTCTATCAGAGAGTGCCGCGTCCCATGGGTGTGCAAATTCAGAGACGAGAAAAATGACTTGATACCGTCTAGGCAATGAGGGATAGACACAGGAATAATCATAGTGTAATATCCGACAATTTTAAATTCCCGCGCACCGTCTCCCATCTTTTTAGTTATGGAGCCTGAAGAGCTTTCCTAATGTCTGCCATGTAATCAGTGAAGTTAAAAGCGAAACGCTGGTTAGAAAGCTTAGTTTGAGGAGGCAGCTTTGTCACTCATCAGCTTAATAATTACCAGCGACGCCAACATGTCAACGGACGCAGCAGAAGACAATCCAGACATCACCTCACCTCTACACACAGTAGACGTTGCGTCACAGATGCTGAGAACCTAGTGTTGTGGAGAGTACAATGCTTCAAGGGCACTGAATGCACTTTGTTACTCGCTATATTTTGAAAAACAGTCTCCGATGAGATGAATGTGCAATTTACTGGATTGGACTGGCTAAGAATATTTATTTCTGGACTAACAAAGTTCGTACCATTACGAAGAACTGGATCACAACCTCCTCCAAGTGATGATTTGGACCGCTATATCGAGTAAGCACTTGATAGGAGGACCCTATTTCTCCGAGGACTCGGTTAACTAACACTCTTACCTTGCTATGTTAAGGGAGTGGTTTGTTCCACAGCTCCAACCAGAGGTTGATGTGGATTTGAATGGATGTGGTTTCACTAAGATGGTGCCCCTCTCCACAATGACATCGACGTTAGGAAGTACCTGAATGAAGTCTTTCGGGATAGGTGGAAGGGTTGAGGATCACAATGACACCCGGAGCCTCTCGATTAGCCTCCTAGAAGTCTATACCTCACCTCAAACGACAACTCTCTGTGGGGTATTATCAAGGAGAAAGTTTCACCAAACCAATACCAGAATATCCATTAGTGAAATGACCTGTTTGGCATCCTTTTCAACATTCACCAAAGCACAGTTTCGTAAAATATCACACAGGAGATGGCGCCGCATCATTTTGTGCAACGAAAATGATGTTGTTCGTACAGACCTTTGCGATGTGTGAGTGTCAATGAAAGTGAATACACTAAAACCAGTACATGTGTTTGGTGCTACTATATTATTCCTCTGAGGTGTATGGGGATTTTCATGGAATGGTAGTACCTCTGGTCAAGGGCTTGTCGTGCTCTTCTTGAAGAGTAGCTCGTCCGTCATCTCTCTCCACTTGGCATTCAGTCTTCACCTGTGGCTCCAAGAAGCTGCTTGCATGTGACAGCGACCACACGCGGTACACCGCTCGAAGGCGGGCTAAACCTGGATGAGGGTAGCAGACGAGTTTCAAACCGTCGGTGAGTTAGGGCGTGTCTACCCTAGCGTGCGAAGACGACTTCGGTGGATTGGGCGGACGAGATCAACTGGGAGATCCAACGTCCATGGAGCCGGTGTTGCAGGGCTTTGTGGAAAGCCAGGGTCATAACCAGGTACCAAAGACGTCACGGCCATCCACTGCAGCCAATGAAGTCCCGGGTGTGACGGTCCTGCGTACCAATGGACTCCGATTCCTGAGGCCGAGAGAGTGGGGCTGCCCCAGTGCAACGGTTTGACCACTTTAAAAGCATTCATGCACAGGTTCTTTGCACAGCCTCGATGCCATCGTCGAACTCAATGACTACTACAATTGTTCTTTTTACTTTTCGGTAGTGGGTGAAAGGACTTTAGGACCAGCCTGTATATCTATTGTAGCACCCACAACGAAAATTATAAAATAATAATTGGGAGTTTTGTATGCAATCTTGAAGGTCTTCATCAAAGTGCCTGTTTATGAGCTATGGAAAAAAATGAGATAAAAGGCACGTCTTTTGGCACGCTTGAAGAACCATCCAGAGAGATGATCGTTTGGCGGCAGACAAATTATTCTACAATAATGGACAAAAGTTTTTACACTAAGATATTTTTCATATAATAAAATAAATAGAACTAATCAAATGTTAAATTTTGTTTTAGTATGTTTATCATAATTTGGAGGTGAAATATACAAAAATTAGAGCCAAACACATTTCTATGCCATTTTCCTAAATATCAACGTGGTAGGCCATCCACCACTTTAGATCCTCCTTAGTTCATTTCTATTGGCTTATTACTACTCCAATCTCAACGCTACACTCAGCCAAGCTCCACGCGATGATGCAATTTTGTCGTGCGAACATCTGCCTGCTTTTTGTCCTTCTAGAGACTCCTTCAATAATGAGCAATGCTACTTTCTCACTCTTGCTCCCGACCAGGTCGACGACTCTATTTGAAGGTCGCGACTCTTCATAGATTTTGTCATCGGGCATCTCGTTTACTCGCTCCGGCCGATTTAAGGATTTTCCACAATGTGGGGCAAGACATTCAACATTAATCGAGCCTATTTTCCTAATCAAATGGCCAGATTTGTAACGATCGAGTGGCGAGAATTGACCGATTGAATCCCCTTGTAAGGTTGTTTGCCACCTCGTATTTTGTTCAGTCTCTATCCCATACACACCAAGATCCATCTCCTATGTGCTACCCTGAGGGATTCTACAGACTCCACTTACGATTAATTGGGACTTAAAGGCGTAGCAACGTACGTCTTTGGCAATCCAATTAACAACCCAGTCAAAGGTCTTGTAGCAATCCAAGTGGTAAATTTATTGACAACAGTGGTAAAAGGAGCTCTCGCTCTTCTAATGGATACGGCGTTGGATTTCTGACATCGAGGTATCGTGTTCACCTTCAGCGGGCATACAAAACTTTCTGCGGTGCTATGAGCTGGCCGACCAGTGGACAGATACTCTGATACTCACCCCGGTACAGGTGAGTAGCGCTGCACGCATCATCATGAGCGTAGCTAAATGAGACACCGCTGTCATTCCTCTTTTCATCTTCATGACACAAAATAACCACTCTTTCCTCTATTCCTGAACCCTGCCGATGGAGTCCAGGTGTCTCTTATGGGTACGTTGATATTCACATCCCCCTGACGCTGAACAGGTGCGTCTCCCCCCTCCCTCTTGCGGAAACAAAGGATTCCAACATCGCTGGTTAGTGTCAATAGAACATAATACGACCCAAACGCCCCACCCCATGACCGGCTTCTGGTGACTTCTTGCACATCAGTTATTGTCATTCTTTTCTTTATGTATATTTCAATAACTTGGGGATTCGTCCACAATGTGGGGGCGAAGGATGCTTCTTTTCCACGTCCAGTGATGAAATCCACTCCAACAAACAATTTTAATAATCGTTGCCACAACTTGTTAACAACCCATTTGGCCTCTGTAGTTGACGTGGTGGCACATCCAAAGCCCCTGAGACTCTTCCCAGTTGGACCTAGATCCCAAAGAGTCTCATGAGAGGCAGTATGAAAGGTCACTAATAGAGAGGTTGGAGATTTAGGACCAACTAACTAGTTTCCACTAGTCTCCGCCCGGTCTATGCATTACCACGCCTTTGTCTTGCCCTAACTTACCATTTTCACCTTAAAACTTATCAAAAGTTTCCAACTCTTTTATGCCTCCGTTCGTTTCCCAAATTCCCGCGAGTAAAAAATAAATAAAGCCAATTAATGAAATCCAGGAGCGCGAACGAAAGGGTACGGCGAACGCCTCTAGAGCAAACAGAGCCGTACGCACACACGATTGGTTCACATGTGATTGGTAAACTCCACCCGATGATCAGAAATAGACAAACAGAGTAGATAAACGAATCTCGTCATTCGGAATTGGTTGCAATTCCCTCGCCATCGCAATCCGGTCCTTAATGCACACTGGCCTAAGATGGAAAGTCGCATACAAGGGGCGAACAGGCAGCGCTAATTCAGATCTCGCGCAAAACCTATTTTCATAAATCAAGGTAGATCAGATTAATTAGCTGATTCGGAAGGTGTACACCGAGTGTGATGGCCAATTCTTGAGCCAGTCATCACGCACATATACTTAAATACACACTTCTATACACAGAAAAATATTTAGTAAAAACTGCGTGTCCATATATCACTTGCTCCCGAATATTCTCATATATAAATGTGCAGCAAAATCCCACATATACTTACACACACTAGACGTGTACAATGATTCCCAGATAGACATATAACGTATATGCACACATAAATGGACGATAAAAACGTACACAGAAATACTGTGATGTTTAAAGTGCTAGAAAGGTGAACTTGTCTGTCTCTGATCACTTCATCGACTTGCCACTATGCAAAGTGGCAATTTTAGCCCTAATCAGAGCCAGAATATTGACGCGCCACTGAACAAGGGTACTAAATCCCCCTACCAAAGTATTGTATAAATGCCTAAGGGAGAGGCGAGGGGAAGGTTTGATAAGGCTAAGATTCGAACCCTCATTTTCGGAGGTGTGTCAACACTTGCCTGTCTGTTGCGAGAGGTCCACCCAGGTACCTCCCGCCTTCCCTGCTCGCCAACTCTTAATTGCACGCCCCCTGCCGGGACCAAGTGGCGGTCATGTTTGACCTCCGTGCTACCCCCAGCTGCGATCCCAACGATAGTCCAGGGTGGGTGCCTGATCGCACAGTGCCCACTTGATTCTCACCCCCATCCCCTAAAATTCCTAAATGGTAGGAAACTCCATTGCTCTTGTCACTCTCTGTCTGTTTTTCACAAAGACCTGTATAAATCTATCTACCCAGCCATTTATCCTTCTATTTATCTATCTAATAAAATTTTTCCCTTGACCTTGGTTCTTGGGCATCTTAACCCTTCTAGAGAGTGTCTTTGGCCATCTTAAATAAGGTAATCCCGAATGAATGGATAAACAACTTAATATTGAGACGCGACTTTAACGCAGATTCCAGCAAGGGGAGATTCTGGTATGAGTTTCGAAAGTTCATAGTGGAATTGTCGCTTTAAGATGTTGATGCCATCCTAGCGATGGACTCATTCCCATTGCTGACTTAACACATCTCACAATTTCACCAGCTGGCTTGTGTATGCTCGCGTTACAAGTCCTAATCGTGTTGATGCTCTATTTGACTGTTACGACTCTTCAGTGTGCGACCACTTTCTTTAGAACTGGTGAAACTTCTCTGAAGATGATAAGCACAGATATTCAAATAATCTCAGGGCTATTATTTTAATGATGACAAGGAAGTTTTCATGGCTACTCTCATAATTTTAGTAATGAAAATCATCTATTGCTTTTGAAGGATGCTCAAAATAATTTTAACTTCATTTTTGCTTGTATTATCTGCTCAGGAATTTTACTCTTGTCTATGAGATCCCCAACGATTGTACGAGGTTGGAATGATCTTTAAAGGGATAATATATATACGGTGAGACGAGAGAGTTTCTTAATTTAGAGACAGTCGGCAAACTGAGACGCGGAAACTTCTTGATAAATTGAGGGAAAGTAGAGCTAAATTCGAATGTTGTAGAGCTCATGAAGAAGAAATTCGAAATATAAAAACCCGGAGATTTAAGATTAAAGACATAGGGCGCTTTTGAAGTAATCTACATTATTTGGAAAATAAAATTACCTTTTCTGCTTTGGGTTATAGCATAGCCGGGTGGAGACAATGATTTCGATTAAAGCGAAGTTAAACTACATCAGGTGTGGTGAGTCCGTTGATGGATTCCGGGTCGAATCGACTTCTCGGTCCTTACCATAAGCTGTAGGTCGTGACAGAGAAGTAAAAGGCATAAAAAGAGTGTAGATTGATGGTAAAACTACTACCAAGTAATAATTATATTACTTTTCTCTGTCCACGATTGACACTTATTTAATCCTGACATGGTAGAATATAATAGATTTATAACTCTAAATTTAAATACATCTTTGATAACTGCAAGTTTAAGTAAAAACCTTTTAATCTTCTTATGAAAGAGTTGTATGTTGTAATTTTACAAAGAAAAAAACAAACAATTAGCAGTTAGAAGTTAGTAGCGTAGTAAATTCTATTATTTCTTGTAAATTATAATATGTGGATTATTATCAACTAATAATTGGTTTTGTATGGTTTTATTAGCAAACTGTTTTAGTTATCTCATTAATATCTTTCCATTAAGGAAATTAGAGTAATTGTAGAGAACAAATGCTCTTTCAACTGCAGCCTGGTAATGATTTCCTCTAAATCACTTAAACTATTTGAATCTGGTATCCTACCAGAATTAAATAATAATAATAACATAACGGCACTCAGTTAAAATGCTATTCTTGATCGCGCCGGCTTTATTTCTTTACCTATTTAAAAAAATAATCCTCTATTCCTCCACATTAGGTAAACATTCTATCATTAAATTATATAACTTCAGAAAATATTTGGTTGAGAGAGAGCTGAGCGAGCTGAATCACTATTCGATTCCGAGGACAACTTTCGATGGAACTTGCATTGACTTCACTCCACTTCTTAAAAAGTTTCCTTTATATTTTGATTGAACAAACGTTCTTTCAACAAAAAAATGATTTTATTTCATTCGTATATTCTCTAATGAGATAAATCTTTTCTCATCTGAATTTTTGTCGTTCTTGCCCAATTTTCTTCTGGGATTTTGTATATTTTCAAGTTATTCTCTACTCGATTGTTCTTTTATATGGTCTTTTATTGAGTGGTTTCTAATCTATGAGCTTATTGGTGCATCTCTTGTGTTGAAATGTCGCCCCTTTCCCAGCTCAGTTACATTTTAGGTATTTGAGTTCCAACTCTACACTGAAGTTTGGTATGTCCACGTAGCAGGTAGTTGTTTTCTGCCACGCCAAGGTATTCCACTCATAATGCGTAGGCACATGAGGTCCGTTGGAATTATGTTTTGGTTATGTACTTTTTTCAACAAGATGAGTTTTTTAATTTATAAAATGGTTCTTGGCCCTTCCAAATCCTTGCTAACCGAGAGTAATATCGGGTTCAGTTTTGCCAAGCAACATTGTTATCTTTTCACGTCGGTGGGTATATTTGCGTATGATTTCAATTTGCCGGTTGTCAATTAAAATGGGCAGCAAGTGACCGCATGGATGATTTGTCATGACGTTTATTTTCCTCGTAGTGATGTCGATCTTTCGAATCATTATTCGGATTTCTTTCCTGCTGTCACTTATGATAGAAACATCGCCTTCGAAGTTCAGGTAATTTAGTTATTTCGTGTGTATCTAAATATACTTTTTTTTTTAATTTAGTTGTTAAAGGCTCTTATAGCGAAATATGGAGAGCTATGGTAAGCTATTTGCATTGTAGGGGATAGCCAATTAAACCTATTCTTTTTAAGATTGTTAGTTTAGTCAAATCTTTTAGTGTCATGTTTCGCGTGGACAAGGAACGTTTCGCTTGAATTTTTGAGAGATTGTATCTTCCCAACTATTTGCTCATCTTATGTTCGCATACATATATACGAAGAAAGTTGAGTGGTTGAGGGTTTGCAAGTTCATTTGGTCCCCCTTTTTTGTGTCCTGGAATCATTGTAGCATTGTTCCAGTTCTCTGGAGTTTGGACTTGCATAGGGCACTGATTGGAGCGGCAACCTAGCTTGTCTTCAGGTGCTTATCTTGCATATTTGAAATGATTAATTGGTTCATAGTATTATTATTTCTCGCTTATTTTAAATATTCTCCCTATGAATGACAAGTGCACCATTTTCCTCTTGTTAATCAACCACAAGAGATTTACCCTTTAGTTTGGTTGTTTTGTACCCTTTTACCTCTTCGGTGGCCGCGCCAACAATACTTGCATTATAAGGGTGGCCCAAAATTCGCCATGCATAGGAAAATCCTGTAACAGGGTTGGATGGCATAGCAGAGGCTACAACTGTGACCTGTAGAGGCACGCCTTCTCCCCCTCGACCAGAGTAACCCAAGAGAAAGTGGTGATCTCTCTTGAGTCATCTTTTGCACTTCTTTTAAATCTCCGGCTATCTTTTTCGCGACTGTTTAAACCAGGGAAAGGGTGAAAGAAGGCGCTTTACGTTCTTAAAAAAAAGAAAAAAACGGAACGAGCTATCTCCTCTATAGCGTCTAATCGTAGCCCCTAAAAAGAAAACGAGCTATCTCCTCTATAGCGTCTAATCGTAGCCCCTAAAAAGAAAACGAGCTATCTCCTCTATAGCGTCTAATCGTAGCCCCTAAAAAGAAAACGAGCTATCTCCTCTATAGCGTCTAATCGTAGCCCCTAAAAAGAAAACGAGCTATCTCCTCTATAGCGTCTAATCGTAGCCCCTAAAAAGAAAATGAGCTATCTCCTCTATAGCGTCTAATCGTAGCCCCTAAAAAGAAAACGAGCTATCTCCTCTATAGCATCTAATCGTAGCCCCTAAAAAGAAAACGAGCTATCTCCTCTATAGCGTCTAATCGTAGCCCCTAAAAAGAAAACAAGTGGTCAGAGATTTAGGAATATCACAGGCCAGACCTTGAAACCTTAATGACACATCCACCAACTAAGAAACTTGTTTCTTTTTAAAAAATATTAGCTTTACATCGAGACATTTGAGCTACTCTGTATTGTGTATTGCATTCTCTAGGCTAATGTTGATGTGGTTGTCAAATTCTAAGGGTTCCATTTGTTGGTTGAGTTTAAATTCTTTAAGGCTTTTCTATATCCGAATGAGGTTTGGGGTCTCTTCAGAGACGTTATTGTCATGCTTTGTGTTTTCTTGAGTGTTGAAATATTCTTTTTATCAAGTAATTGTTCAAGTCTCCGAAGATATTTAGATTGTTATTGGTCAAGTCTAGAAGATATTTATGTTATTATTGGTCAGTCTCCGAGGATATTTATATTGTTATTAGTCAAGTCTACGATGATATTTAAGTTGTTATTAGTCAAGTATCCGAAGATATTTATGCTGTTTATTTGTTAATCTCCGAAAATATTTATGTTGTTATTGTTCGAGTCTCCGAAGTTATTTATGTTGTTATTGGTCAAGTCTCCGAAGTATTTATGTTGTTATTGGTCAAGTCTCCAAAGATATTTATTTTATTATTAGTTAACTCTTCGAGATTATTTATGATGTTATTGGTCAAGTCTCCTAAGTTATTTATGTTGTTATTGGTCAAGTCTTCGAAGATATATATGTTGTTATTGTTCAAGTTTCCGAAGTTATTTATGTTGTTATTGGTTAAGTTTCCAAAGTTATTTATGTGTTATTGGTCAAGTCTCCGAAGATATTTATGTTGTTATTGGCCAAGTCTCCCAGGCTATTTATGTTGTTATTGGTCAATTATCCGAAGTTTTTTATAATGTTAATGTCAAATCTCCGAATTTACTTATGCTGATATTGGTCAAGTCTCCGAAGATATTTATTTTGTCATCGGTCAAGATTCCGAAAATATATGTTATTATTGTTCAAGTCTCCAAAGTTATTTATGTTGTTATCGGTCAAGTTTCCAAGGTTATTTATGTTGTTATTTTTCAAGTCAACAAAGTTATTTATGTTGTTATAGATAAGTCTTTGAAGATATTTATGTTGTCATTGTTCAAGTGTCCGAAGTTATTTGTTGTTATTGGTCAAGTCTCAGAGGTTATTTATGTTATTTTTGGTCAAG
This sequence comes from Ceratothoa steindachneri, assembly GCA_963969495.1. NCBI lineage: Eukaryota > Metazoa > Arthropoda > Malacostraca > Isopoda > Cymothoidae > Ceratothoa > Ceratothoa steindachneri. Next base: position 222,245,003 of record OZ018317.1, read on the forward strand.
CCCCAAAAGTTATTTAAATTTTTATTGTTCAAGTCTCCGATGTAATTATGATGTTATTGGTCAAGTCTCCGAAGTAATTATGATGTTATTGGTCAAGTCTCTATAGTCATTTATGAAGTTATTGATCAAGTTTCCGCGGTTTTTTATGTTGTTATTAGTAAAGTTTCTGAAGATATTTATGTTATTGGTCAAGACTCTATAGTTGTTTATTTTGTTCTTGGTCAAGTCTCCATGGTTATTTATGTTGGTATTAATTATTATTGTTGTAAAAAATAAGAAGCGCAAACTAGCGAGGGCATCTCTAGCAAAATGTTTGCAAGGAGAAATTTAAAGAAAGTTAATTGAAAACTGATGAAGTGAATATTTATGGGAGAGATATATGTACTGTAGGTGCAGATTCACCTGCTTACGTCGGTGCTGGGGAAGGGTGCCACTCATTTCACCAGTCCTAAGTCAAGTGGCATGAGTCATGCCTCATGAGAAGGGGTAACTAATAAAAGTATGGAAATGAAGGAATGAAGAGCGAGAAAATGAATAGGATGAAATGGGATCGCGAACCGATCGACAATTGTCAAACACACGGATTCAGATGAACGGAGTTGGAGTCCTTTACTGAGGGCTTGTAGATGGTGCGCCGTACGGGTCCTTGGTATAGTTTTGCCCATTTTTACCCTTTTTTCGTCTGATTTTCAGATACTGGTTAAGGTTAAGAATTTCCCTTGGCGACCATTAGATCCACTTCTACTTCCTTGAAAAACCCGCGGATTCAGAATCCGTAGTAGATCTCGTAAAACCACGGATCCAAGCCTTGTTTTACAACCTCGTGTTAAGAAACCCATCGTAAACTCGTCCAGAACCCACGGTAGAACCCATGGTCCAGAATCCAGTGTAGAACTTCTGATTCAGGACCCAGATTCTAGAATACCTGGTAAACATGATCCACAATCAATGCTTAAACCCTAATCTAGCACCCTTGGTCTAATCTTTGGTCTAGAACCCCTGGGTGAACCCAGGGTCTAGAAGCGGTGTTAGACCCTTTGGTCAATATCCATGGTTCAATCCCTGGTTCAGAACCCACGTAAGAACCCCACATTCTGAACCCGTGGCGAAACACAGCTCTAGAACCCTCAATATAATCCCTGATACCCATCATACAACCCAGGGTGCATGACCCGTAGTAGAACGTCAGTGTGTGTGGAAGTTAGAGGGATATGGTTCGCCCTCCCCCGTCCTTTTTCCTCTTAAGAGGGTTTCCGACCCGACAAGGACCTGGGAGCCACCACCCCGGCGTCTACCCCCCTCCCCATCCCGAAGAAGCCCCGGGACGAGATGGATCTCCCGGAGACGGGACAATTAGACGACCGTTCTGAGCGAGCGCCCCGGTCTTATGGGTGCCCCAGTCGAGACGCAGTGGGTACCACCGACTCTATTACACTCTGCCAGGGGGGCGCCGATCTCACGCTGGCACCGGGGTATAAAGTTTTCTTGGGCGAAATGGGTTGCCCCGGGCTACGCTGTGTATGCCTAGACACACGCTCGAGTGTATTCGTGTGTACCACTCGATACCCCGTTGTGATGTAGAGTGCGCATCGACCTTTTTTACATCGGTGTAATGAAGTCAGTTGGTGTGTTGGATGCAATTTCTGGAAAAGACTTTTTTATTTATGCGTTTTCAGGATCTCACGGAAATTAATTACCCAGCATGATTTATAGCTCATGCCGAGCGTATGTACACGCCCCCGTGTGTGTGTGTGAACGCGAGCTCCATAATGTTCCTTTGAGGTCATCAAGCCGCAATCTGAAATACCAGAATTAATTACAGATGGCGAAAGAGAGAGGTGAACTGAAGCTGGCATCGTAAAAGCCTGTTTCATCCCAGTGGCACGGGGTCAGGTGTCTCCACGGGGGGCTTGTAAACTTCCTTTAATCACAGATGGCACCAGGGGGTCTACCGAGCCCCTGGGATTGCCCACAACGAAAGCCCAGATGCGCTTATCTGGTGCCCAACATGGGAGCGACTACTGGTCTAATTCCAGCAGCTCGGTGGAGTATGGGCACGATTAATTTGGAGAATCGGTTCTCTTCGCTTGATTTGCGTTCGTCGTTAAGAACTGCGACCTCAATAACTATCAGTTCTTAATCGACACAGGGTTCTGGCAGACCGAATTTTGAAAGGGGCCCAACCTTTTTGATTAGTGTCTCTAGTTCTCAAGCATTCCAAGCAGGATCGAGATTATGCCATGATCATATTTTCTATTGACCATGCTTCTTCGTGGATTACCCAACACTATTCCCCAAATAAGGCGAGAATCATTATTACTTGAATCATTCTATGTGGAATCATGTGTTGATTGCCTTCTAAACAATTCATTTTTACTTTTCCAACCTTTATTTTCGTATTTATTTTTAAAGGTTTTACAGGTGTGTGATTCCTTCGTTGGTTTTCGCTGCTATTTTTTTAAAAATAATTTTAAGATAGCCTCATATTTCAACCAATCCTGTAATCATTTTCGAAGATTGAATCGAATACTTTTGTAAACGAAGCAACAGCTTCCTTCGCTACGACCTGGGCATAGCAGAAATGCCCTGCAAATGAAAAATTGTGGCATGTCTTTGGCGCGGTCGTTTTCTACGGGATAATAGCTTATTTTTTACCTATCAAGATGGTTCCGTATTTACAGATGTGCGTAGGTCGCTATTCGTACGAATAGATCGACGTGGGTTCTCTTCCCTCCCGTCACACGCCAGACTCAGTGAAAGATACAAATTGGAGAAGAACCCACAGGGTAATCGTGACCCTGCAGGCGGAGAGTCAAAACACGCGGCAGGGGTGCTCGAGCATTGGGTATATGGGCAGGATGAACGCGGCTTCATTAAGCTCAAAGAAGTGGAGGTCATATGACCCTATTTGTCATAGGCATCAGATAGAAGCCAGGACCCCAATGCGTTACATAGCTACGGCCAGAAAGGCAAAGTGAGGCGAGCCACTGTGTAAGTGATGCACAAGTGGAGTGTATGAGTATAAGGCGTCTGCCCAACAAGTTTATTAACTTTCCCCCATTAGCTTGATTAAATGGAAGAATAAATATAATAATGCCTTTGGATCCATATCACGACTTCATGGGCAGAACACACTTAAGTGGATAAATTGAAAGATTCGTGGCCAGTAATGTTCCCTCTACCCACACACCCCCAAGACCACGGAGGATATCGATGCGAAAGCCAAAAAGCCACACTTTATTCATACCATTACTTTTCCTCGCATTTAAACACATAGTGTGTTAGGACGTTTGTAATTAATCAAGGTTAAGGAACGAAAAGGCAAATTAAAAAAAAAAATGATCTCAATTAAGTCTATTGACTCGACTCCAGTAAAGATCAAGAAACGATCTGTCTGCGATATTCTTGTTATTTGAGCGGATCCAGAATTAATCAGAGGCGCGAATTTAGAAAATAAATTGTGTAAATTTTCGAGAAAGGAAACTTGCGTAATAAATGAATGAAGCTTACCAGTAGGAAAAGGAAAAGTGATTCCAAGTCCTTATGTTTTTATTTCTTAAGACATGACTTTTGTGAGCGTATATTTAGTTAATGAAAGAAGGGTTGTAGTGAGAACGTATATGAATTTACACTTCCATAGCTTTTGTGGGGACGGAAGTTCTTAAATTACACCCGTTAAAATATAATTAATTTAATTAGACGTTTTGGGACAATACCCTCGTTTTTAATTCTTTTTTTATTTATTTATCAGAAGTATGGCAGAAAAACAGTGCTGGTATTAATTCCAGAATCAGGTCATTGCTGGTTAATGCCCGAAATAATACTAATAATCTTTGATATTACGACAGCCGATTCATTTTGAGACATAATGACATTTTATGGTAGTTTTTTACTCTTTCTTGCTTATGAATATCGACTCAGCGGAAAGACTAAAAATTAAAGCATCGTTCGAAAAGAATTGCAGAAATTGCCTAAAGAGTAAATATTAAATACTCTTGACTACATCGTAAAACCATTCCTCATTTATAATCGTGAACAAGGTCCCCCCTGACCGGATAATGAAATTCACACCAATATGAAAGTAACAATTGTTGTCAAGACTTCATTGCGGAGAGGAGGTGCAGAGAGAAGAGTGTTATTTTGGTTACAATAAACTAGCGATGAGTAAACTCCTTATGGCCCAAGGTACACCTATTCGTTCCTCTTAAAGTTTCCAGACATAATGTGATATGTTGTGAGTGCGAAGAGAAAATAAAGGAAGACAGAACGGTATGTGGTTGGTTATGCGTGTAGAGCTGTGTGCAGGGAGCTGCAGGCATAGACTCGTTAATAACAATGCACGAAAATAACAGAACAGCAATAGGCTTGTGTTAAAATATAACAACACACAACATCAGTGTTTTTAATTGGGGGCAATTTTCGATTTATTTGGGGCCCCTTCAACGCATTTGTTAAAAATAATAGACTCGCTATATATTAACGAAACCAAGGCAGCACTCAAAGAGCCTAACTGATTTCCCCATTTCCTCTACATATCTTCTAACCCTATAATCTACCAAGTTAAGTTCCTGCTTCTTATTCGGAGACTTTTCCCTTCTTAGCATCGACTTCGCAATCTACCAAAGCTAATGTGAAATTTCTTTTGCATCCTTCCTTTGGAATGTTTCCGCTTTAGTTTCGTTTTCTTTAGCTTTATTTAATGCATACTAATTTTAAAACTTGATATTCTTAAATTAAATAATTCCCTTATTTATAATCAATGAAATCCCTCTTTCAACTTTTAGTTGTATTTTTAGGCTTTATTTATTTAATGTTTTAACTGTACGTTCCAGAATAGTGTACGGTCCAAAATTAAGTAATTCCTTTTTACTTTTATACAGATTTAACGAGGATGTTCCAAGATAAGGAACAAACTGTCTGGCAGAGCAAAAATAAATGTCCTCCATCTATTCGTGGAAAAAATAAAGCGGGGTTATATTTTTTCATATATATTCTCCAAATTTGGGTCAATTTGTCTTTATGACATGTTCTGTTGATCTCATTGGATGAACCCTCCTGTTGTCTTGATCACAGCCTCCAGGCGACCTCGAGATCAGCCATAGATCTTCGTTACCATCTCCCTTTTAGGCCCTCGAATGCTCTGGAAATCCTGGCCCTCAGCTCATCCTTCGTGTTGCAGCTGAATATTTGGTCTCTCGTTACCCCGCCCCAGATAAAGAAATCGAGGGGTTGCAGTCAGGTGAGTTGAGAAGCAAAATGCCAGGTGCTGTGTCATCGAAGATATTCTCCAACAACCAGGCATGGGTCCTCAGGCTGGTATTGGAGGGCGCAGTCTTGCTGTCACAAGTAAGGCCTCCAAGCAGCTATTCAGTCGATCCAGAGCTTCACCACTTCGCTCAGAACGAAGATTTTACCGCCAGTGTTCAGACTGAGGCCCTCAGAAAAGAAGTGGGGTTATATAACGCCAACTTCACTGATGATGACACCAAAAAACATGATTTTCTCTGGAAACTTCCTCTACATGAATCTGGGCACGTTATTGGGTGCGACAGGGAGAAACCTGTTGTTCTGAGAGTTGATCTTTTGTTCTCGAGAGAAATTCTTTTCGTCAGCGAATAATCAGAACATGGCTGGCTCCAAAGGATGTTTTAACTTGTTGATCAGCTTTTTGGTGTAATTATGTCGCTTTTACTGCATCGTCTTGGACAAAGATTGCCCCTTTCTTATCTTGTAGGAAAAGTAGCGAATGTCGTCATGCACCACAAGCCTGATGAGCTGTTCACCAACACTTTTCCTTGCAATGACACGCATCGACTTTCTGGAATCATTGTTGACGATCTCTTGGATTTAAACGACGAATTCCGGCGTTCTGATGGCGTCAGCTCGACCAACATTGGTCTAGTAGTGGTGATGGCGACCTCGTCTCTGGCCTGACAGTGGGTTGGGGACCCTTGCACTTATTTCAGGCCTTAGTCCAGCTCCCGGACTCTCGCATGAGCAGATCCGCCGCATCCCTGGGTCTCTCCCAGATATCCACCGGGCCCAAGTATGTGTGTATCTGTGGGTAGTTGAAGAGAAGTGTGGTGTCGTTCATCTGTGTTAAGCAGTGGGGGTAATTTGGTGTTGTATGGGTGGTAGGAAATATTTTGTGCATGTATGATGTCAGGAGTGGTGATTTGCTTGTTCGTACCTGTGCTAGTGTTCTTCTGATCTGCTTTGTGAGTGTTTGTTCAGGGTTGTGTATGGTTGGAGGTGGTGCGCTTAATATTTTGTTGTGGGTTTTGCGTGTCAAGTATTGTTGTGTGATCTGAGAGTGGGCTGTTTTCATGTTTTGCTTGATTGTGGCTTCTGCTGTTGTGTTAAGGCCTGTGTCTAAGTTGGTGGTGTAGTTGTTATCAAAAATAGTCTGTTTTTTGTGTCGGTGATTGGGGGGTTGTCTGGTAATGTGGTGGAGGAGATGATTTGGATGTTGCGTTTTCTGCCTGAGTTGTGATGCATGTAGCTTTAGGTGATTTTTGATTGGTAGGATGTTCGTCTCGTCGTGTAGATGATGGGTGTTTGTGTCAAGAGTGCATCCTGTGGCAGTAGTGCGGAGGGCTGTGTTTTGTATTGTCTGTAGTTTTTTGGTGTTGTTTTCTAAAATGATTGGGGCCAGATTGTGTTGGCGTATTCTAGTACTGGTCTTGTGATTGTCTTGTATATGTTATGAGTGTTTCCTTGGTTTTCCCCTAGTGTGTAGTTGTGATTGCCTTGATGAGTTTGAGTGTTTTTTGTGGCCTTGACTATTGTGTTTTGTGTGTTTTGAGTATGTGAGTTTGGCGTCGAAAGTGAGGCCAAGGATCTTCGGTTCTTCTGTGCTGGGTAGTGTTAGGTTTTGTATGTTTAGATTTAGGGTTGTGTTGTATTCTGCAGGGTCTGGTGTGAAGAGAATGGTCATTGTTTTGGTAGCGTCTAGCTTTAGTGAGTTTTCTATTGCCCATGTGTGTATTTAGTTGAGGTAAGGTTGTATCTGTTGTGCAGCAGTTTCTGGTTTGTTGTGTGAGGAGAGTATTGTGATGTCGTCTGCGTAAGTGACAATTTTTACTGTTAGTGAGGGAGATGGTATATCTGAAGTGTCGATGTTGAAAAGTGTTGGGGAAAGTACTCATCCTTGGAAAACTTCGGAATTTTTGTGTTTGTGTTTGGATTTTGTGTTTTGTATTTAGGTGTATTGGAGTCGTCCCTTGCTGTAGTTTGCTATGTACTTGATGAGAGGGGTGGGTATGGTGGGTTTGTGGATCTTGTTGATTAGTTTGTGTAGGTCTACTGTGTCGAATGCTTTGGACATATCAAGGGCGACTGCAATGGTTCTATGTGGTGTAATTTTCTTGTTGAATCTATTTGTGATTATGTTGTTTATTGTGTGTAATGCTGTGGTGGTTGAATGCATGGATTTGAACCCATGTTGGTGTGTTGTGTTTTGGATGTTGGATGTGATGTAGGGTAGGAATATTTTTTCTAGTAATTTGGTTATGGGGGAAAGCAACGCTATTGGTCTGTAGGAGTCTTCTTTGTTTAAGTCTTTGTTTTGTTTGAGTATTGGGATTATTTTTGCTACTTTCCATTGTTTAGGTATGTTGATTGTGTTTATGGCGAGGTTGTAAGTGTGCGTGAGGAGGTTTAGGTCGTTTTTACCTAGGTATTTGAGGTGTTTGATGTTTATTTCATCAGGGCTGGTGGAGTTGTTGTCTCTTGCTTGTTTTATGGTTCTGATGGTCTGTTCTGTTGTGGTTATGAATTGTGGTTTGGAGAGGTTTTTGTAAGTCTGTCTATTTTCCTGTTTTCTATTTTTTTCTATTTTCCTGTTGTCGCCTCGTATTCGAATCCTGAACCTTGGTAGCTCCTTTCTGACCTTTTCTACCATCCTTATGTTAAAGCTGAAGTTTTAAATCTCCTTGTTTGTCTTTCTGGCGTGGATTTCAAGGATGACTCTATGCCTCTTCCACAAATTGGGTAGTTCAAAATTTTCCATAGTCAATTATTCTGCCAAGAATATAGCCAAAATGGTTATTGTTTTTAAGAAGAAAAAAAGAAGAGAAAATATGTCTAAAATTAGCAGTTTAAAATTGCGAACCAAAATTGTCCGCCTAATATATATATATATATATATATATATATATATATATATATATATATATATATATATATATATATATGTATATATGATGAAAATTAATGCAATATCGCAAGAAAAGATGAGGAATTAAACCACATTCTCCGAAGACAATTTAATTCAGAACAGTTTCGGTTTATCTCACACCCTTTTTCAACTGACACTGGATAGAAAATATAAGAAAAGTGCTTACAAACATAACACAGGGTCAGGTCTTGAAAGATCCACTCTTTTTCCCCCAATCCCCTACTTGTGGCTAATCAGGGGGGGGGGTAGGCCTAAACATATTGAAGGGCTGACATTTTACTATTTTGTTTATTTGCTTTCGTATTACAGGATTAAAAGAAAATTGACCCTCAGATAGATTTAAATTAGGGACTGACGATATCAAGCTCGATTCTACGATTCTTCTCTTAACATAGTTAGCCGATTTAAATACCATTTTACTTCCATTGAAATCGATCGTATGATTCTTGTCTCTAACATGGCAAAATATTCCACTGCTTTCGCTGCCCACTCTAATATCTCTTTTGTGTTCATACAATCTCTTGTCTAGATTTTTCCCCATTTCCCTATATAAACTTTATGGCAATCGTTGCATGGTATTGCATATACTCCTATGTTATGATGTTTTTGGGGTTTCCTGACAATCATCAATTGGTTTAAGGAATTATTATATTTAAAGGCTAGATTAATACCCGCTTTTCCAAATATGTCCTTTAAACTATTTAATTTATTATTAAATGGCAATGTTATATATTTGTTGAAGTCATTAGTGCGGGAAGGCTTATTACCATAGAATGTTTTCCTAGCTGCAAAATGGGCAGACGATATGAACTAATCGGGGTAATACAAATTAGAAAAAATGGTCCTGATAATGACAATTTCTTCCTCTAAATAGGAAGGATAACATATTTTGTATGCTCTAAGGAAAAGGTTAGAAATTACCGATTTTTTAACAGAATATCTATCGTTAGGTTAATGTTATATGCACTCTCCATATGATTTTTAGGCCCTCCGCTTTGCAGATGCATGGTTAAACGTCTCGAAAGTGTAGGAGTTGCCATGCCAATATATTTTGATTTGTTATAAAGCTTACAGTCTTTATCTTGACAGATGAACTCGTAAACTATGTTGGTTGACTTGAGATTCGAGGAGTTTAGGCAGCTATTGTTTTTCATCAGGAGTTGATGGCTTTTGTTGTTTTATAATATATGATGAGTTTAATTTTATCCATTTGATTTTTAACCTTGATGTTACAGTTAATAATCTCCTAGATGTTTTTTTTCATCTATTTTATAGGCCGTGGACATCTGATTTCTGTAATACACTTTGATGTTGTTGACTTCTCCCTGATTACTTTCAGTTTTATCCGTATCTTTGCAATGATTATTTATAAATGATTGAAGTTGTTTTTCAATCATATTGTTTGAGAAACGGTTGTTCACGAGTGTTTTTTTACTCGTGCAATCTCTTGGTGGAAAAGTTTCCACGTAGAGCAGCATTTATGTTCTCGGCGGATGTATGAGCCAATTAAAGCTTATTTTATACCTACTTTTTCTATGTACTTTAGTACATTATATATATATATATATATATATATATATATATATATATATATATATGGTGTTCGTGCTAAATTTGACGGTTTTCACAACAGAAGACGCCCCCGGCAAAAAATAAATGTATTTTATAAATTCAAAAATATCACCTAGATAATGGCTGGAAGATAACACCGTGCCCCTAGACCGTTTGGAATATTGCCGCATGCGTTCCTCTCTGTGTCCCCAGGAAGATCTTAGAACACCTCTTTGATCTTGGTCACCAGTTTTTACAGGCACAGCGGTTAGTCTCTTTCTCAACCGTACCCCACACTTAGTAATCCATGAGATTAATATCCGAGAAATTAGGACGCCAGAAAGTGGCGCTGACAAAGTCGTAGAAATTCGTCGACAACCACTATGGCTGCCACACATATGGCCTTCCAGCCGTGACTCTTTCCAGTCAGGTTTTGACCACAGTATCCAGCAGCTTAACATTCTCGTCTGAATTGTGCCTAAATTCCTGGTAAAAGATGTGAGGCAGCATGACGCACCATGAGTAGAGGGACCTAAATACCATAACAGTTGGGGGTAATTTGATCCTGATGATAGATGGAACATCGTGTGTATTGTAAGCAAGCCACATGCTGTTCTTGGTGTTGTGCAACTTGTGATGGCAGAAGTTTTTATTTTCGGCTGAGAAGAACCAGATTGTCCTCGGCTCAACAGTATGCTTTAGCTTGTTCAGGAGCTTCTTTGCCTTCGTAAAGAGGTTCTCCTCGGCATTGGCTATCAGAAGTTGTTCCTTGCGAGTCTTGTACCAGTGATATCGAAGGTCTTAATTCAGGGCCAGCTTCATGGTGATGACTCCAGCACCCATCTCTCTCGCTAAAACCCAGATTCCGTTGCTGGGGTCTTTCATCACTTTCTCCTGCAGTAGTTAGATGAATTCTGGCGTGTTGACGCATTCAGAACACCTACCGTGCTTCTTCCTGTTGGTCAGGGCTTCGTATTCTCCGATTCAGCTCTGTCTCTGTTGCGCCTTAACTCTTTTATATTGTTCACAGAGCATTGAACAGCAGTCATAACGTCGGAATTTTGATACTCGGTGCGAATCATTATGATATAGGTAACTCTTTTCCAATATTCAGAGGGCTAACTTTTTCTCAACTAAAACCTCACACTATGTATGCTCTCCAATCCCGTTGACTGTTCACCGATACGTCACCTATTCCTGAAAAAAGGAGACATTAAAAATCTTCTAATTTTGCCTCAACACCATATATACATATATATATATATATATATATATATATATATATATATATATATATATATTAGATAAGTGCAGAATAGGGTCCAGGTCAATGTGGTAAGGTAAGGGCAATGGTAAGAATGTTTTGATCCGCTAGAAAAGGCTCTTAGAGTTCCTCAACCCTTCTCAGCAACGCTACCGTTAAGACTGGGCAATGAGTCGTGTGGGTGGCGCTTAATAAAAACATGTTTAGGATGAGGTGAGTTGGGTTAACATAAGTAAATTAATTTAATATGGATATGTATGATGAAGTAGGTAGCTATTCTATTGGATACTCTAATATTTAAAGATAGAACAGCATTTGGTCTTCTTTAGCTTCTCTATGAAAGACGAATTACCGAAAAATGGTAAATTAAAATCTGAGATTGATCCAAGGATTGGAAGCAACTACAAATATACCAATGCTCTTTGAGTCGGAGGAAAGGTACCAGCACAGTTAATTAATCAAGCTTCTTTTAATGATGAAATAATATATGAAGATCTAAAACTTCTTTTTTTTAATCACTGTGGCATTCTTTATCCAACTATGAAGGAAGTGGCCTTTTAATGAAGAGAGTGAATATAGCCGAACTAGAAGAGCATTGGACACAAAAGTAACGCTTGATATCAGCAGTTCTCCTCTAGAGTGGTGAGCGAGAAACTGGATTGCCGAGTAGATTAAGCCTCCCGTCCGTTGATATCAATGACGGGGAGAGACTGGTTTGATTCTTGACCACCTGATCATGTCTCTTTCTTTTAGACGGGCATTTTCTTTCTCTCTGCTCTAAACCTACTTTCAAAAACGCTTAGCGCCAATACCCCGTTGTTTTAGGTTATGTTAGGTCAGGTAATGCAAATAAAAACACAATCATCCGACATCAAAATATTACCCTAAGATTGACTGGATTTTTGGGGAGGGCTCCCATGAATTTAGGGATTCGTTAGGTTGGGTAATTTTAGTTGCACTATAAAAGTAGGGGAGATTGGGAAGAAGGGATGAGAACGAGTGAACGGCAAAATGCAGGCTCAATTCCTTGCCACCCCCCCCCCTCAACCACCAGATCTCACAATTTTATCAGACACAATCCTCTAAACTCCTGTTCCTCTTCCCTCCTCCCTATCCTCTTTCCGATCCGCATCCTCCTTCCCTCTTCATCGTCCTATATCTTTCCATTGTCCTCATCTATCTCTTTCCCCCACTCATCATCATCCCTTCCACCACATCCTATATCTCATCATCATCGTCCTACTCCTCAATATCCTCTTTTTCCTGCTACCTCTCCTCCACCCCTCCTATTCCCCTTCGTATATATCGCCTCCTCCTTATCCACTTACACCTTCTCCCCCTCCCCCTCCCCCCCCCTCCTTTCTATGTCGGATTTAAAACGCGTCGCCTCGCGGCAGCAGCAAGGAGAGATCTGTAAGGTAAAGGGTGAAGTTAAGGGAAGCGAAAATACGTGCAAGAGATATAGTCGCAGATTTAGCTGCAGGTATTGGGGCCAGCACACAAGCCCCTCCATGTGACCTGACATCCACTTCGAAGAGCGTATATGGATATAAAAGGGAGCGGAGCACTCCAAGTAGAAAAGGGCGAGAAGAATCCACCTATGCTAAAACCCACCACTCCAGCAGGAGCCAAGAAGTAAGTGTGAACCATACTCCACCTTCATTTCCTCGCCATGATTAGGAATGAGTGGATGGATACTGGTTGGCGACTAGCCTGCGATATTAGCCTCCCGCCAAGAAATATGTGAGTGGGAAGAAGTTTTTAAAGAAAGTGTCGAAAAGAGGGTAAAAATAGAGGGGAATAAAGCCCAGGTAGTCTCAGTGTAGTTTGAAACACCAAAGACATTGGGATCGGGTGGGTGTGCCGCCCCACCAGGCACCAATTGTAATAATCTAAACGAGCACCCTCCTGCGGGGCCTTTATCACCCGGTCCATGTTGGTTCAGATATGCGATACACCTACCCACCAGGCACTAACCCGCGACCATTAATCAATTCAACGTCGGGCAGAGAACGGCTTAATCAATTGCAAAGGCAATTGATCGAGATTTTGTCTTTATTCATTTTTAAACTGTGGAATTAAGTCCATATTGTGTCCTCCATTCTCCCTCTGGGGGAAAGGTGTATTGAATCGTAATTTTTGACTGTAGGATTTTTGGAGGGATGAAGGCCTTAACACCCTCCTTCACACATGATTTAGTCTACCCAGGTTAGGGAAAGAATAAAAGGAGAAGAGATAAAGAAATAAAACCGCTGAAAGTAGTAACAAAATTCGAGATGAGATGGATTGCCTTAGCAAACCTCACTAGCCTTAATATAGGGACAGTATGGCACATTTATGTAGAGTATAAATACTTAAAGTACAAATTGAGCCTGATTAAGGAGTTTAACTCTAAATAGATCAAATATTTATTTGAATTGAGGACATACAGGTGGGGAAAGGAGACGATATTTTAAGGGCATTGATGCGTGCTGACTACCCCTGATCCGATGTTTGTTTATTTTTTCGTTAATCAACACAACGTTAATAAGTCTAAGATCGTATATTTGATTGCATCTGCCCGGATGTACAAACACTCTATGAGGAGGAGGGCCTTGAAATTCGGGACGCAGGTCCTCATTGAAGAGAACCAACGAGGACAACGTTACGCAAGATTCCCAAGCAGCGACAGCAAGCTTGGAAACGCAGTTGTCCCATTTTGGGCATAAAAAGAAACTACCGAGAAAAACCGACGAAGAAACCCCACTGAAAATGACCAATTAACTTGAATTTAACCATAAACCCAATGATAACATCAAATTACCCGATGATGATAAAGAAGAATCGTAAAAGAATAATAAATAAGTACGAAACACAGAACACACACACAAATACAAACAAGCAACGATGAAAGTAACAAAAAAAACATATACCAATATTGTAATTGTACACATGTAAGAATCAGTAAAGAGACAAAAACACAGAAAATTATACAAAAGATCCAAACAACACGTCAAGGAAACGAAAGAGCTAAATCTACACATGAATTCCAAGGCTTAAACGCCAATATATTAATATAAATACATAGTAATATGTGTATATATGACAAAAACAACACTAATTAAACAAACAGACACACAATGAAAGAGATTAACCTGATCTCGAGGCAACTTTGTAATCCTTGCACCTCTAATGCTTCCTTCATCTTCACCACTATTCCCCCCTCCCATCAATCTTGTACACCACTATCCCTTACACACAACTACTTCACCACTTACCACAGTTAAGTTGAGTTGAGGTCCTCCCAGTGTAGTATCCAGAACCTTCTAGTACGGCCCTAAGGTCCTTGCAATATGGTAGCCACGTTTTAGTGATGTGGTATCCAAATCTTTGTAAAACACCGTCCAAGTCCTTGTAATAAGGTGTCTAAGTGCCTGTAACACTACTGGGCAGTACTGGTCACGGGGGCTTATTGAGGGCTCTATAAACTTAGTGGTTGCCTTTACTAGTCGTCCACACCTTTGTTCATTCCGTTGAGGTGTTAAAAAGAGACTGTGTCCTCGTTGTTCATCTCTGGCTTCCTTGCCATTGAGTCGATCAAATCTTCCAAACGCGGAGACGCTCGAACTTACTTCACCCTAAACGATCGCTCAAAGAGAACAAATAAGAGTTGTGCTCTCGGTCAGGGAGGAGTACAATGAACACAAATCTTGCTAATTCCCCGTGACTGGGACTGTTGCTCCTTCACAGGTGGGGGACTCGAATCAAACTACCGGGGGTCCTGTATGCGGGGGAGGGGGATCTGTGTATATTAAAATGATCATGTGTATATATAAATTTGAGTAGGAGGGATGGCGTGTGCGTTTTTAGAGGGGAAGAGATATGAAAGGGATTTAAACCTTTTTTTTCTGGGTGCAATTCTTTCCTACACGCATTCATCTATGTATCCTTGAAGATAGATACACACAAAAAATTCATGTAAGAACGTTAATACGTCCATACATACGAGTGCATGCATCGAGTTTCCCCTCCCCCCCTCTATCAATCCGGGGCGAAAGAAGCCGACGAATATCAATTGTGCGAAGAGCGCCCACTTCTTCTCTGGGCGCCCATCCCGCGCCCACCAGCAGGGGACCTTCTGCCAATTGCGAGCGCAGCTGGAGTCGCAGCGGGGCGCGCAGCTGGGGGCGCACAACGAGGCATCTTAGAGAGCACATATAAATGGTTCATCCTCCACACTATACAATACAACTCTCCATTATTACATTTCAAACACGCACATATGCACACATCCTTATTTACACACAGCATATATATTGTTTACATTAAAGGACACCCAAACTCCTAATTAAGGGTGCCTACCCGGCCTGGGTCAAGCGCCTACTAATGGGGTGATGAGCAAGAAGAGCCGATATGGCAAAGGCTGCTACATCCGACCTCATCAACCAGGACGTTGGGGAGGGGGGCGAGGGATTCAGAAGTACGACGGAATCGTAGTTCCGCACCGGCCTATCATATGGCAGCCAACCATTTACTGACTTGTTCTACTATTCTATGGAAGTTCTACCATTTGGGGCGAGATTTGGGTACTTCACGTAGTCTCCTCTTCTAAATGTGCCATCTATGTACCACACAGTTTCTTCCCAGAATTTACCACTATAACAATCTGTTTATAAAAAAAACCTTTCGGGTGCCAAAATTTCATATAGATTTTATTTGATTATTTTTACTGAGGTCGAGTGGCAATTCTGAAAGACTTTGCTGCAGTTCTTTATTTTGAGTCTTATTTTTTTTAATTCTTATTCTTAATAAAAAAAGTTAAGGCGTTCTATTTAACTAAATTAAATGAAAACTCATTTACTCCCAAATTAATTTCATTTACATAATCTTAATGAAACTTAATTGAATTCAACCTATGTACTTAAATCTGTCTCTACATATTGTTTTTCTTCTCTCACCTAATCCAACTCGATATGACCTTAATTAATCCAACGAAGGTGTCCAATCTTAAGATACGCATACATAACCTACACCTATTTTTACCCATCAAAATTTAAATTAGCTTATCTTGATTAAATAACTTGATCTATACTTACGAAACGTAACCTTATTAATTATGACTTAATCTAACCTCACCTTATGTTAGATGAACTTACCTCGATTTAACTTAACCCAACCTATCTTGGCTTTGTTAAATCTGGCTTAATCCTACCTTATTTTGGATCTCTTACAGGGATTGGTTAACCTCTATTAAAAATTGACAACGTACAAACAAGCCCTAAATTTTCTCGATCCAAAATTTGTTATATTCCATAATAGGGTACGACAAATCCTATTTTTGTTTATCAAGTCATTTTGTGAAGTTGTGGACGCCCCATTTAGTTGTGATTTATTTCTATAGAGACCTTCCCCTCCCATTACAGCGCCCCTTCGTAAACATTATGTATACGTTATGTATGTAAGTTTATTCTAGAGATGGAATAGTAATTGAAAATTCTGTGAAAAAGATGTCACCGAAAACACCATTTGCAGTGGATTAATTGGATTAAAGTTCAGGCATAAATTGGTCAGGGACAGAGTGGGAATTACTAAACAAGGTTGAAAAACTGAGGAAATGGACTGAAATCATAAGAGGTGGCCAAGAGCCGTGACAGGATTTAGAAAGCCAAGTAGATTTCTGAATAAAATAGAGGGAATGAAAAAGGTTAAATGTTCGAGCATTACAACAAAAATGTATGACTTAGGACAATATAATTCACCAAGTTTATAGTTCAGGATTTTCAAGATGGGGGGCTACCAACAAGTCATTCAAGTCAGGACCAGGAAGTACATCAGAGATCAAATAATCTCTCTTTTTTTTTTCTCTCTCTCTCCCTCTCTCTCTCTCTCTTCTCTCTCTCTCTCTCTCTCTCTCTCTCTCTATATATATATATATATATATATATATATATATATATATATTCATATATTTGGGGGGGAGGGGGGGCAAACACAGTCTACCTCCAAGCCCTCGGAAGGAGCTCTTCTCACATATACGAGAAGGTAACACTTAAAATAGGCGTGTATGTGAGAAGAGCTCCTTCCGAGGGCTTTGAGGAAGACTGTTTGCCAAAAAAGCCTTCTTTTAACCGCCAAATTAATTGCGTTACTGAAATAATTTTTCTTAATATATATATATATATATATATATATATATATATATATATATATATAGGAGGAATAAGAATTGGACGCGAATCAGCAAATGAGACAAGAAACCGGAGTTTTTTTAAAGGCAAGAGAGAGGGACATTAGAATAATCCAGAATCAAAGGGAGCAGAGGGCGGCCCAGTGAAGGTGATCCTTTACCGAGAAGACAGAAATAACGCCAGGGGAAAAAAAGTTTTGAATTCCTGGCCGTGACTCGAACCCGGGTCTGCTGATTTCCGGTCAGATGCTGGGTTTGATGGGGTAACGCTTTGGGCGAAATATACTTACTGTGCCTGGTAGCTTAGCGGTAAAGCATCTGACCGGCAATCAGCAGACCCGGGTTCGAGTCCCAGCCAGGAATTCAAAACTTTTTTCCCCTGGCGTTATTTCTGTCTTCTCGGTAAAGGATCGCCTTCACTGTGCCTCCCTTTGATTCTGGATTCTTCTAATGCCCCTCTCTCTTGCATTTAAAAAAACTCCGGTTTCTTGTCTCATTTGCTCATTCGCGTCCAATTCTTATTCCTCTTGTACTATATGTATTTATAGTCAGCTACACCAGGTTTCTGCATCTTTCTTTCTGTCTTCAAATTTTATTTGAAAGACAGAAAATAAAAATGGCATAGCCCTGTGGTGGTTGTATAATCACCCGCAGATCCTGTAGTTGCTCCTTCTTTGTATATATATATATATATATATATATATATATATATATATATATATATATATATATATATATATATATATATAAGTAAAAGAACTCAATGGCGAGTTATGGCATATGATAGTAAAACCACAAATCATACGAGTATATAATTGTAAAGATTTCCGTAAAAGAAAAATAGTAGAATCTATATTAATAGGAGAAAGTCCCAATTTTAATTTGTCAGATGGGCAATTGAAATTCAGTCCCCATTCCCGTAACCTCATCATAAACAGCTTAGTCAACGATCTTGGACTCACACCCCCTGATTAATGACCTTTTCCCTCCGTTTTGTGTTTTTTTGCTTTTTCTGATCGGTACGCTATTTAGAGACTTTTGTAACAATTGCATTCTTAGTATACGCCCGAAGAGGGTATGATAAACTACATACTGAAACTAGTCTCGTAAATTAAACTTTTGGCTCCTATACAGTGGTTTCACTATCACATATATATATATATATATATATATATATATATATATATATAGGTGCATGTGTCTTTGTGTGCGTTGATTAGGTTAGGTAGGTTTAGGGGAAGTGAATTTGTGTTTAAGATTTATAATTCGACTAGACATCTTGGGGTGCTAGAGACAACACTTAGCATCCCTCACCCCAAATCACCTTAGAAATCGCAGGCAAGGGATAGACCGGATATGAGTAGATTCGGCTAGACTCAGTTCACCTCTCCTTGACTGATGTTGAGCACGGAAAATCTCTCTTTTTGTTGCCAGAAAACCTCGCAACGTTGACAGTAAAAGAATATGCCCTTTGTGGATTACACAACTCTTTCTCACCAAAGTGGCAATTTCCCTAACGAGTCCATGTACATACATTGTCATTACTTAATCAGTTATAAAATCACTTAAACCATTACTTATTTGCTCTTTATCATGAGTGCGCATAAGTGGAAATAACTACTGTGTTGGACTACATCAGGTGTGGCTAGTCGCTGGATGGCATCCGATTAGGTATCAGCCAATGCGAATGGATGCTAGAAACTATACTGGAACACACACACACTCTTGCGCAATGTAGAGGCCGGTGTATGGAGATGTGAGGCCTTCCACATTACGCTGGGAATCGGGTCCGAAGCGAGGAGCCGGCTGAAGAGGGCGCTGCTGGGGCCTATAAAACAGCGGTGTCTCGTCCCGAACAGAATGGGATGGCGGGTTGTGTGGGTGATTTGTATGCGGGTTTGCGGCGAGATTCAGCCACACGTTTATGAAATCACACGCCCTCTTATCACTCACACGTTTATTGTTTTTTTTTAAAGAAATGAATGCTTGTGCGCGTATTGTTTGTGTGTTTGGTCTTGTTTACCTATGTATGTGGTATGTGTTCGCGCGTGTGTCAAATTTAAGCGTTGAGTGTACACAGGATTTTATCTTTGGGGTTACGCAGTGCAAGCGTCAGGAGTATCGATAGGGAAGGAAAGGGGGGGGCAAAGCAAAGCGAAGGAACTCTGGTCGCAATTTGTTGCAGGAAGGTTATTTGTGCGTCTTTGTGTGTACGCATCTGGTTGCGTAAAAGCGAAGTGTGGGTATTGCAGTGGACTCAAGATGGTCAGTAAAATCGGTTGCGAGGTGGGGCTTGGCTATAGTTGTCGCATGAATTGTGGGATCTTGTTTTTGTCAATCTCACAACTAATAGAGATTATACGTTGATTCTAAATTTTTTTTTAGAAATTATTATTTTTAAACTGTTAAGTTATCCTATTATGATACAAATAATAATATTAATAAAAAAAAAATTATTTTAAAATAACTATTGCGATTAAACCAATCCGAATCTATCATGGAAAGGTGAATCCCACCTGTGCAGAGAATAATAATAACCTCACAAAGCATCAGACGCCACCAAATAAATTTCCACTGGTTTGAAATAATTCTACCCTCGTTACATTTTCTTCGCAAATATTCTCATCAATCTCAACTTTTTTCCCAGGTCACTAAAACGAAATAAAGTTTACTAATAATACCATTCGCCCACATTTCCCAGCATATCCATTACTCTCCAACTCTTCCTTACAAAATGGAATTGTAGTCACCTCTTTGCTCCATGGATAGGCAAACTCTTAGCTACGGTGGATAACGGAAGCAATCCACTCTCAAGTAGGTTCTTCTCTTCACAGAAATCCCCGTATTACAGCCGCCTATGGAGAAGCACCACTGAGCGATCCACCACGAATGCTCATGGGCATCGATTGCGAACCGCTGCGGCTCCAGTTAGTTCATTCAGTTTTGATGCGCTGTCGTATTCCTAGGAGAGACTGACCGCATCGTGCCAGGTTTAAAATGAGACCACAACTATTTGAAAGCCCACACCGTCTCACTCATAATAATACTTATGGAAAAAAATTAATATTATTTTATTAATATTAATTTACATTTTAATTCAATAATTTCAACTTATTTAATAATAATAACCTAACCCTAAAAATAATAATGTCTACAGAAATTTTCAGAGGTTGAATGAGGTTGATGGTGGTCTCATGAACAAGGGGATAATTTAGTGGTTTATTAAAAAATAGACTCATGAATTTGTTAACTTGTCTAAATTTACTGTATAACACAACAATAACAATGGAGACAACGTTCAGGATTGTCTGAGTTGGCAGAAAGAGGATTACTCTGGAAGCGAGAAATAAATTGGTTAGTTAATGAGTGAGTAGGCTTATAAAGTTCCTGCGTCGTTGGTACATTATGGAAGTTTCCGTCCAATGCACCGGTAAACCTACAGGGACGTGGTGTTGATACTCTATATTCTATGGTGAACACATAAACGGATTTATCTAAGTGTCGGCTATGCAGTCATTGCTTACAGAGTCTATGGATTTCTTTTAGGCAGAGAAAATACTTCGCCTTTAGTAAGAGGCGTCCTGAAAGGACAATTCTTAGATCAACAGCCCACGGTTATAATGTGGACAGTGGGCGCAGATTTTGTTTGCGATAATGACACACCGTCGATAATGGAGTTAGAAAACTACATATACAACGCAAAAGTTTAAAGGGGAGACTAATTTGCTCGTCGATTGTTACGGTTCTACAAAATGCAAAGAGTTACATAAATAGTATCATGAGAATAAAAATAAAAATAAAACAATGATAATTGAGATCCATTTTTCTATGCGATTCTTTCCGAACGAGGGGAAAGGAGTAGACGAGGAAAAGGAGACTAATACCGATCATAACATTAAATGCAACGTCTTAGTCGTGACGTTATGAAGCATGTAGTTAAATTATTTTGATTGCAAATTCCATCTTATAACTAGGATTGCCTCAGGGGAAATATGGTGTCTGTCACTATGTCGAAATAACGTAGAAGTGAGGGCAGGCTTGAAGTTCCAAATAAGCCCTTTGTTCCCTCGTAGCACATAGGCGTGTTTATTGCGCATTGCAAAACCTTGTGCGGCTCTGAATAAAAGTGTGTGAAACTAGTGCGTGTTTCCATGTCCCATACGAAAACATGGGGAACTATTCTAATTGTTCCAGGATCTAGGTGCCCTGTTGCGTTAGCTCCATTAAGACTATAAGTCATGTTGTATTCATTCTGGCTTGCAAATCTGAGATCAATTGATTTTTAAATGGATTGCTGTTACGAGTGAAAAATAAATCGCTCGGAAGCGCAAACGGCAGCCATGCAACACTTACGCTCCTATGCCATTGCTTGAGGCTACGGCCGTGAGTCGATGTGGAATGTCATTTATTTTGGTATGGGAAGCAAAAAAGTAACTTCCTCCAAATCTTTTTTGTTTGCTAAAAGGCATTTTTTTTGCAGTATCATCTGAATGTAAAGAGAAGTGAGATCGTCTGTTTTTCATGCGTTTTTAAAAGTGTAGTCAATGGGAGAAAAGTAGGCCCAGCATCTTTCACAAACCGTCGGTGAATGTTAATCTGTTCTAAAAGTGATTGCAATATTTTTAAAGTTTGGATGCACGGGAAATCCATGATCACATTGATCTAAATGTTGAAAGCGCATTTCGCCAACTGGATTTGCAATCCGTTCATTCACATTGGAGCGAAAGGTTGTTTTAGGTTCTGTTTTTCCTCTTCTGAATCCTTATTGGCTACCAGTAGGTCATCTACATACATATGCAAAAGTAGATCCTAACTCTCGTAAGACATGGTCGGGGAACATCTGGAATGATTGTGCCCTATTGCATAACCCTTAAGACATAAAGATCCAATCGTAAAGCCAATTGGGGTCAAAAATTCAGTCTTCTTTATGGAACTTTGTTCCATAATGATTTGAAAAATTCTTCTATCAAATCTATGTTTTAAAAAAATCGTACAATGTTGTTACGTTATTAACGAGAAAACGGAAAAGGAATACTTCTCTTTTACTATCATTGACATTAACAACCTTTAATCGGCTGTTACCATAGAGTAAATTTCCTTGATTTTTTTTCCTTTCTTTTGCTACTTAACTTTATATATTTATTGAATTTTGAATCATATGAAGATCGTCCCCCAAGTAGGTCTAGGAGGAGGATCTTCATATGATCCAATATTTTAATTGGCTCAATATATTCATAAAGAAAAAAACTCATTAAAGAAAAAGCGATGCAACGTCACAAAAGCAAGCAGCAAAACAAAAGCAACTAGCAAAGTTAAGAAACATGAAAATGAAAGTGAAGTAATTTTGCGTTTTCCAATTTTATTTTATTTGACATTTATATTTAAAAATGTTGGCATATATACATATATATATATATATATATATATATATATATATATATATATATATATATATATATATATATATATATATATATATATATATATATATATATATATATATATATATATATATATATATATATATATATATATAATATATAATATATATATATATATATATATATATATATATATATATATATATATATATATATATATATATATATATATATATATATATATATATATATATATATATATATATATATATATATATATATATATATATATATATATATATTGTAAAAGTTTTATCCATGTACTCATACTCAAGAGCACCATGAAGTTGTAGAAATGTATGTTGTAGAAATTGATAAACTTGATTTATCCTTAAGGATATTTTTGCTGTCCAAGCCCATTTTTTTGTTTTTGTTACCCTCATCTTTGTATATCTTCTGCTTTATTTAATTTGGGAGAAGGAATTCATTGCTTAAAAGTTTGTTCCATCTGCAAACACTCCCCGTTAATTTCCCTGATCAGGTCTGAGTTTCCCTACTCATCGACTATCGCATCTATGTTGTGTTAGTAGTTCCACAAGATCAGATGAGCTCTGCTCCCTCCGATCGCTTCGGAGATTAAGAGCGAAGGCTTTGATCCTCCAGCCGAGCTTTGTCAGACCTTTATCGACTGATTGAGATATTATATGTAGATGCGTGGACTTGGATTTCCTGTTGGGAATATCTATTTGATACCTTAATTACTCGTTTGATTTAACCATCGTGTATTCCTATAATTGATTTTATGAAGTGTCCTAGGTATAAGAGATGCTACACTACTAGAATATTGGTCGTCCTTCTTTACAGAGAGCATGTTGACATAAAGGCCACATATCGTACGCATAGTATAATATGAATCAGACAAACTTTCCTAGATTTAGATACTACATAGCGCACGCATATCATTATATAAATCAACTGAATTTCTGTAGCCATAGAAACCACATAGTTTTATATAAATCAACTGCATTTCCTTACTTATAGAAACCACATAGTGTTATATAAATTTACCTAATTTTCGTTGCCATAGAGATATCATAATTATAAGAGTATCAGTGTTTGTTTGTCGAATAAAACATTGCGTTTACAATCCTGTATTAGATTCATTGACCAAAAGGCAAATAATCCTGTAATTAAACGAAAGTGCAGAATATCTGTATCTACATATAGGACGCTCGATCTGTTTCTGCGACCACAACGTTGTTTGCTCTTAACTAACTGTCATTCACCTGTGTGCGTAAACTGCCGGCGCACGCGGTGAAACGTTTACTCATTTTAAGTATATTATATGATATCATGTGATTATTATATGATATTATATTGTTATTATATGATTGGGAGAATGCGGAATTCTCCTGAATCTGCCTTCACCCACAAATAAAAATAATAATCAGCAAGTAAATATATTTTTGTGCCTCGATATAAGAATTTCAAACCGTATGCATCTGTATTTATTTGCGACAGGACTTTTTATACCGGGCAATGCCGGGTAGGACATAAAAGGTGTAGCTATCGGAAGATCTGGTCTCATGATTGTGTTTTGTAAGGTTAAATTAGTTGGTCCATGAATGAGAAGACGCGAAGAAGATAGAAATGAAGGGAGGATTAGAAGCGAAAGGTTTTTAAATTCGAGGGAAAGTGAAACATGCTTGAGAGTTGAAGAGAGGAAATAAGTGCGAACACGGAAATAGAGCAAATGTGAAACAAATTCAAGGAAAGGTAGCTGAAGGGCCATGAATAAGTGTTGAAAGAATTGGAAAGATGAATCAAATTGTTGAATGGTGGAATTACGAATTAAAGCGTATAGTAGAAAGCAAAAAAGGAGAAGTACATGGAAATGCTTAATATGACAGATGAGAAATACAAGGTAATGCGACCGAATGCATACAAAAATGTGAAAAGCAAAGTGAAAGATGTGAATAAAGAAAGTAGGAAAGGAGCGAATGCAGCGTTTGGACGAAAGATGAACGAAGATCCCGATGGCAACAGAAATTATGTGAGGAGAGGAACCAGGGGAGGAATAGCTGTATGAAGATCGAAGACAAGAATGTCAAGTTACTTGTGAGCGATGAAGAGATAAAATGTGGGTATGAAAGATGATGCAGATGTAAATATGATTGACTTCGTGGGTGTAAATCGGGTGCCGTATGGAAGTATGGTAAAGATAAGCACGTAAGAGGTATTCTTGCTACAGGTCTAAAAAATAAGAAGGAAAGTGGGGTTTAAGTATGTTATGGAAGGGGTCTGGTGGTTGCGTTGTAAGGTATTTCAGAGTGAAAGAGTAGATGAGGCCAAGTGTAGGCCATGAATGGTCTTTTGCAGTCTCCTTCTTTTCTTATGTCCTTATGACTGGTATAATGCATCTATATTGCCTTTGAATAAGAATAAAGGAACGTTAGTCAATGCGAGAAATACAGGAGGATAAGTCTTTAGAGTGATGTAGGTAAAGTGTCTGATATAATTCTGATTGAACGTGTGAGAAGGATTTCAGAGGAATTGATAGGGGATAAACAGAGCGAAGAGAAAAGTGTGAGGATGATAAGATCAAGCATTTGCACTAAAACAACTAACAAGGATAAGAGATAAAATGTATGGTGGGTCCAAGGAACTATAAAAAGCTTATGTTTATGTAGATAGAGAAGCATTATTGCTGGTGGTAAGAATGTATAGAGAAGGTGGTAAAACAATGTATTGTCTGATGAGCAATTATATTAGAAAGAGGACCTGCGTTAGGGTGAAAGCTAGCCGGTGTGAGTGGTTTGCCATATGTGAGAGTGTAAACAAAGGTTGTGTGATGAAGTAATGGCGATTTAATATCATTCTGGATGGAGTGCTGAGGGAAATACGTATGGAAATGAAGAAAAGGGATGTGAAATTAATGAGGAAGGGGGGTGGATAGGTTCTATTATATTGATAGATGCCGATGAGTTGGTGTTGGTGGCAAAGACTGAAAAAGAGTTAGAAATTTTCGATTCTAGCTCTGGATACGTTGTGTGAGAAAAGAGGTCTAAAGGTGAATGCAGAAAGGAGTGAGGTAATGGTAGTTGGAGATTAGAATTAGGTGTGGCGTGATAAGCGAGTCCATAATGTCCCCTTTCAACAAGTTCACTGTTTTCAGTATCTTGGATGCGCCCTGGATGGTAATGGTACAGATGAACTAGATTGCGACCACGGTGTTTTAAATGGTGAGGGTATGAGCGAGGAAATCGCCATAAAGCTGCAATGTGTGTGTGCTAGTTCAAACATTGAGTATGGGAGTGAGTCTATAGATAATGGAAGGAGGAAGAAAAATCTCGAAGAAGAGGAGTGCGAATGCACAACTTGAGAGGGATGGTTTGTGTGCGAAGTTAGAAAGACTGCGGCACGACTGCGTAAGAGGGGTTTATGGTGTAGAGATGGGTGGAATGAGGTTTTAATTGAAAATGTTATGAGGTGATATGAGCATATAAGAAGAATGTATGGTGAGTATCAGGGTGTGAGAAAGGGTGGAAGACCAGGGAAAAGGTAAGGTAATTATGGGAATGAGTGTTCGAAAGAAAGAAAGAGCTGGCCGAGGATGAAGTGGATGATAGGTGTGCATGGAGGAGGGTTTCGGGAGGGTGTGTGCTAGCGACTTTCGGCCACTGATGCACCCTGACTGGACAAATGCTACACCACATAAGCCTCCTCCCCCAAAAAGTTATGAAGGGCAAAATTGTGGAGGGAAAAATGATGTGTGGTTGTGTAGTTTATATGGGGGCATAATAAGAGGGGGGGCCGGGTAGTTATTACTGGCGTTGAAGTGGCCCACCTTTACTTTCTAGGAAACTGGTCGATGTTGAAGTCTATGATTTAAGAAGGAGGTGATGGTGTTGTGGCGAGGAATTTAATGTAAAGGTAAGAAAGAAGAAAGACCAAGTTTGAAAAGAAATGATTAGTGCGAAACCTGCAAAGCGCAAATACATATCCGATCCTACACGAGTATATGCAGAGGAGGAAATTGAGGCAGGCTGCCGATGAGGCACGCGCACCTTATCGCATTATTACCTTCTAAGGAGACGTCGACAGAGGACTGTAAATGTAACAGTTCCAGGAGAGCAGCGCTCCCTATTGATCCTTAAAGCTCCTTAGTAGTGGTCGTTTTGGTTTCTTGTCCAACTTGACGACAATCTTACATTTTTTTCCTCCAAACAATTTTAGTGTGGATGCGAAAGTTGGTTTATTTGTTTTATAAATACAACAATGATTGTTACGGGTCTAAGATTATGAGAGAAAAAGAAGTAGTCAGGGAGAGGAGAGTAAAGAGAGATAGAGACAGATACAGAGAGAGAGGAAGATAGAGAGAGAGAGGGAGGGAGGTATGGAGAGAGTAAGTGAAAAAGAGGAGAGAGTATGTTCATGAGAGATAGAATAAGAGAGAGAAAGAGTATAAATGAGAGGAGGGAGAGGGAGGGAGGTAAGGAGAGTGTGTGTGGGAGAGAGAGAAGAAAGATAGAGATTCTGGGTGTTAAGAGAGAGAGAGAAAGATATATAAGTGCGTGAGAGGGACATATGCGAGTGAGAAAGAGTGTGTACGTGAGAGAGAGAGAGACACTAGTAGAGAAGTTGAGCTGCAAAGATCCACAATTCCGCCTAGTTATTAATTAAACGTTTGATGAATCGTCTATGGATTGAATTTGAACGGGCGTAAGAGATATGACACCGAATTTTCTGCAATTCTTTATCCGGGAACATCCTCCTATTACCTGGTCAAAGAATTAGGCGGTCCGATCCCAGATAACTTGCACAAAAGGAGCTGTCAAGAAATAGGGAGTAAAACAACCCATTAATGCTAACGCTGACCCATTAATGACCAGGAAAAATGGATAAATGGGTACATTCCCAATCACAGTTCAAAAGTAACCACCAAACTCGGGGAATTTCTTATTTACGACTTCTGAAATGATTCGTTGTTGGATACAAATGTGCTCATTTGGAGGTGCACATTGACGTACATGGGGGAGGATGGAATAGTGGTGCTATGGAGGTACAAGAGTGGTGGCCCTGAGGAGTGCTATTTTCTGAGGTGACCTAAAATGTATAAAGATTTAGTTTTGTTTTTTTGTTACTTTATCTTGCAGCGCCTCCCTTTGACTTCTGAACCCGCCATCTGCCACACATTCACACATACACAAAATTTCAAATGCGGAAATACCTGTTTTTCGAACCACTCGAGCCAAGTGACTGCTTAGTCGTTAAGGATTCAGCGAATTACATTAATTTCCTTTAATTAAACAGTTCTCATCTTTTTATGACGTTGTGATCATTCTGACTCCTCTGAACACTCACGTTTCGGTCCTGGGCCAGGCCCGGGCACGGAGCTGAGGGGGTTCTGAGTTTATGTTTTGTGTCATCACCAGGGACTCCTCTCTCATTACTGGCAAGGCGATTGCCTACTAAGAACTCGCCTCGTGCGCTTCGACAACTAGATTTGCCCCACCTCATCAGACGCTCATCTCTCTTTGAATTCTGTCCCGTTTTTCTTTCAACATTTGTTTTAGTTTTTCGCATTAATTTCCTGTTTGTTTCGGACTTCTTTTTTTTAATGGTTTATCTTTTGCTTGCGTAGGTCATAAATGTAGAGCGCGGGAGAGGAAAACACTACTTGCAACGATGTTCACCATAGTCTAAAGGCTTGCTTTACTTACATATTTTGCACACCTCACTGAAATCCAAAATGAGAAAGGGAGGGGGATTGTATTTTATAATACTGTTTTCCTCTGAAAGTACAGTGACGCACTAAACCCCTTGCTACTCCACCTTATTTTGATACGTTCTCACCCATTTCTTTTCCCTCTTTCTCTACTTCACACAGAGGTCCTGCGAGAGCTTCCCAACCATGAAAGGCTAAACGTTCCATATATTGTACATACTCAATTTTCTTCTTCTTTCATATATATATATATATATATATATATATATATATATATATATATATATATATATATATATATATATATATACAGTGGGGAAGCCTTGTGTTTTGATTGAATGAGGCAGTGCCCTCATAAAACATTCTACGAGCGACTTTTCGACACCCACTGAGCCATCTTCAGGAGCAGATGGTGCAGCGATAACTGCCTCTCACCCGCGGATGCCATCGGCATCCATCAGAAGCAGCCAAGGATCGGCCGGGTGCCCCAAAGCCTGTCCATCATAGCCAAGATTACGGGGCACAAACGCCTATCACCTACTCCTCACCTCCGTTCATCGGCGCCCTTGAATATAATCTTGGGTGTGTGCAAACGCGCTAGTGTGATGGTGGCCTCATCCATACACGGATGCGTGGTTGTTAAGTTGAACCTTATGGTTGCTAAAGCGCGGTTGTTAAGTGTAACCTTTCAGTTGCTGAAAAGTTCATTTTCTCTGACAAGCGAGAGTATAGGAATTCCTGAACGTCCGTAGAAATGAAGTAATAGACGAAATTGGAATAGAAATATAAATAATTTTTAGCCAGAAATATTAAAGTAGAAATTTATTCTTTCTAATTTCAAATTAAAGGTATTTATTTATATGTAAATTTACCTGGAATAAAATCACAGATTTTAATGGGTTGTCTCTATTACACTTGGTTAATTGACGATAAACACTTGATTATCCATTTATGCATCTTAGAAGAAATACTTAGAAGTATTTAGAAGTTACACCTAAATGCTTATTTCGAAGCGTAAAAAATGCCAAATCACCTACACACACAAACAACAAATGTAGATTTATTTTATGTACATCTAGATACAAACATGTCCAAATAAGATAAAATTAGATTCCTTTCTTTATACATAAACAAAAATAGACAGAAATCTATTTAACAGGATAACTTTATTTACATATAAATACCTAAAAGTAGATAGAAATTCCTGCGTCTACCCATGCAAAAAAAATACTAGCAAGTTACACACAAACAGACACATATTAAATTAAGAGACTTTTTCTTTACCACAAGTATAAAGATACACACAAACACTCACAGCTACTACACAAAAATCCGGTTCTCTCTCTTTCTCTCTATCTCTTTCTCTCTTTCTCTCTCTCTCACTTTCTCTCTCACTCTCCCTCTTCCTCTCTCTCTTTCACTCTCTCGCTATCTCTCTCTTTCTCTACCTCTCTCACTATCTACACTATCCCTCTCTATACCTATATTTCTCTCTAGTTAACTCTCTCTCTATCTATCTATCTCTCTCTCTCTCTCTCTCTTTCTCTATCTCTACCTATCTAGCTCTCATTCCCACTCTCTCCGCTAATGCCTCCGTTAAGTGGTGCCAGTTTCTCGTTTCCTGGAAATAAATCCGCCTCTGTCGAGCTTCAAACCAATGAACGGACCCCTGCTCTAATCCTTCCGCCATGGGATCCCTGCCCAAACCTTTCCGCCCATGGGACCCCTTCCCGAACCTTTCCGCCCATGGGACCCTGCCCGAACCTTTCCGCCCATGGGGCACATCTTGAGGCTCTCTTCTCATTCCCTGGAACGAACCCTTAAATCCCTGGTTCTCAAGGTTAAACATAGGAACCCGAGTCCTTTGGATGATTACTGTAATTGTGGCCTTGAAGGACGACCCTTGTCACTCGATCAGGCAGGCGGGAAAGGGGGTACAAAAGTGCACATAACCCCCCATTAAGGTGTATATTATACCTTATAATAGACCCTAGAGGGAGTTCAAATGTGTACGTCTCTTGGGGTGGACACGTACATACCCCTTGGCCTGTGTTTGTGTGTATATGTATGTGTGTGTGTGTGTAGAGAGAGAGAGAGAGAGAGGGGGGGGAGGATAAGGGGCGTTAATCAACGGGAACTGAATAGCGAAGGATGAGAAAGGGAGTGGAAAATTAATGGATTACAAGGACTTGGAAAGGATGACAAGGACTTAAAAACCTTTAAAAAAGCAACCACAAATATTCATGAAACGAGAGCAGAAAATAAATGAGTGAATTATAAGGACATAACCAGCAAAATGATAAAGAACGACAAAGTCTTTTAAAGGTGTTCCTTTAGAGTGTGGTCTACAACCACATTCGCTCTTTTCTATACAGTCTGCAACAGAAATTAACATGATATAACCAAACATAACATAATCAACCCTAACCTAGGTTAGGTTATGTGGTAGACGACATATCAAAGAATGGTCTTTCAAAACGCCCACCAGCTTTCACGAAGCGAGAGGGAAAATAACACCCGGTGGAACTGATGCATGCGACTGCATTACGTTTTGGACAAGTAAAATGATACACACTACCTGCCTGAAGTACAACACCTACCAGACAGTTGTTCCCCTTCATCTCGTTTTATACTGATTTATTAGCTTACTTCTGATTCGTTGAATATTAGGTCCTTATCAGTTGAAAGATTCAACTCATCTACTCTTATACAAAAGAGATTTAGGATCATGTCAGGAATAACGAGCCCAAAATTACCCATATCAGGAAAAGCGAACCCAATGCAAATATCATGGCAATAAAACATAAATATAAGCAATATTCATTTAATTGAGAAAATAGTTAGTTAATTTTAACATGTCAAGAATAGTGATCCCAAAATTTCTCATGTCAAGAAGAGCGAACCCAAAGGATTTGCTATTCTTGACATGATCCAACTGTCTCAATACAGTTAAGTAATTTACAGTTTTAAATTGTTTGAAGAATTTGTCATTGATGACAGGGAGCGAGATTAACTCTTTTTAATATGAATTGGCGCCTAACCTGAGTCGTATGACCAAGAAAACGATAATAGACCTCAGTTGCGAAGTTCTTTCTCATTTTTGGCTGTCGGATTATCATCAATAGTCGATCATTGCAGCAGCATCTCAATGGCTAAAACTATGAAGACTGTGGTGAGTGATAACGATTATTATAGTTCATCAAAATCAAATTAATTTTAAAGTTAGCCATTCACTACCTCGTTTAGCTTTAGGAAAGCGTTGTTAATAATAATGGCAAATACTTTGAAAATTAAAGTTAATATTTAATACTTTTTTTTAGCTTTCTTTTAAAAAAAATCCGTAGGGGAGAATGGGACACTTTGAATATGTTTTTAGGTTTTGGCTTGTATACAAAAATGGTGTGGTGGGTTCTTTATCCAAAATTCACTATTTTAAATTTCGGATATTATACTAGTAATTTGCTAAACTGTAGTGAGTTTCATATTTTATTAATGGTGAGTAAGGTCAATGAAAACAAGTTGTATACTGGTTCTTTCTGACCCACAGGTGGGGCACATTGATCGATGTCCACTTGAGTCGTTCTGGTAAATAAAACTGGTATTTAAACTGTTTCAAATTTAATCCTATGCAGTGCAGCTCATAAACGAGCTAGATGAATAGAATTGAACTAAGGACATTTTATTATAAACTAAATATTGACCTTTCTGTGTTTAGTAGAGTGTGAATAATGATAATCTTCACATAAGCTGACAATTCTTAAGTTATCAACAAGTGTATTGGTCCAACAACACCTTAAATTGAATCATAGCCAACAAATACCCGTTTTTATAAATTAAAAAAAAAAAACATGTGGAGTTGGGTTCCTCAAAGACAGAGACGTACCGTCATTCATTAATGAAGTTATAGGAGTATCCAATAGAATAATCAAACTATTAAACTGAAAAAAAAACTACAGAATGGTTAATCAAAATATAATCAATTTGCATACATAACCTTCTGAAGAATAGCGGTCTTAAATGAGCAAAAATCGAAAATCATAAAGGTAGGGCGGCAAACTGAAAATACTCTTTTTCAAATTGGTCATTTTGAAAATAAACCAATTCAAATGAATGGACTAACCTAAGTTAGGTTCGGGCAATCAATTTTAATCGGGTTATTTGGAAATTGACCCATTTCGTCGATATCCAGCAGCTAGAATCAAACGTACATAGATAGCAAACATTATCCTACGTCAATAGCCAACATATAGATTAAAGTATTCATACTCTGCAACTATAATCAAGCGTCCAGATCCAACAGCTAGAAACATTCGTTCAGACCCAGCAGGCAGCTAGGCTTAGGCGTCCTTACCCAACAGCTAAAATCAGGCGTCCAAACCTACCAGCTAGACTCAGGCATCCAGAACTAACAGCTAGAATCAGGCATTCATACCAGCAGCTAGAAGTAGTGGCCGACCTGCGCCAACATCTATGAAGATTCAGGCGTTCATACAGAGCAGCCTTAATTAGGCGTCCAGACCCAGCAGCCATGAGGAATCAGGCATCCTTACCCAGCACCTAGAAACAGGCGTTCATACCCAGCTGTTAGAATCCGGTGTCTAAACCCAGCAGTAAAAAATATGCTTTCCTACCCTGCAGCTAATATCGGGCGTCCTTAATTATTACCTAGTCTAACACGTAGATACCTAGCAGCTAGAAACAAACCTTCATAGATACAAATATAATCATGCGTTTATATCCAGCATCTAGAATAAAGCCTTCATACTGTGAAGCTATAATCAGGTATCCATCTGCAGCAGCTAGAAGCATTCGCCCAGACCCAATAGAGAGGATCAGGCGTTCATAGCAGCAGCTAGAATCAGCTGTCATGTCACATCAGCTAGAATTCTCCATCCAGCCCCATCAACTATGAGAAATCAGGCGTCTTTATCCCGCAGCCTGGATTAGCCGTCCAAAACTAGCGGCTAGAATCAGGCGTCCAGACCCAGCATCTAGAATCAAGTTTCCTTATATAGCTGCTAGAATCAGCCATTCAGACTCAGCAACCATAATTAACCTTCCAGCCCAAGCAGATATGAAGATTCAGGTGTCCATACCCAGCAGCCTGAATCAGGAGTCCATACCCAACAGCTATAATTAGCCTTTCAGCCCCGGAAGATATGAAGATTTAGGCGTCCATAGCCAGCAGCCTGAATCAGGCGTCCATACCCAGCAGCTCGAAACAGGCGTCCATACCTGGCTTCTAAAATCAGTTCTCCTAACCCAGCCGCTAAATTTAGGCGAGTATACCCATCAGCTTGAGCCAGGTGTCCATACCCAGTAGCTATAATCTGGCATCCAGACTCAGTACTTAGAATCAGACGTCCAGACCTAGCAGATAGGATCAAGCGTTCAGACCCAACAGCTAGAATTAGCCTTCCGAGCTAAGCAGCTATGAAGATTCAGGTGTCCATACCCAGCAGCCTGAATCTGGCGTCCATACACAGCAGCCTGAATCAGGCGACCAGACCCAGCAGCTATAAGGAATCAAAGCGTCCAAAATCAGCAGCTATGAGGAATCAAAGCGTCCAAAATCAGCAGCTATGAAGAACCAACGCGTCCTAAACCAGCAGTTAGAAACAGGCTTCCATACCATGCTTATAAAATCAGTTATCTTTACCCAGCAGCTAGATTCATGTGTGTATATCCATCAGCTTGAATCAGGCTTCCATAGCCAGCTGCTAGAATTAGGCCTCGAGACCCACCAGATAGGATCAGGCGTTCATACTAGCAGCTAGAATCAGCCATCCAGCCCCAGCATTTATGAGGATTCAGGCGCCTTACCCAGCAGCTTGAATCAGGCGTCCAGACCCAGCAGCTAGAAGTAGATATCCATCTACAGTTGCTATAATCAGGCCTCCTTTTCAAGTAGCTGAATCAGGTGTCTAAACCCAGCAGGTAGAATCTTATTGTAACAAGCACAAGATTAAAATACATCAAAAAGATGGAATAGATGCAGAAGAGACTTCTTGCTTGCACTTCTATTTAGAAGAATGTGAGTTTCATTGACAAACATGACACAGTTTTATTTCTTCCATTTTTTTATGCAATTACCGAACATGTTTGTATATACAGTGCTCGCGAATAGTATCCGATCACCCTCAAAATTTGCATTATTTCCAATGATATATACAGACGCATAATTCACTAACTATTTGTTCTAGCGACATCTGTTAGCTTTCATATAACACTCTGATATGACAGTTTTCCAATACAATCTTAAGTTAGTATTGTGGTAGCATTCGTTGTGTATGGGCATGCGTCAAATTCGTCCAATTTGATGTTTTTTGCCATTTCTTTATTATCTGGGTTTTTTTTACAGAAAGTGGTCTAAATAAAATTTATTGCTAATGTGTGCTAAGAAACAACTCGAGCGTTATTGTCGAGGTGCTATTGTTGCGAACAAACATGCTTATGGAAAGCTTAATAGGGAATAATCTAACAATAATTTTGAAAGAACTGAAATTTAATAGGAATAATTTATTATATGATCTTTAGAACAAACTATCCAGGAGGGGCTACAAAAAAAACTCGGATTACGATCTCACCATGCTGCAAGGAAACCATTCATTAATGAAAAGATGCGTAAGAAACGTGTCGCATTTTGTTAAAAAAATACATTCATTGAACTGTTGAGGAGTGGAAAAAAGCTTTATTCAGCGATGAGTCAACATTTTTAACATTCAGAAGCTGTTCTGAAAGGTTCGTTGGCCCATTGGCTCAAATATAATTGACCCCTAAATACACACAAAAGACAATGAAACATCCTCCAAGTGTGATGATTTGCGGTTGTTTCAGTTTCCAATGGAGAGGAAACATATATTTCCTTCCTAAGGACACGACTATGAATGGCACATGGTATTTAGGAATGTTACAGGACAAACTTCCAGTGTTAATGACAATCCATGAGACAGAAACATTCATACATGATGGGGCACCTTATCACAAGACTAAAATTGTGACAAAATGGCTTACTGACAATAAATTTAATATTTTGGCTTGGGCTGGTAATAGCCCAGATGTCCATCCCATAGAAAATTTATGGCTAATAATAAAAAAATAAGGTTGAAGGTCAAGACACTGGTTCCGTTGAAAAATTAAAAGAGGCCATCATAAAGGTATGGTGCAACGAAATATCAGTAGAATTTGTCAAAACTTGATCAAATCCATTCCGAAGCGTCTACAACAAGTCATCAAATCCAAAGGAAAGATGACAAAATACTAATTTAAGGTTAGTCAATATTAAACATGGTTTTTATGTTAAAAATACAAATTTTGAGGGAAATCAAATACTTTTCGCGGCCACTGTATTATTTATTTTATTGTCTTACAATTTTCTCACTGATAGCTGAATGATTTCACTTCTTCGACCTTTAGTTTCATATTTTTTGTTTTAGGACCGCGATTCCTCAAATAAATATAATCTGGGACCCCTGGTTTTGACTCATATTTTTGAATGGCTCAACTGGGTTCTGGATGCTTCGAAAGCTCCCAATCCTCTATTAATAATAATAATAATAATAATAATAAGCCATGTCTATAAAATTCTCTAAGTGTATCGGCCACAAATTCAGTACAAACAATTGTGTTTTGTAACGGAGCTTTTTATTGCGAATCTGGAGGTCAAAGTGCTTGAAAAGATAATAATCAGTATGGGAGAGACAAGGCAAATATGGCCGCTGCTGTAGAACTTCACATTCTATGTCTAAAAGCTTAAGATCCAGAGACTCGAGTAATGTGAGCCCTGGCATTTAGATGAAGCAATATTGTGTCATGTCTATTTGCCAATGCAGGTTGTTTGATGCACAAATTTGAATGCATTTCATCAATCTGTCTACGATACGATTGGGTTGTTAATGTTTCCCTTCGTTCTATAATAAAAAAATGAAGATAAATACACTACTATTCCACCAAAGTAAAACCGGAATCTTTTGTGGGTTCAACAATGGCTTTTGCATTTGATAGGTATTAATTCTTATCTGGCCATTCATCAGACCCCTTACTGTTTTCCTATGACCTCCAATTTCCACCACAGGTCACACTTTTCGTCAAAAATAGATCCTTATTCTGCTTCAGTCTGCGATGAACAGTCTTTCAGAAGTCGCATTTCCTGAGTTAAACTAAATTCATCTTAAACCCATTTGTCCAGTAAATTTTTAAGTTTCCCTATTCCTTGAGAAGACGCACTGTGGTGGCTGCTGAAGTCTTGAAGTGATTTCAGCAAGGGGGTATTGGCCACTGCATTCGATAATTTTTCATCTTTAAGAACAAGTTTGTGCCCCCCCCCCTCCCACACACATTCCCGAGGTTTAATGTTACCACACCAAAACCTATTGAACTAACACTAATTAGTTCTCTTACTGTTGTGGTGTTAGTCTCAAGTGATGTGTAGATGTTATTAGCAGCTTGAACAGCAGTAATTCCCGATTTGAATTCGTACTTGAAAAGGTTGCCTGTTAAGGGGTAAATGAGCTAAAGAAACCATTCAATTGCCCTCTATTTATTTTGAATCTTTAAAAGATACAAATATATTATTCAATCTTGCATTATATTGTAGCGTTTTTCTTCATAAATGATGCCAAAAGAATATACATTCCATGTAAAATACCTTAGTAGTAATTAAAATCTCAAGTAATTAAGGTTTATACATTTACATCTAAAGTGAAGAAAGGGAAGACTTCTATGAAACACTTGCGAATTTAAATACACAACAAAACACCATGAATATATATATATATATATATATATATATATATATATATATATATATATATATATATATATATATATATATATA
Organism: Ceratothoa steindachneri; assembly: GCA_963969495.1. NCBI lineage: Eukaryota > Metazoa > Arthropoda > Malacostraca > Isopoda > Cymothoidae > Ceratothoa > Ceratothoa steindachneri. The sequence goes on from OZ018317.1 coordinate 222,282,108, forward strand.
TATATATATATATATATATATATAAGTAAAATAACTCAATGGCGAGTTATGGTATATAATAGTGAAACCACTGTATAGGAGCCAAAAGTTTAATTTATGAGACTAGTTTCGGTATGTAGTTTATCATACCCTCTTCAGTCGTATACGAAACACAAAACGGGGAAAAAAGGTCATTAATCAGGGGGTGTAAGTCAAAGATCGTTGACTAAGCTGTTTACAATGAGGTTACGGGAATGGAGGCTGCATTTCAATTGCCCATCTGACAAATTAAAATTGGGAATTTCTCCTATTAATATAGATTCTACTGTTTTTCTTTTACGGAAATATTTACAATTATATATGATTTATGCCTTCGAATAGTCAATTCGGTGGTTGAAGTTGTTAATATGATTAAAAATACTGGATGTGGTACTACCTCGTCTGACATCACCTTTATGTTCATAAATTCGTTTTGTTAAGGTTCTTCCGGTTTCTCCTATTAAAAATAAGGGACAGTTTGTAGCGGCACACGAGATTAAATATACACCTGCCTTATTTGGCTGATCCACGGGCTTGGTCGAAGGAAAATATTTAAGGATAGAAAATGGGTATTTAAATGTGGTGAGGCCTGGGGAAATAACTTTGTTCACTCCTTTAAGGAGAGAGAAAAAGGGAGGGATAGAGACTTCGTATTACTAAATTTGTTTTTTTATCCTTGGGACGGTAATGAGTAGATTTTGCTTTAGATAAACTTTCATTGATCTCGTGGAGGGGATAATTTAATTAGATGAAGCTGCAGGTTATATATGTAATCTCGTCTTCCAGAAAGCGAGGGTCACATATCTTAAGTACTCTCAAAAACATACCTGATGCAACGGTTCGCTTAATGAGAAAAGAAATGGATATACGAGTTAGAATGGGTTGGTTTTCGGTACACAGTGAAGCTAATTTTGTCAATGACTCTAACTAACAATTTTTACAGCGAGAAAGGATATACAATTATCTTTTTCCCACTGTACTTTGAAATTGATAGTGGGATAGAGGTCGTTGAGATTTTTAAGGAAATTGTCCCTCATTCTAGATAGGAGAGAGCGGAAGAACCTTAACAAAATGAATTATGAACAAAGAGGTAATGTCAGACGAGGCAGTACCACACCCAGTATTTTTAATCATATTAGCAATTTCAACCAGCAAATTGACTATTCAAAGGCACAAATTATATATAATTGTAGAGATTTCCTTAAAAAAAAAAGTAGAATCTATATTAATAGGAGAAATTCCCAATTTTAATTTGTCGGATGGGCAATTGAAATGCAGCCCCCATTCCCGTAACCTCATTGTAAACAGCTTATTCAACGGTCATAGACTCACACCTTCTGATTAAGGACCCTTTTGCCCTTTTGGTGCTTCATTGTGTTTTTTCTTCTTTTTTCTGATATTTACGCTATTTATAGACTTTTGTAACAATCGCATTCTCAGTATACGACTGAAGATGGTATGATAAACTACATATCGAAACTAGTCTCGTAAATTTTAATTTTGGCTCCTATACACTGTGCATCTATGTAGCCTTATGTTTTTTCTCTGTATTTATTTCCATTTGAGTCAATTCTTTAGAACATTTGTACTCATTCTACCTTGGTTTTTAGATCCTGACCTCTGAGGTTACTCTCTCGTTAAGATTTTCTCCCTCCCTAATTGCTTAGGCGGTATTTTAATCCTCTTGTCAACCTTTAGTCTTTTAAATTTACCTGATTTAATCATCTTATTTTGTATTTATCTTCGCTCCTCCTAAGGTTTCCATTTCATATTAATTCATTTTGTTGATTGGTTTTTGCTTTTTGTGGGCGTTCCCTCTCCTCTGTATTATCCTTATAAATATTACAATTTTCAATACTTCTGTTATTCCTTGATAACGAACTCGAAATTAAGTTCGAAAGTACTTGGAATCCTCGTATTAATTTTCCCTGTGAGCTTTGTTGCATATATATATATATATATATATATATATATATATATATATATATATATATATATATATATATATATATAATATATATATATATAATGACAGTCGTAACTTTTTTAAGGGAGTATTGTGATGTTTCTAAAGTAGATATTCTAAAATCTAATTACTTAATTTTTTTATGTGTTGAACTAAATTGAATTAGGAACAAAGTTATAATTAATTCTTCTGTAAGTACCATTCCTCTTCCCCCCTTCCAACATCTCCATCCCCTGCCCCTCCATCTGACCCAGAACCCTTGCCACCAGAGCGTATAAACATAACAGCCAATTGTGCAATTCCACCCCCATTCTCTCTTTTGTTCCGGCGGCGCGAGGGCGGTACCAAGTCGGCTCGCGTTTCAGCCGTTGTTAGGAACCCAGTGAATTCTAAACGTATAATTACAAGGAATTGGCTTGAAAAGCCGTCATTAAATAATTAGTAAATTACACTCTAGTTAATGAAGAAGGTCGCGGAAAAGTAAAGCCGACGGAAGACTTGTGGTAAAAGGCGGTGGCTTCTTTGGTTTGTGTCGAATTTCCTTCAAGAGCGGAGGGACGGGGAAAGAAACATTGCATTTTGATTGGGGGAACAATGCCGGCGCATCCTTCGACGAGAATGGGGCCGCGGACGTAATGGGTACGTTTCAATGTCAGATGTGTCCGTCATCAAGGGCAGGGATCCACAGAAGGCTTTTATTTACGAGTTTTTTGACAAAAGAGTCTCGGGAGGTTAAGGTAGAAGAGGAGGGCACAAAATGTGTCTGTTCTTCGTGCTTTTGAAGAAAACTCGTAAAAATACAATAAATTAAGTGCCTGAAGAAAACTGTCCAAATGAAGAAACGGTAAAAATCTCCCATTAATCGCGTGAGACCAAGGATGCAAATGACCCGGAGTAAATATAAAATATGATTACAAGCGCTTTCGCTATTATAAGAAATGCTTCATTTAGAAAATTAATAAAAGATGTAAGAAAATAACGTGTATATATTAGAGAATAAAGGAATGGTATTTAGACTTCTTTACACAAAGATGTTACTATTTGTGGATTTAATATGCGCCCCTTTCCTCCTATACACAATTTGTTTCCTTCCACCTCCTATTAATTCCCTGAATAAAGCCTTTGGAATATTTGTTTCTACGAGTAATTTGCTCATCACCGAGAAAAGTTTGTCGGTGCCATTAAGAATTGGACACACCTTGAAAACTCATTTACCATGTACTCCATAGTTTATTCTTATTATTTTGTACTATATCGTCGTTGGTTAGTATTTGACTTCATGTCATTCATAACATGCACCTAGCATAATTAATCTGTTTACCGGAAACGACATGATAAATTTGAAATTTACTTTAGTTGGAATCTGTGTTTCTACAGAGATGTGAATAGTTTGTTTACTGCTGTTGAATTCAAGCATAGTTCTGTGGAATGGCGACTACTCATGGACAGCTCAACGCGAATTCTCAAGCAGTGTTATTACACAAAGGAAACCAATATTCCTTTTGCCTCTTGTACACTCCATATAGAAGAAAGAAAGAGTACGATAAAGTTAAAGAACTTCTTGACAAAATCAACTCTGCTAAATTTAAGTGAGATTGTTGTGGGGACTTCAAGATGCTTGCCTTCTTGCTTGGCTTACAAGGTATCGGATGGACAAAATAATCATGTTTCCGTTGCTTTTATTATTATTATTTGAGAAATGAACACAAAATTCTTGTGGGAAAAGCCTAGCGGCCATGAACTTGAAAACAAGCTCCCACAGAACACAGTGTCCATATGTCAAGTAAGAAAGAATGAATGCTAGGAAAAAGAAATTGAAATGTGTAAATAAATAAATAAAGTTTAAAATGATTAAAATCAAATCAATATTAGAATTATAAGGCAGTAGCACCCACCCTTAATCTAGTATTGCAACCTTGTTTAAAGATATTAAGATCTTCCTGCATAACTTCTGCAGGAAGATCATTCCACTGCTTTACCGTACTTGGCAAAAAGCAACGCTGAAACTAAGAAGTGCGGCAGCGGGCAATGCATAGTGCATGTGGATGTTGTCTATCCGCAAACCTTGTTTCTCTAGCAAGAGGCAGGGGCTCAGGAATTAAAAATGATAGTGGCAAATCCCTACTGAAGTAGTATTTATGGAATATCGACAAACATGAAATCATCCGTCGATGATCCAAGTCATAGCTAGCCCCACCAGTAAAAAGGAACCTGCCTCCACGAGCAACCCTATCTAAGAGAGACATATCTCTGGCAGATGCAGATAACCAAACTGGAGAACAATACTCAAGAAGAGGGAGAACAAAAGACCTGAAACAAATGGCATTAATATCTTGATTATTATAGATATATGAAGCCTTACATACAATAACAAGCTTTCGGGCAGCATTAGCAGATACATTTAAAAGATACTTCTCAAAAGTCAGGTGAGAATCATAGGTAATGCCAAGGATCGTTAGGGATTTCGGATCAGCAATAAGTGTATCTCCAACACAGAGTGGAGGATGAGGCGGCTCATTGGTACGAGATCTACTAACAAAGAGGGTCTTAGTTTTACTTGAATTAAGCTTCATACCCCAACAATCACACCATTTCCTATTTTTTTTTCTAAATCACCTTTTATACTCATGGCAACTTGGTTTCTCATTGCTGGAGACTTGACTACTCCAACAAGTGTAGTATCATCTGCATACTGAACAACCTTGTTTTCAATACCTTGTACCAAATCACTTGTCTATACTAAAAACAACAAAGGCCCAAGAACACTATGTCGAAGTATGGCCAAGTGTACGGGAATATGCGCACACAGGCTCTAAGGTAGGCCAAGCAAGTCGACAACTGTTATTGTTCTAAGAGTGCGATTTGAATAGATAGCAGCAGTGCGTGACCAAGGAATATAACAAACAGGACAAAAATAGATTTTAATGCACACTAAATAAAAGGCACAACAATAAATATGGATATATATGAGTACACGAATAAGACGGAATTAGGTTCCGAATACTAATTAGATAACCCGGGTTATTGAATGGTTATGATGGAAGATTTAGGGAAGTGAGGGATTTAGTTCCTTTGAACCTCGAGAGTAAAGCAGGGCAAACTTGGGGGGGAGGGGTGTCTTAGTGACCTTGATTACTCACGGGGGGTAGCCACAAACCAGCAGCGGGTTTCTTGAACTTGTGTTTTGCGAGATGCGGGCTTGTCCCCAAGAGGTCACCGGACGAACTTCGAAGCTGGGGAGGAGAGATAACTTCTCCAACGTCGGGTTCAGCAAGCTATCGTGTCTCTTGTCCTCAAGAGGTCACCGGTCGAACTTCGAAAGGAGGAGGGGGGGGGGAGAGATGACTTCTCCACACTCGGCTTGAGCGAGCTAACGAGCCTGTTGTCTCAAGAGGTCACCAGAAGAACTTCAGAGGACGGCTTCTCCAATCCTTGATCCGAAGGCGGTTGAGAAAGGCTGACGTTGCTTCACGACTTTTCTCCCTGACCCAAAGATATGGGTGTGATGTCCAGCTATTCCGTGGCTTACGACCGCCACTCACACTTCTCGGGAGAGAGCTCGTTGAATTGAATTCCTTTCGGGGAAGTCTCGTCTAACCAAATCTGTCTGTAATCCTGGAGAGGGTTCATATATACCCGGAGTTCTCCAAAACAAGGAGAGAGAGAGAGAGAGAGTGGCCTTCTCTACCCCTCGTTATCGGGCGTGACAACCAGAGTGTCTCCTTGCAGTGAAGTGTCAACGGCAGGAATCAGCGGGCCAGAAGGACGACCAGCGCCTGGAGCCATAAAAACTGTTCACGGCGAATCTACAAAGTAATCTCCCGACCCGAGGCAGGGGGGGATTGAGGCGACGGGGTGGTAGCCTTCAATTTCAGCGTCATGCCTCGGTGTGAATTTTGCAGAGACCTGGTGGCAAGTTCAAAAAGGGTGAAGTCGAAGGAGGGAGGGGGGGGGGGAGTAACGGCTCGCTCTCTCCCGAATAAATATCTTAGGAGATGGAGAAATAATATTATTCTAGGGGATAACTCTACACACTGCCTTGTGGAACTCCAGACAAAACACATCTCAGTTCACTAAAAACTCCATCTACGACAACACGTTGCTGCCGATCTATTAAAAAGTCGCTAAGTAGTCCTAGGATGTAGCCACCTATTCCAAGGTTTTGTAGTTTAAAAACAAGTGCTTTATGGTTAGAGCTAATTATCATCATTACCGGAAACTCACTGTCCCCTGCGACATAAATTAAAGTTGGGGAAGTTAAATGTTTGCGGGTAGACTATTATGGAGCCTGCCAAGGTTTTATTACCCCCACTTCATATAAAATCTGGATTGATAGAACAGTTTTTGAAGGAAAAGACTTTGCAGAAATCCGTATCATGTTTCAAAAGCTTCTGAGGCTAAGATCAAGGGTGGTATATTTGTTTGACCACAAAAAAACAAAATGTTGAAGTCTGAGAAATTTGATTGTGATGACTAAAGTCTAAAGAGAAGCATGGTGCGTATTTCGTGGTGTAGTTCAGGGATTCTTGGGGAACCTCAAAGATCCAAACTTGAAGCAGCTGGTAGCAAAGCTTATTGAGAGCCTTAAGGATTTGGGCTGACGTGTCTTGGCTGGTACTTCTTTGGTATTCACATCTAGTTTTCTTCCGTAAAAACTTGAATGATGTCAGTACCTAGAATGGTGAGAGGTACCAAGTAAGGTAAGATGGGATACTGACATGATAGAAGACCCTAGATGGTCTTTAGTAAGAGAAGATGAAAAACGTTCACACTAGAGAATAGGATATTCAAAGAACTTTTGGTTTAAATATTTTGAATTATTTTTTACTCTTATTTTCTTTACAGATCCTAAATACGTTGGAATACATGAAAATACAGATTTTAATGCCCCAATATCCTTACAAAACCAAACTAGATTAAACTAGACATATCGCCCTAGGGAAAGAAATTGCTTATATAAAGACTAAATCTAAACTATTAAAATCTCTAAAAAATATTGTCAAAACCGAGTTAAAATTTGAACTCAGCAACAAAAAAAAGACATGAAAACATGAAAAATGCATATAAACACACACATTGTTAAGTAGAGTTATGAGTAATTTTATATATAAAATGACCAAATGACGTCCTGATGCATCGGTCCTCTATCATTTAGAAATAAACTCGCGAAGTAAATCCCTGGATTGAATTAACGCCTAGGACTTTGCATGCTCGTATTGGCGCACATCATTGCGGCCACAACCGAGCACAAGCCCAAATCCCTAAACCGGATCCGTCTCCCATCATATTATATTCTATCTCACAATGTTGGATACCCACATACCCACGATTTCGATGATTTCCTTATAATAAACACTACCATCATTAAACCAGCCTAAGAGTACGATTTTTACTTTGGAGCTGCAATCGATAGAAGATGCCTTTTATTTTTCTGCGGGGAACTATTTGTAGAGTTTGACGTGGAACCGAACCACGGGTACCTATGTAGAGCATATGGTGGAGCTCTCGGTCGATGAGTGGATGCAGGTGGGTAGGATTTCTGATGTCGAGGCGGGAAATGGTTCCTAGAGAGCCGGGAGGGAAAACTTTGAGCAACGTCATCAGATGACCGCCCATTGGGCGGATACGCTGATGATGACCCCGCGGGGTTAAGAAGCCCCACACGTATCATCATGCACACAGCGAATCACACCACCGCTATCATTTTCCTTCTTGTCCTCAAAGCATATCATATCAGCTCTCTCCTTTGTTCCAGAACCTCTTCGATGGAGTTCTAGTGCCCCCTTCCCTTCCTAAGGGGGCCAATCATGTGCACATACCCATGACGCTAAAAGGATGACTTCCTCCTCGTGACCCCTGGTGTCACAAAAGTTTTCCCATCAACCGCGCGCACCAGTTATCGCCATTCTGATTTTTATGTGTATTTCCTTATCCGATAGCTGATCAAGTCCACCACGTGATGGACGAATGGCGCTACAAGCCTACTACACTTACTACATCTGATAGCCCTCGATACGGCAAAGCCATATGGGTACTCCATCCAGTGACTAATCAGGCAAAAATTTGCTTAACTTTGTGTACTAGGAAACGGGGTTTCCACTCGACTAGGCCGCAGTACATTTCTTAGGGAGGAGTTTCAGAAACACACATGTTTATGTGCGTCTTTACAGGCCCAATTCAAACTCAGCACGAGGATGACGTCACCGACATGAACGTGCATTTGAGCAAAATTATATTTGCCAAAATTATGGTCGGTTAAATATGCAAGTCATTGTTATATAATAAAATGCAACCCTCTATAGCTAACCCCTACCTGTCTAGTGTTTCCATACAGTTCTAATATATTTTAAAATTAATATTGCTATACAGAAGCAAATTACTAAATTAATAGCTTTCAGGTAGGTCTAATCAAAGGACATAATTTACTTGAATTGCTAGCGCCATTTAGGCCTTGCAAAGAATAGCTGAAATTTAAAACGAATAATTTACCCTAAACGAATTTTAAACACTAATTCTAATCACATATGTTAATGAAAGAAAAAAAATAGGCATATTATAAAAGATGCCCAGATATGAATGATATTCGATGGTCGTCAACGGCCACTAGCAAGTTATAGAATTTAACCTAGATATTACTGTCACATTTTCATTTGTATGAGACTTGCACAGAACGATGTAACTTTTGAAACAAATTGAATGAACTGATTCGCAAGTTAGCTCTCGAGATCCTGTCTTTACGCGTTTAGTCTCGAGTCGTTTTGAAAGTCAGACAGGGATATAAATATTGACTCATCAAGACTCGTCACCAACTTCTGCATACATGTTACGCGGCCCAAATGGGTGAGAAAAAGTTGGTTGTTAAATATAGTTTATTTATTGCTTTATAAAACTATTAAGGAACTACGTTAAAATATAAACAGTTAACTTTATTGTGTCTCTACCAGACAAAGGCTAAGCAGGAAAAATTACACCAAGGATACAACAAATTAAAAAAGATAATGAATATGTATGTTGATCAATGCCATTAGCTTTTATATAAATATATTATGTAATGGTTTAAGTTGGAGACGATGGGATGGGCACGTTTCCACCATGAATAAAAAATTTAGGCATGAGTATAATTATAGTTATATCGACGAAGACCTTTTCTGGATTTGACCTGCTGGTTATTGGTTAAATCGAGGATTTTTTGCTGCTCTTGCTATTATACCCTAGGAATAGCAACTTCATGTCTGACTTACCATAAAATGGTAAAGCTCAGTTGACTAGAATTCATCCTGTTAATATATATATATATATATATATACACTACAAGAGAAAGAAAATTTGACGCAAATTGGCAACGAGACAAGAAACAGGAGTTTTTTTTAGAGGTAAGAGAAAAGGACATTAGAAGAACACTAGAATCAAAGAGATGAATGAATGAATAGTGCCGAAAATAAAGGGTGCAAAGCCCAAACGGACTAGCCCGCAGCCAAATTCAAGGAGGGGTAATTTGTATGAGTGTTCTCAATTAATATATAGATATCTGGAGAATATACAAAAATATAGCTATGAAGTTAAGATCAATAGAATGGAAGTACAGGAATTTAAAACCATCAAGGGGTGTAAAAGAATATAAAAAATAAACTATTGAGAACTCGACAAACAATAAAAACATAGACTATAGATGGATCAGCAATTGATACAAGAGCAGAGAATATAAAATCATCAAACAATATATTAAATTTTGGCTAAAAGATTTGATTCTTCTAAAAATTTAGAAATTCTATTCACAATAAAAGAGACATGAGTCTCAGACAAGATGCCCCGCAGAACCTGTTGGGGATCCATCTGCCCAGTAATGAAAGGGAAAACCTTGCTCCCAAGATTTCTCAAAAGGGGACACTCGGCAAAGATGTGAAGGATGGACAGCGGCACCCCGCACAGGATGCACAAAGGTGAGGGCTGCCCATGAGTGAGGCGGCAATGGCGTATCCTCAGTCGGCACAAAATAACCTCCACTCTACGTGGTCTCATGGTACGTGGCCATGGGAGGACTGAAGGTTTTATGGAATAGAGCTTCGTGGGAGGAAGCTCATCCCACATCTTCTGCCATAAGCCGACTACATATTCGGTGATGAGGGGATAGACATCACGAAGTGGGACTGGAGCTGATAGGAATATCCCCAATGATGCCGCCTCCTTGGCCGAAGCATCCGCCCTTTTATTACCTGGGATGCCCACTTGACTGGGCAACCAGCAAAAAGATATCTTATGAATAGGAGAAAGATAAAAAAGCCACCGCTGGATCTTGGAAACCAGCGGATGGCTAGAACCAAAAGCATCCAGTGCCTCCAGAGAACTAAGGGAGTCAAAGAAAATCGTAAGACAACCAGATGACATAGGAGCAATAACAAAGAGTGCAGCAAGAATGGCAACGAGTTCTCCTGTGAAAACAGAAGCTGCACTTGGTAGGCGAACCAATACTGTCTGAGATGGGAAGACAGCAGCAGCTCCAACTCCATCCGAGGACTTGGACCCGTCGGTGAACACAAACGTGCTAGGCCGATGGTTGGAGGAGTGTTGATCATACATGGTTCTCAAGGCTACAGGAAAGAACTGATTTTTGGGCCTAACAGTAAGCCCCTTGCATACCACTACAGGTGGTATGAGCCATGGGGAAATCTTTGGTATTGAAAACGAAATAACAGAAAACTTCCTTTGACGTCCTGTGTGCTCGGCCATGCGCAGAGCAAAGGGGCGAGCCAGGGATGGAAATCTATCATATGAGGCCACTGTTCGCAAATTGAACGTGCACTCATATACTGGCGACCATGTTAATTGCTCAAGTCTAAAAATATATTTGAGGTTAGACTTGGGCCTGTGAAAAGGAAGAGGAAGAGCCCCGTTCTCTGCATAGAGACTCCACACAGGGGAGGACTTTCAAGGCTCCAGAAGCCAGGCGCACACCCTGTTTACGCACAGTATTTAATTTTTCAAGGATGGATGGTGAAGCAGGGAAGTACACCTGTGACCCATAGTCCAGCTTAGACTGGACCAATGCTAAATACAGAAGCCACAGGGTGCGTTGATCACTTCCCCAAGAAGTGTGTGACAGTAATTTCATTATGTCCATTCTCTTCAGACAAGACCTTTTCAAAGCGTCCAAATGAGGCCTCCAAGAAAGCCTTAAATCAAAGATCACCCCTAGAAATCTGAAATGGGACTCAAAAGTGACAGGGACACCATAGAGTGACAAATGGGGAGGGTTCCATGTCACCGATCTATGATTGTAAAAGTGGACAGCCTTGGTCTTTACTGCGGAAAAGCGGAAGCCCTTGGAAGAAACTTTATCAGCTACGGTATTTATAACCTGTTGTAGCTTACGGATGACAAAGGGAAGTCTAGATGATGAACAGATAAGCTCTAAGTCATCCACATATATAGTTGAGAAAATCTCAGCTGGGAGATTTGCGATAATGCTATTGATGGCCACAAAGAAGCAGGTGACACTGAGGACACTTTCCTGTGGCACACCTTCAACTTGCTTTACGGGCTCTGATAGGGCACTTCCAACTTTTACACGTAGTGTGCGCCACATGAGGAATTGCTCGAAAAACCTGGGGAGAAAGCCCCGCAGGCCCCAATCATGGAGTTTATCGTAGAATGGACTCCCGACGATATACCATATATCACTATTCGTTGAGGAAACTTCCTTAATTATCTTTAGAGTGCGTTAATGTCTGGCGGCCGATATTATGTATCTTCGATATGCTTAAGAAGTGGAACTGAGCTCAAGGATAATAATATTGCTATCATTAATAAAATAAAGTTTTATTAATAATAACTATCAACAAACACAAGACGGAAAATATTGACATAAACAGAGAATGGAAAGGGTCGTGGGGGCTCGGGCTAATCCGAGAATTTAAAGGATTTAAAAAGGTAAAACAAATATAGAGTTAAAGAGATGGGATGGTTCGATAAACCATTTAAAGCACAGGATAGAATTGACAAAAGGGTTAAGTACTCAAAGGTGACGTTTGGCTTACGTAACTTTACACTAGTGGTGCAGTGGTAGGCGGCTTAAGGGAATTTTCGGTCCGCTGGCGAGTTCCAACCGAAGGGGGGGGGGGAATAAAAGGATCCTGACGTGGCGTTTTGGGAATGAGAACCGTTTCTCGACGAACGGCTTGAAGAACAATGGCTGTTCTACGTTGTTCTCTTCTGAACAAAGGAGGGGTGAGAACCGTCTCTTGTCTAAGGGCTCAAGAACAATGGCTGTTCTAATGTTGTTCTCCTCTGAACAACAGGGGGGGGTGAGAACCGTCTCTTGTCTACGGGCTCAAGAACAATGGCTGTTCTAATGCTGTTCTCCTCTGAACAACAGAGGGGGGGGTGAGAACCGTCTCTTGTCTACGGGCTCAAGAACAATGGCTGTTCTAATGTTGTTCTCCTCAGAACAACAAGGTGGAAGGGTGAGAACCGTTTCTTGGCGAAGGGCTCAAAAGATCAATGACTGTTCTACGTTGTTCTCTTCTGAACACGAGGGTGAAGCCTTGGGGACTTAGCGTCACGGAAGTCTCGAACCTTTGGCACTCAAGGAATATTGTCCTCCTTCTGGACAAGTGATGGTGAATCTCGAGGTCGAGGTCCCTTGGCGCACAAAGGGAGAGAGGGTCGTGGTGATGTTTCGCGATGAAAATCTGGATCTCTAATCTGATCTTAGTGGTAAAGTTTCCATATAAATAGCCAGGAAACCTCCTTGGCGTGGGGGGCAATGGAGTGGGAGCTTCGAGGGAACGCACAGCCGAGCCGGAGAACAATGCCTTTTCTGCCCATAAGCCTAACTCAATCTGGCGAGGTCGGCGTATGGGGGCGAACGGGGGGACGATAACCTCCTTGTTTAAACATTGACATCTGGTGGCTGCGATAAGGCGCCAAGCTTCGAATCGAAGATGCACGTGGGCAACATCGTGGTTTTAAATAATATGTGATAAAAGTTGAAATTAACGCAGCTTCAACTCGTTCTATCACAGAGTTGCTTAAGGATACCACGCCTCCAAGTGGTATCATGTTCTTTCTCAATATCAAAGAAAACAGCAACAGAATGCTGACTCTCTGAAAAAGCATCTCTTATATAAGACTCCATTCTAACAAGCAGGTCGATGGTACTCTGTTTTTTTCTGAATCCTGATTGAGAGGGATATATAAGATGGTTTGTCTCCAAAAACCAGACGAGTCTTGTATTTATCATCCTCTCAAACAATTTACATGGACAACTAGTAAGTGCAATGGGGTGGCAATGGGTGGGTTCCGTCCCATCCTTTCCTGGTTTTCGGAAAGGTAAAACTACAGCCTCCCTCCACATAGAAGGAAAGCAGACCCTAATCCAGATGAAATTATAGATGTCCAGCAAATGTGAGAGGAGGGATGGATGCATATTCCTAATCATATCATAGGAAATGCCATCCGATCCGGGTGCAGTGGATCCACAGTGCTTCAGTGCATTATGGAACTCATGGATAGAAAAGAACCGGTTATAAGGCTCATTATCCATGTTAGGCTCCATAAAGTTGATAGGATGCTACTCCTGTTCGAGCCTAAAGCGCTGGGGTTAAATGGAATATTTGTCTGGGCTTAAAGTATTAGCAAACGATCCGGTCAAAACATTGGAAATATGGGACAAGTCTGCCAACAGTTCTCCGGCCTGAACAATGTTGGGAGCTGTAAAGCCATTAGATTTCCCCAATAGCTTTTTGACCCACTTCCAGATTTTGTCTCCAGGGGTCTGCCAACATATCGATGCGATGTAACCATCCAACGAGGTCTTTTGAGCTCGTCGAAGTGTGCGTCGCCGTGCTGCCCTTGCTCGGTTACGAGCAAGTTTCTTTACCATCGCGGGGCACCGATGGTAACGTTGGCAAGCCTATTAACATTGTGACAACTCTTGAGCATTCAGCAGACCACCAGGGCAATTATGGTCCACAAGCAGTTAAACCGGAGAGCAGGATGGAGAAATTAGCTGCATGATTGACATGGGCTAGAAGATGATCAATAGTCACTTCAATATCTTCATGAGGGAAGGACCCATCATGGCTTGAGAGGTGCCTGAACTAAGGCCAGTTTGTTTGTTTTTTGTATTCCATCTTTTGCTAGGTGATGGAAAAGGACTACCTGTACATGGTGGTATTACAATGGAGAAGTGATCACTGCCTCGCAAGTCAGGACCCACTGCCTAGTCAAAACCAGTTCTACAGTTTGGTGAACAGAGCGGAAAGTCCACACATGTAAAGCTGTTCGTCTGGATGTGTAATGATGTGTTGCTGTCATCGTTAAGAAAGCAGATATCATTAGTCTCCAGAAATCTCTCGATCATATTTCCTCTAGGGTTGTTATCATGATCCCCCCCAAAGGGGGTGTGGAGCATTAAAGTCGCCAATCAATAAAAAGGGAGGAGGGAGTTTAAAAATTAAATTAGCTAACTTTGTAGCTAAAACAGCTGTATCTCTTTCTTCGCCAGGAGGAAGATACAGCGAACAGACCGAATAATGGCGACTGAAAAACAGGCGGACAGCCTGTTAACAAAAACAGCAGAACCATGAATTGGTTCTTCGGGTTTCTTATAATATCCCACAAAACCCTAAATGTTGGGTACTCTGCGAGTACCCAAGCAAGTCTCCTGTAAAGCGATACAATCGGGATTGTAATCATTAAACAAGAGCTTGGACTCGTCTTATTTAGGGAAGAGACTTTTGAGGTTCCAATGAATAATTGGAAACATTGTTACCGTTTAAGCATAACGGTAGATTTCTTCCTATCCTTAGGGGCAGGAGATTTGGGATTTTAACTACCAGCGGAAGTAGTTCGTGTCATACTAACCTTAGGCCTGGAGTATGACAAAGGAGGCATCGGAAGCTTTAGTTTTGCCTTTGGTTTTTCTTTAAGAGGTGCTGCATCAGATTTTAATAAGTAGCTGTAAGAGAGAACTGTCTTCACTGGAGAAGCAGAGATGGAAGCAATTCCAGGGGCCAGTTCAGGTGTCGAGGGAAGAGACGATGTTGACACAGCTGGTGGTATTGGTTGGGATGGTAGAGGCGATAGTGGTGGCGAGGACATCGGCAAAAGTTGCGAATCCGAAGCTGATAGAGAAGTATGTGGATCCAGTTTTTGAAAGTCCTCCTCAGATGAGGGGGTAACCTCCACAACAGCTGGCTCCTGGGAAGAAGCAAAGGTTGGTTCCTTCTCATTCAGGTATCGAAAGAATTTCAAAGCAGTATCAACACGGGGGGGATGGAGTGATAACTTGCTTTGGAGCTGAAGAAGAGCTTGGTCCTTTAGGGGCAGGGTGAATGTCCAGAGGTGGAATAAATACCACCTGAGGACAAACATGATAAACATCCACATGTTCTGGAGCGGTAGCAAGGTGCTTAACCATCCTTGGGGAACCAGGAGAGGATGGAAGGTTCCTTTTCTTGTTGGTAACCTCAGAAGCACTGTTAGGTGCTGAGCAAAATTGTTCATCACGAGGAGATGTACGTTTAGGATGGGGAGGACTTTTTACCTGGTCAGACACAGGAAAACCAGTATAAGGTCTCTGGCTTCTCCCTTTCTTTGGCTCGGTAAAACGCAAAGCACCAGAAAAGCTCACACCAGGTTGGACATACATCTCCTTTACTCTTCTTCTGGCCTCTTTAAAACTGACCCTGTTCTTGTTTCTGATGGCAATGATTTCTCTCTCAAAGAGAAAGAAAGTGCATTGCTGTATGTTGCAACGTGTTCTCCACCACAGTTAGGGCAGCACGGCTGTTGAGAACAGAACGTCCCGTGATAATCCGATCCACAATTCACACGCAACCTTGCCTATTTACAAAACTTGCTTACATGGCCAAAGCGTTGGCAATGGGAGCATCGTCGTGAGTTTTCAACGTAAGGCTTGACTGGGATGTTAAGATAGCCAGCCTTAACGTACTTAGGTGGTTCCAAACTGTTGAAGTTCAGGATTATGGTGGTGGTAAGTAACCTAGCGCCATTCACAAATCTGGAAATACAGTGGGCACTTACAACCTTTTGATTGGTAAGTTTTGATACCAGCCTGTCAACATCGTAATCTATTAACTCTCCCAATCGGATAACACCTTTACTAGTGTTAAATGTCGGGTGTGAAGCAGGACATGTCTACACAAGGTAAAGACTGTAGGGTCTTAATCCTCTGAAGATGTTCGCTTGATTTTGCCTCGACTATCAATGCGCCATCATTACGTGGCTACATTTGGGCAGGTTCGCCACATTTCTCAACAAAATCCTTGTAGACGTCTAAGATGTCAGCCTTACTAAGAGGACTACCGTTCGCTTTCAAGACTAAAAATCGGTCATAATCCAATTCAGGGTCGACTTCTGACCCAAAAGGATCAAAGCGTCTACCGTCAGGGTCCAAGGCACGATAACCAGAGACCGCAGGTCTCTGGCACTGCGGTCTCTAGGAGTTATGTTTGTTAAATTTACCCATATAAGTATATATTTTATTTTAGGCTGCCCCTGGAGCCTAGGGCGTGCACCAAATCATCATCGTGAGTCCAAAGAGCGCCCATATAGCACAGATCGGGTAACCCCCCCACCCTTCGACACCCACTGTCGTTTCAAAAACAGCGAAGCCACAGAACGGAGATTCTCTAGACTGCAGTGCTAAGACCTCCCAGAAACAAAATGACGACCCAGGCAACCAAACCTCCTCTAAGGCACGGTCCTGCAGACGATGCCCCCCAGTGGGCGCATCCGTCGACCCGTACAGAGGTAAAAGTAAGAAAAGAAGGAGAAGAGGCTAAGCTGTGGCCGGACGGGGCGCTGAGTCCCGTCAGCACGGCGGCCAGGAAGGCAAATCACCGCGCCGCTTCGGGAAAGAGAATAATTGGTACAGAAGACGAGATAGGGGTTAGCGGAAAAAGAAAAGGAATGCCAAGCTGGGGCCGGACGGGGCGCTGAGTCCCCACGGCGGCCAGGAAGGCAAATCCCCCCCTCCTTATGGGGAGAATTATAGATAGCAGAGGGTGGCACAATGAAGGCAATCCTGTACTGATAAGACAAAAATAACATCAGTGGAAAAAAGTTTGAAATTCATGGCCAGGACTCGAACCCGGGTCTGCTGATTGCCGGTCAGATGCTCTACCGTTAAGCTACCAGGCACATTATTTGTATATATATATATATATATATATATATATATATATATGTTTTTTTTTTTGTTTAGTGTTCATTAAAACTTTATTTTTATATTGTTGTGTATCTAACTTCCTTTGGGTCGCTGGCTGGCAGAGTTCATTCCAATCCCTCCGAAGCCAACCTATATACAATCTGAGTCAATAAACCCGTTCAGGGCACGGGCCGAGCGAAGTATAAGGAGTAGTACGACGACCCCTCTCCATTCAGGATAATAGGATATATATATATATATATATATATATATATATATATATATATATATATATATATATATAAGAGTGTATATATCTCTCAAAGTAGCACGAGAGAATGATGAAAATGAATCCATTAAACCACATTGAAAGAGAAAACGGAATAATTTTTCCTGTCAAGGAAAAATTATTCCGCGTTTTCTCTTTCAATGTGGTTTAATGGATTCATATATATAAGAGTGGGGGCAAACTCCAACCACTCCTCGGCCTATTCCTGGACATATAGTATATATATATATATTATATCATATTTAATTCTGGTGTCATTAGGTGTGCGGTTTGTTTCTAACCCGTCAATTTTGAAATAATAAGACATTATAAATTTTGTTGGTGAAATAAGAATTGAGCCCGTGTCCTTTTAATTTTGTTTTTTGTTGTATTGTCGGTTTACAATATAAAAAGGGTTAGGCCACCCTCGATAACCCTTGCTGGAAGCATCTCCCCCAGCATAGTAACTATTTGTATTTTCTTTATTTTATTTTATTGTGTATATTATTTGTCACCGCCGTATAATCTGGGTTAGGTCGTAAAGCTCTTTCGCGAATCAGCGTATCCGACAGCGTATTCAAGGTGTCTTCCTCCTCATTTGAGATGTTCCATAAACAGGGACAAAGTTTGGGCCTTTCAGGCAAGGAATTGATCGAATACGCTCAGAACGAACAAAGGAATGAACGTGAGGAAAAAAGAGAAGAACAACGAAGACAAGAAGAAATAGAAGAGAACGAAGACAAGAAGAAATAGGAGAGAGTGAGAGAGAGAGAGAGAGAGAGAGAGAGAGAGAGAGAGAGAGAGAGAGAGAGAGAGAGAGGGAGGGAAGAGAGGTAGAAAATTCTTCAACAGGAGCATGAGTTACAAGGAGTTACAAGGAGTTACAAGGATAGTAAGTACCTCAAGAGAACATTCGTTCCATTTCAATGGAGGTACTTATTTTTTGTATGTATTTATTTGCTACATCCAAACTTTTTATTATGCTACTTGTGCTACATTATGCAAGAGTTAACTCTTATTTGTAAATTTGCTGTTCTCTCATAACTTACTTATTCTATATAATATTTTAAATGCTAATATATATATATATATATATATATATATATATATACATTCAACTTAGATTAGGGTTTCTCGTCCAATATTAGAGATCAAGCGAAAATCCGTGCATTTGTGCAACATAGGCGTTCCTCTTCCTTTAACGAGTGCCTCGAAGAAGCGGATCTCTACGCCACAAATCATCAGTTCTATCCTAAGGAGCAAAAGAAGAGCAGTCCTCCGTCCCCTAAGAACTAAGAACCAAGGACAATCACAACCGAGAAAACCCCCTCATTTAGTAAAAATCCCAGGCTCCTTTAAACCTAAAGGTAACCACCATAAGAAGCAAGAAGAGGTGAAACCCCAATTTTTAATACTCCGTCGAGTAACCCCTACCGGAGTAAGTCTCTTGCGGAACCCCTGGTCACTACAAATCTCAATGTCCACAAAACTCCCGCTTTCGCTTTGCCCCTGGAAAAAAGGTCCACCAAGTCTCCGCAACTCTCGCTACCGAACAGCCTACCGCGCCTTCGCTTCTGCCATCTTCGTCGACCTCTCAGGAGCACCAGGTGAACTTTCTTTTTAATAACAGATCTTCTTGTGGGCTCAAATTCGAGTCCGGATCCATTAATGGATGTAGAGTATCCACTCTGGTGAGAGATACAGGGTGTAAGTGTATAGTGGTGTCGGACAAGCTGCTTTCCCCCGTGGACCCACAACATAAGAAATTCGCTGTCGTACACGATTGCTTGGGAAGAGCTAATAAATTCCCAGTGGTCCGTTGTCACGTAAAATGCCGATATTTTACGAGGTGGACCGACGTCGTCGCTGCCCCGATTAAGTTTGGTGCACAGTGTGGGTGGGCCAGAGCGCGCAGCTCTCTCCAACTGCCGTGTCACAAGTCACAAGCTGTCGTCCCCCGGGCTCAGGCTGATAGAGACTCCTGCCCCCCCCCCCCCCCCCGCGTCTCTCAAGCTTCCTTGCACCCCCGATTACGAGAGAGACTGAATAACGCCTAATTCATCAGTGCCCAAAAGGACTGCCTTTTCCTCCAACCCTTATGGGAAAAGGCCAAACTAGGAGAGACAGAATCGGTTCGTGTAAACCGAAAAGTGAGGTATGTGATAGAAGACGCTTCACTATTTCGTACTTCCCCGGATCCAGTAGGCTCCCCGTTCAAGGCCCTTTGCGTGCCTAGGGCCTACGTTGCGAAGATTTTACAAATAGCACACGAAGGTGTGTTTACAGCATACCTCAGCCATAATAAGACCTCGCAACGTGTATTTAAGTATTTTGGGGGGCCTGATGCAGCCAAGGAAATCGCAGTTTTGCAAAACCTGTGATATACATATGTCAAAAGGTCACCGCCAAAGGACGAATACAACCGGCCCCCCTTCAGAAGACTCCAGTTATATCATAACCATTCTGCAGGGTTGCCATCGATCTTATTGGACCAATACACCCCCCTTCCACCGAGGGACACTCCTACGTTCTCACCCTCGTCGATTTGGCTACTCGGTTCCCCGAAGCAATTGCTCTCAAAAAAATTGATAGCATCTCGTATGCCAAGGCATTAATCTCTATTTTTTCACGGATAGGGATCCATAAAGAGGTCCTTTCTTACAGGGGCCGTCAATTTACGTCCGAATTTATAAAGCATTTGAGTAAGTCTCCAAATTAGGCCCATTTTCACCACGCCCTTTCACCCCTCTGCAAATGGTATGCGCGAGAAGTTAAACGCTACCTTGAAAAGCGTGCTTAAAAAGCTGTGCTATGACTAGCCCCAAGAATGGCACCGGTACCTGCCAGTAGCTTTATTTGCATGTAGGAAGATTCCCTACCGAACTCTGGGATTCTCCCCATTCGAGCTTCTCTATGGTCGCAATGTCCAAGGTCCACTGAGCATTCTCAAGGACCTTCTCACGAACTCTCGATTGGATGAGGAACTAAAGACCTCCTACTCGTATGTTCTGGACTTGCGTGACAGGCTAGAAAAATGCTTGTGGGTTGCCGTGCAAAATTGTGAGATCAATCTAGAGAAGTATCGAACGTATTTTGATATTAAATCTAAGGAACGAAAATGGAAACCAGGCGATGAAGTTCTGCTTTTACTCCCCACGGACAACAACAAACTCCTAAACCGGTTTAGGATCCACGGATTGACAATCAAGCCCTCCAAGGGCCACTTTGCTCATAGCACTATCTCTTATTTAAGGTTCAAAGTAGGAGAGGGACAATCAGCCCCCCAAGAGGACAAAGTTAAGGCAATAGAAGGCATGCCCCTCCCTAAAACCAAAAAACAGCTTCGTTCGTTTCTTGGTTCCGTCTCCTATCGGCGGTTGATCCCCCAATTCGCTTCCATAGCGTCACCCGTCAATGATCTTCTTAAAAGGCCGCACCAGACCCCATCCTATAGGATCCCGCCACGCTGCGTGTTTCGGCGAGCTAAAGAAAATATTGGTCTCCACTCCTATCCTCCGTTTGCCAAATCCCCATAAAAAAATTGGCATTCGAACTGATGCCTCTAATCTCGGCATTGGGTGCGTTTTATTACAATATGAGGAAGAAGGAACCCCATTTCCAGTGGCATACACGATCCGGAAGCTGTTGGTTCGCGAAAGAGCATACGCTACTATAGAATTTGAAGCTTTAGCAATCATTTATGGCATTCAAAAATTTAGGATGTGCTTGATTGGTAGACCTTTTACTGTCGAAACGGACCATAGGCCACTAGCCCACTTAAAAAAATTTAAAAGTCAGAACGGCAGACTTATGAGATGGTCCCTTTTATTGTCAGAATACCAATACAATGTATCTTATGTAAAAGGAACGGATAACGTCATTGCTGATAATTTATCACGCAATCCGATAGACGAAGGCCCTAGTTGTAAAGACTAACCGGAACTTTCCGGCCATTTTTATTTTTTTTGTTCCTGTGTATATATGCATGTTCTATTTTTTTATGTATGTCTAGTTATAACTGTAATTTTAAAGACTTTGTCGCGAAATAGTGCCATTTCATTATGTTAATTTTTTTTTGTTTATGTGTTTCGCGTATGTATGTCTCCTGGGATCTCATTTTGGCTATAGATTGTAACTGCGAGTAGGTTATATCTTGTGACATTATCCCTCGTTCCACCTTAGAATAATGTCCCCTCGAGGTGGGTAGGGATGTAGAAAAATAGCATAATGCTCATAAGTTTTTCCCACTTCCCTTCCGGGTAGGCCGGGTTATCAAATCCCCCCCTTCCGGCCCGATATCTGATGGTCTCCAGCCGAAAGAAACCGCCCGCCATTTCAGCTAACCACCGAGTCCCTTCCTAGACTGGTTATCCAAAGATGGGAGCCCGTCTTCGCTTCTGATGGTTGCCGGAAGTTTATAAAGAACGAAAGGGAGTAGCTTGACATCTAATCTACTTCCGGCGCCATAAGAACCTCTTCCGAGGTTCGAGTATAAAAGATGAATTCTTTTAACCCTCATGAGTAGAGCTTGTACAGCACCTAGCGGGGCAGGAATTGCCATCTATAGGTGTAGTGGCTATTTGCCGAAGCACCAAGTCTTCAGAGAGGAGATCGATCCCAGTTAGGGAGGCTCCTTATCCCATTGGTCTGCAAGTCCATGCGGACCCAAGCTCGTAATCACGGCCAGAGCCGAAGCTACAAACAGCCTCACGCTGGTTCCCTAAGCAAGAAAACTACTTCCCGGCTTTTCTCTGTGACCCTATGCATCGATAGGTCACTTTTCAGCCCCCTCCCCCTCACAGAGGCACCCCAGATTCCTCGGAGTCCATGAGCGTGGGGCCCTCTTTAACAAGAAGCTCCCGTCACCGCCTTCTTCCAGCAGAATCGTGACGGAATTGTAGGATCAGGTCAGTCCCTGGAGAACCTACCTCATCGTCTCCACCCCTTACCCCACCACCTTCACTCACCAGCGCCATCCGAACATCAGGTTACAAGGTAACCCTTCTCTTTCACATCTTCCAAATTCCCCGTGAAGCTTACCACCAGAATTACAAGTGTATAGGGATTTGTATGGTGAATAGTAATTTTCAAGCCAAATGAGATAGCCGAGATTCACTTATTAATTTATCTCTCGAAGCACATTATTTGTATATATATATATATATATATATATATATATATATATATATATATATATATATATGCGGTTAAAAGGCTATTTTTGGCAAACCAGTCTTCCTCAAAGCCTTCGTGTATGTGAGAAGAGCTCCTTCCGAAGGCTTTGAGGAAGACTAGTTTGCCAAAAAATAGCCTTTAAACCGCATAATTCATTGCGTTACTGCAATAATTTTTCTTAATATATATATATATATATATATATATATATATATATATATATATATATATATATATATATATATATTTTGTTTAGTGTTCATTATACTTTATTTTCCTATTGTTGTGTATCTAACTTCCCTTGAGTCGCTTACTGGCAAAGTTCATTCCAATCCCTCAGTAGCCAACCTCTAAGCACTCTGAGTCAATAAACCCATTTAGGTCACGGGCCGAACGAAGTATAAGGAGTAGTACGACGACCCCTCCGCATTCGGAATAATAGGATATATATATATATATATATATATATATATATATATATATATATATATATATATATATATATATATATATATATATATATATATAAGAGTCGGGGGAAACTCCAACCACCCCTCGGCCTATTCCTCGACAGTCGGAGCTAGTTTCGGTTTAGTTCTTCAACTTTTGTCCACTTCAGGCTTAGTTCTTTGAGTTTCGACCGCTATGTCGTCACTTCCTATCCTAGTCCTATAATAATTGTTCTAATTTCACTCGATTGAAGCTATGTTAATTGTGTTTTCGATGTCGCCTTCGATATTTTTATCTAGGTTCGATAGAATATTTTCTAGGTTTCCCCCAAATCATTTAAGTTCATCTTTGTTTCGCCAAATTTGGTCTATTTCTTTGAATTTTTAAGGTCATCACGTCGCGTCAGAGCCTATTTCTATATGAATTTCTCTAACTTCACACGACTAAAGGCATTTTAATTGGGTCTTCGATGCGTGATTTGATATTTTCTTTTAAGGTAGTTTATATTTGTTTCTTCTAGGTTTTGCCAATTAAAGTCTATCCCTCTCATGTTTCAATGTTTTGACCTCACATTTTAGCCTATTCATATAGAAATTGCTCTAATTTCACACGATTGAACCTATTTTAATTGTGTTTTCGATGCGGACTTCGATATTTTTAGCTAGGTTAGGTTGACTTCCCCTTGTTCAATCAATCAATCAATCATTTCCTGTGGCACCCACGGGGATGCATAAGGCCTCAATGAACTCACGCCACCACGCTCTATCTTGAGCTAATGTGTCAAGATCTTCCCAACAATCATCTCCTGCTTCCCGCCTCATAGTCCTTATCCAAGTCTTCCTAGGCCTACATCTACTTCTTCAACCAGGGGCCTCCAACCCTGGTGTATCTTCCTGCTTTCTATAAACATGACCTAACCATTTCCAACGGGAAAATCTAACAAACTCATCGATCGGTTGCACCCCCGTTATTTCTCTGATTCTGATATTTGACACTCTATCCCACCATTTAACTCCCAATATTCATCGCAGAGCCTTATTTTCAAATGCTAATAGTTTTTTAGTTGTAGTCACAGTGCTGTACAAAGACTCATGTCCATAAATCAAAATACTTCTAACCATTACTTTATAAATTTTTATTTTAGTATGCACAGAAAAGTTGCTATTATTCCAAATATTCTTAAGCATTCCCATTGTCTGATGGGCTTGTCTTAGTCTTTCCTCAAATTCCGAATTTAGAGAACCATTCTTTACTAAATAAGTACCTAAATATTTGAACCTATCAACTTGCTTTATAGAAATTCCTTCTACCAAGCAATTCTGCACATTCTTTTATATTCATATTTATGATTTCAGTTTTTCTGCTATTAATTACCAAACCAACCTTTCGTCCTTCCCAAACTAAACAGTCCAGCACTCTTTGTATCTCTCCTGGCCCATTACAAATTAGAACTATATCATCAGCGTAATCTACGTCAAGAGGTTTCCCATTATCTCCCCAGTCTATTAGTTATTGATGTAATCAATAACTAATACAAATATCAGAGGTGACAGAATGCCACCCTGTAACACCCCAGACTTTACTTCAAATGGATCAGTCAAACGTCCGTCAACCATAACTGCCGAGGTTTAGTAAGTGGGTAATCCCATTCCCACTTCCTGGACATATATTTTATTACCGCACCGAGGTTAAGCGTATCCAATACACCTACCTTAGCCACTTCCGGTGAATAAGAATAGGCCCGGTGCGTACCTTTTGATCAAAACTAAGATGATGATCCTCTGAGTGTGTCCCAACTCAGTAAAAGTCAACCATGGGTGGATTGGTGTAATATTGAGATTTAAGCCAAGTGGATTGCTTAATAATTGCCAAAGGATCGTCCAAATTATTTAAACACACAGATACAAAAATAATCTTTAATGTACATGAATTTGAAATAAGCAACAGCGTATATAAATATAAATAGAATTAATCTTTGCACTGAATAAATAAGTCTACAAAAATGTCGTGGGAATTACTTGAAAATTACTCACTAGGATGCTTGCGTCTTAATGGCACCCGACAGCATGAATGGAATAGTATTATTAAATTAAACACTGAATTAAGTAAGCATTTATAATACACGAGGTTATGGGCTCGAGATGGGAATTCAAGTTTACAAATAAACTGGTGAAGTTAGGGGAGGGGGTAATTCAATTAACGATACCTTTTGAGTTCGTAAGTATTTTTGAAGGGGACGGTGAAGATCTTCTTCTGGTGACGATAATCGCACTTAGTCCGGCCGCCTGAGGTTACCGAATGAGAAGATAATCCTGGACCGGTGATATAATGATCCTATGCCAGATCACAAAGGTGAGCCAGACGGTGACTCAAATCGGACTTCTTCCTCGAGGTACCTGTCGGATTATTCGGCTCCTGGAGTGGGTAGCCAAAACCGATTACCTAGCTACGTTTAGGGTAATCCGCAGAAGGAGGTCCTGTGTAACTTCAGACTCTGAAGGAGCGAAGGGGGCTGCGAGAAGTTTGGTACCTACAAGTACCGTGACGGCAACAACTAATTCCCCGAGAAGTTCCTTCCTTGCAGCGGGCGAACGGTTTCCTTTGTGAATCGGGCTCCACACAAGCTTGACGTAGGTCCTAAGAGCTTCTGCCTAAATCCAAGGAGAAGTTTTTCCTTTTATTTTCCTCGCAGGCAGAAATCGAGAGGGAAAATCGAATTCTCGTAAAATCCGTATCATCGCGCGAAAGACCTTTTTTCATCTTTGGGCAGACAGTATGTCTTTCACGCCTTCGAGCTATCTCGGAGTTTACGATGGCGCGAAAAAGGGCGACATATAATTCGAGGCAAGAGGTGCATTTAGAGATATGGGAGGGCACGCAGCTTGTGTCGGAGTATTTTTGCGTACACTTATGTACGCGGTATTTAGACTTCTACAATCACTTAACAAGTTGTGCTCTCGTGCATATTCAAAATGACCCTGAAAAACTCTTCCGGTATTCCATAATGCCACATGATCTTACTCATGGTACTTCTTGAACTGCTATCGAATGCCTTTTTAAAATCAACAAAGCAGAGGCTTAAAGAAACTTTCATTTCATTTGCTTTTTGTATCAACTGTCTAACGATAAAAATCTGGTCATTGCACCCACGCCCCTTTGTAAACCCAGCCTGTTTATCTCTTAGAATGATATCAACCACCGGCTCCAACCTATTTAATAATATCCTACTGAAAACTTTCAAAGCTATAGGTGACAGAGTGATTCCTCTCCAGTTACCACACAGTCTCAGATCTCCTTTTTTCGGAACTTTAACTAATACTCCCTTCTTCCACCGTGATGGTACCATCCTCGTCACCCATATCTCATTTAATAACTTTCTCATAACATATACCAATCCATTTTCTTCCACTTTAAACATTTCAGGAAATAAACCATCCTCTCTCGGTGTCTTATAATTCTTCAATTGTTTTAATGCTTTTACCACTTCTTCAAGCCTAATCTCACCGTATCTATATTCAAATCTTCACGACCAGGAGGTATATCTACCTCTGGTAGGGCTGGTCTGTTAAGGACTATCTCAAAGTGTTCTCTCCATCTATTCCTTACATCAATGCTCTTAGTTAACAGGTTACCTTCTCTATCTCGTACCTGCATTTTGTTGCGGTTACCACATCTAGCATTCAGTTCACTAATTGCTTTATATACTAACCTCTGACTATGCTTATCATTTTTATTAATAAGAGTTTCAGTTTCTACAACCTTTTTATAAACAGATCTTCTTTTATCTCTCGTAGTTGGCCTTTTTACTTCTGAATCTAAGCTCCTATACACAGCTCTTGCTAATTCAATGTCTCGACCACCACTATTATGCATCTGACTCCTTACTTTAGTTTCAGCTCTCTTTCTAATCACATCCCATGTTTCATCAGATATCTATTTCTTTCTCCTCAATCTATGTCTCCTTCTAATTGTACCGCCAGCAGCACCATGCAAAGCTTCACTCAGTTCTCCAGACATCCCATGCACAATTTTTCCCTCTTCCTCCAGCACCTCCAGCACCTCCAGCGCCACAGATCTATTTCTACGTTCTATTTTGAATTCCTCCCTTTCATTTCCATCTCTTCTGAGCAAGTCAATATCATACGAGGGGCGGTCAATAAGTTTTACGAATCGGTAGGGCAAAACAGAGGAAGGGGGATGGCTGTTTGTGGGGGTGTTAGGACAAGTTATGACAAGTCAGGACCTGCAGCCGCACGTTCCTGCCTCGTCTATTTAAGAATCAGTAGCTGATCTCAGATCATTAGTCACAAATTTTTTAACAATGGAGAAGGTTGAGCACCGCGCAGTGATCCAATTTTTGACCAAGGAAGGCAAGAATGCAAAAGAGATCCATGAACGCATGGTTGCAGTGTACACCGACACCGCCCCTTCCTATGCAACCATTGCTCGTTGGAATAGGGAGTTTCGTCATAGTCATGAGTCCCTTGAAGATGACCCCCGTCAAGAACGCCCGTCCGACGTGACCAACGAGGACAATGTGGCCCGTGTGGATAGGATGATCCTGGAAAATAGACGGGTGAAGGTCGAAGAAATCAAGCGAGAACTTGGAATATCACATGGAAGTGTTATCAACATCATCCACAACAATTTGGCCATGACCAAGGTCTCTGCCCGTTGGGGCCCTAGAAAGCATGGCCTGGAAGCCTAGGGGCTCTCCGACCCCCATCAATTTCCGGACCCAACCCTCAGCCGGGAATATCATGGCCACCATCTTCTGGGATTCTGAGGGAGTCTTGATGGTGGATTATTCGCCTCGTGGAAGGACCATCACAGGCCAATATTACGCCGAGGAACTGGTTCGGTTGAAGAAGTGCATCTATCAGAAGCGGCGCGGCAAGTTGACACGCGGTGGTCTGCTCCTTCACGACAATGCCTTTGTCCACAAGGCCAGAGTTGCACAAGCTGCCCTGCACGAGTGCGGATTCAAAGAGCTCAACCATCCCCGCTATAGTCCAGATCTGGCCCCTAGCGACTACATTTTATTCCACCAGCTCAAGGCTGCACTTCGTGGACGGCGGTTTGGGATCGATGAAGATGTCCAGCTTGCCGTCCAGGAGTGGATTGAACAGCAGTTGGGAGATTTCTTGTTGTCGGGAATTTGAAGCCTAAGGGACAATTGGCGCAAGTGCATTGAAGTCGAAGGTACTTATATTGAAAAATAATAAAACAATTTTCCTCATATCTCGTTTCCTTATATCCGAATTGCAAAACTTATTGACCGCTCCTCGTATCTACGGGCAACAGGATTTTCCTCTCTTAGATTTTTAAGTTTAAATCATATTTTTGAGATGCTGAGTTGATGATCACTACCAATATCTGCTCCTCGTCTAACATGGACATCTAGCAAAGAGCTCCTATGCCTCCTACTAACAGCGATGTGGTCAATCTGATTTTTATATTTTCCACACAGTGACACCATCGTTGTCTTATCTATATCAAGATGTTGAAATAGAGTGCCCCCAATGATTAAGTCATTTTCCAGACAAAAGCTCCCGAACCTCACTCCATTTTTATTCATCTTGCTTCCAGCACCCATCTTCCCCATACATGCCTCAAAACCTTCATTGGAGCTGCCCATTATTGCATTAAAATCTCCAACACAAACCAAAATATCATGCTTAGCAGCTCTACTTATTCCTTCCTGCAACTTTTTATAAAAAGCATCTTTCCTTTCGCCAGGTGCTTCGTTGGTTGGTGCATAACACACAAACATGCTGATGTTACCATGATTAGACTTAAACTGTACGTACAACAATCGCTCGTCTATAGGATTTCATTCGCATAAAGCCTTATTTGCCTTTCTTCCCAATAGCAATCCTACACCCTGATAATGCATTCCATCTTGACGACCAGATAGCAACAAACGTAAACCATTCTCTAACACCAAGTTATCAATTCCGTTTAATTTAGTCTCTGTTATAGCGCATATATCAATTCGATAATTCGGAAAAACTTTCACTAGCTCCTCAATTTAACCGTCCCGATTCAGCGTTCTCACACTCCAATTTCCGACCATAATACTATTTTTAGGATGAATAAAAGAATTGGGAGACAGTGAGATTCTTAGCATCCCCTGCCCATCCAAGGGATGCACGGGACTGGGGGCCAATCTGCATGTAGCGTAGTCCATTTGGTTTCTATAGCTAATTACCTGGACACATCGCCATTGTGTTGCAGGCGCTGTAGACAACTAACTTGCCTGTATGTTCGCACCCGAAAGATCGAGCTATGCTGAGGCCAATCACGTGCTGGCGTGCTTCTCACCCATTTCACTCTCAAGGAGTCCATCTGCCTAAGAAGCCAACACCCCCCTACTCCCAGGGGCGTTGATCTGTGAAGGTAGAGGGCGATCACTTCCTTACTAGCCTTTATACAATGTATTGGCTACACTCGCCAATGCACTGGCTACACTCGCCTTGTACATTGGCTACACTCACTTTATACATGGCCTACACTCACCTTAAACATTGGCTACACTTAACTTATACATTAGCTATACTCACATTTATATTGGCTACACTCACCTTATACATTGGCTACACTCACCTTAAAACGGGACTAGAAAAGGGCAAGCTATAAAGTTCTATCCTACCAATTCCTCACAAAACTTATGTTTTTTGGTCGCGTGCGAGTCTAGTCGCGAGCGACTCTACATCTCACTATGTAGATCGGTCCTCGTTTTGCTTTTTAAGTTTTTTGTAATAACATTGTAACTATTCGGCCCATTCTAATGAAATTTGAAACACTTATGTTGTTTTACATTCTCTTTCGAATGATATAATTGCCAAAGTCTTCCCAATGTTAGCCCGTGAATTATTTTGTTTTGGCAATAACATCATAACTATTCTGCCGATTGTAACGAAATTTGAAACCCTTATATTGTTTTACATTATCTCCCGAATGATATTGCTAAAATCGTCCCACGGTTAGCTCGGAAATTATTTTGTTTTGTCAATAACATCATAACTATTAGGCTCATTCTAAAGAAACTTGAAACCCTTATGTTGTTTTACATTGTCTTTCGAATAATAGAATCGCTAATGTCCTTTCAAGGTTAGTCCGGGAATTATTGAAAGTTTTAAAGGTCGTAAGTTCATAAATCAGAATAA
This sequence comes from Ceratothoa steindachneri, assembly GCA_963969495.1. Lineage (NCBI taxonomy): Eukaryota > Metazoa > Arthropoda > Malacostraca > Isopoda > Cymothoidae > Ceratothoa > Ceratothoa steindachneri. Next base: position 222,312,326 of record OZ018317.1, read on the forward strand.
GTGAGAGCACGCGACTTTTTGTTCAGCAGACCTTGTTAACTTGTGCACCAGTCTCCTATGTAGAACCTAGTCAAAGGCTTTGCCAAAATTCAACTGAACCACATCAACATTTTCTTCATTAACCGATTGTTTAGCCACACGACTTGATATAAATTCTAGTAAGTTTGGTAAACATGATGTACCGATTCTAAACCCATCATCAATTGAACCCCCTCCCTCTAGATGCTCAGAAATACCTTTCTTAATTAGCTCCTCAAGAATTTCACAAACAATAGACATCTAGCTTATCGGTCCAAAATTATGTGGACCGGTTATAGTAAATTAAATAATTTAATTAAATTTTAACCAAATACTCTGCGTAACCTATTTAAGGAATTGTTTTGAAAAACCTAAAATTTAGTGCAGATAAATCCCAGAGATTAGATTTTACAAATCATAAAGCAGATCAATTATATTATCATTATTATTAGTAGTAGTAGTATTAATAAGATTATTATACGAATAATAATTATAATAATAGTGCTAGAGCATTTCACTTCTCCCAGACGCAGCGCCTCGTTTCTCAATATCCGAGAATAGTTATTGGTGTTTGAAGGACAGGCAAAAAGTTACCCTACTTAATAAGATCCCCCTCGCACCCCAGCCATCTAATTCCGGTCACCTCCTGTCCCCCACCCCCTGTCGAGGGCAGATCATAGCTGATTCAGAACGCGGGTAGATAATCAGGGTCAATCTATTTATCTGTCAGGTCATTCACATCGGGGCAGGAAGGCAGACCGTTCGTTCCATTGAATTGCGTTACCAATTCCCAAACAACATATATTTTGCTCTCCTTTGTCCCGTGGGTATTGGACCCCCCGGAGCCTATGGTCCGAGTAGAAGCAGCCGAGATAGACCTGGATCCACGAAGGATCTAGCGAGACGGATCTCAAGGGTTTTTTGGAAGCTTATTAGCAGCCACAAAGGACTTCCAGGTGACGATAAGGACGGCACAATGACCTACCGTGCCTCCACCGACCTTCCAGAGATGAATCGGTCGTGAATGAGGTACTTGAGCTTCATTGTCGCTGCTCACTCTCCCACAATGAAGGGAGGAAAATGAACATCCTCAAGTGTCCTCCATTGTCATTGACTGCCTCGGATTAGGGAGTACAATTGACCCCGGTTCCTCCTTCTGTTTTGAAGAGGACTCAGGAAGAGTTGGGAAGCAGGTAACCCACGATTGATGGGATGTTCCACCGATTTATATCTCTAAATGAGTTTTTCTTGGGTTCTTTCCACGTAAACTGACACGCACTCATTATAAACACACACTTACACACGCGCAGATAATGACAAGTAGACACACATACAAAGGCCGGCACACGCAGACATACACTGACATAAAGACTAATGTATGCAAATACAGAGAGACAGACAAACACATACACAAAGGTACACATATATGTAAAGAGGAAGGTACATATAAAGTTGCACACCGTATTGAGAAAACTAACACACATACACGGTGACACGTGTAAAGACAGAAACACACTGACATACACATACCTGGGTAATCCTTTGGTTTGACAGTTTTGTTGATTTTATTTTTAAATTCTTGGGTGATTAAGGATCAAAGAAAAAAGGTGGGGAAAGACCCTCCCCCCCCGTGATCAAAATATACTTGCTCTCCTATGGCAACCATTTTCAATCTCTCGTGAAATAATCAAGAAAAAGTGCAAAATCTTTACAATACACTCATACAAAGAGCGGTACACTGCACTGCAAACTCCCACCATCCCACTAAGCAGGTAATCTGTGTAATCCGATGGGGGATTTAATTTATCCTGCCATGATGAAGGAGTTACTACTGAGTATCAGAGCTATATATTACTGAGGATAGAGTTTAAATGAGTTTAGTCATTAATCTCGCTCAATTGGGTTCTCCAGCAGGGATTAACCCCACTTCTGACTTCACTAATCCGAACTGATCCTGGAGATTGAGTTAGATTCCCCAAATGCACCTTCTGGCAGTACAAGGAGTGAGCTTCATTCCAGAAATGATTATAAGAATCTAATCAAGAAATCTTGTCATTAGGAGTGTTTGTTTTGCTCAAGTGGGTCACTGTGGGGCCACCTACACAGACACACATACATACACATTTCGACTATATGCATATGTACATAAAAAACTTCATTTGACCATCATTTAAACATGATTCTTTCGTAGTTACCCTGAAATTAATTTCCATTTTTAATGATCTCGTTTAGATAGGTTAATCAATACACGTTAATCGAATAAGTACAATTTATGTACTCCAACAAAGTTTTGCTAACGTACAATGAGTACATTTAGGCGCCTTCGCCTGCCTGATCAACACCAACTTTAAACACTGCCACATGTAAGTGGACGCATTAAACTTAGTCTTTACATTCGCATCTAAAATAACTTCTTCATGGGTATATTTAATGTGTAATTGTAACACAATTAATTATAATCAGATATTTCAGTGGGGTATTCTGTTAATTAACTGTACTTTTACGTTTAGTGATGCAAAGAGAGGTTAGTTGCTTGATCTATTGGCCATAAATTGAATCAAACTATTCTATACTGCTAGTAATGTATAGCTTGAAATCAATCTTTGAGAGCATTTCCTATGGCAGAATCTTGATTGTCAATTCGTTCAATTTCTGTTGCGTCATCTTCGACACATGAGCATCATAGAGAATCAGAACACCCTGGGATAACTAGAACTGGGTGTACCAATCGCAAATCTGGTTCTAATACTTACAGTTCTTAACAATAGTTGTGGTATATCGATTGAGCTTGAGCTTTGCAAAATGTTCAGTAAATCCATTTGAATGAAAGCATTGTAAAGATTAATCCTTCATGAAGCTAGTTTCTTGTATTCTCAATTGCATGCAGGTGTCTGTAAACTCTGGTACTGTCGTATGAAGGACCTTTTTAACTATCACTTAACTAGGTTAATAAATAAACCTGACTTCTTTTGTGCTTACCTTGATTTCCCAGGCATTTATCATGCCCCTCGAAACTCCAGAACCAAAGGTTTACTGTCTCCGTCTATGTAAGAATATAGCCTCGTCAAATGGCTGTTGATGTTACACGAGTTTTTAAAATCATGCAGGAAAGTCAGGCGAACGTCCTTCGTACCAAGACTGTCTTCTTAAGATAACTCAGAAGAGAATTCAGAAACCATGGAAACACTAAAATGTGCTCAGATTTAGAGATATTTCATGGATTCTTTTTGCTATCTTTTCTTAATGACTACCTTTACTACATTGTCTATTGTGGCTTATAGTTTTCTTAATATCACTTAAGTTGTATACACGTTTACTAATGTTCACTTTCCTCGATGGCATTGGTTGAACTTCTACTAGATTTCTATATTAGGGGAGTTTTAAATGTTAGTTTCAAAACAAAATTTAATTTTGAATATTCTAATAAACATTCAATACGCAAGATCTAATTACTTCCGTAGCTCATTTTTCCTGAATAAATTTTAATCGTGACATAATTTTAGAGTCGAAAATTGTTAATTAAATCATATCTCATTAATAATTACAATTACAATCTTTTAGTGTAAAAAATAACGCACTAGAATTGTGAAGTTATATTATTGTGCCGCACTACTAATTTTTTTGTATTTTGTACAACTGTATGTGTAAACTAAGCCTAAGGTTTTTGTAATGTGTACAAAGGTATGTGTAAGCTAGGCCCGATGTTTGTAGAATTTGTACAACTGTATGCTTAATCAAAGCCTGATGGTTCTGAAAAATATACAAACTAAGCCTGATATTTGTGTAAAGTGTTCCAACATAAAGTGTAAGCTAAAGCCTGGTTTTTGTGTAATGAGTTCAACTGTATGTGCCAAGTAGTCCTAATGTTTGTGTACAAATTTTAATTTCACATCCAAATCATGCCTGTTCTTTGTGTACGTGTGTTAGTAAACTGTGTGGTTGTGCACATGCTTTCCAACTACATTTGTAAACTAAGACTGAAGTTGGTGTACACGAGTCCAACAAATTAATAAGTAAGGAGGGATGTGTAAGTAAACATCTGTGTGTTCCACACTTTCCATTGACGCCTACCATTTCAAGGAGACAAAAGAGAGGACAGAATATCTCTCTCTCCCGCCTACACCATACCCCGCCTCGTCATTCACCGGTGGGTACATATACCCAACCATTGTACCCCGAGAACTGGGTATTATCGCTTCAAGACCCGGTTAATAATCAGTCGATTTAACTTGAAGGATTTCACTCTGAGGTACGCCATTGTACGCTGATAAACGTCATTCTGGATTCGAGCTTTTGACTTTTCCCGTTTGTGTCATTTTGTTTACCTCAAACCCATCGGGGAGGTTAAAGAAGAAGGGGGGGGGGGAATTCACACGTCCGCTGCCCCTAACTTGACTGGGTAGCAAAGAGGATGAGCAGGGGCATTAAGCAGGAGAACAGAGGAAAATGTTAGGCAGGCCTTGACAAACCAATTGATTTCTTCCATGCAATTCAGTTCAATTCAGCAAATAAGAATGGCTTTATTTCACACTCAGAAATCTGAAATAAATTGCTCTTTTTTTGTGAATTTCCTTTAGTGTTACTGAGTGCCATGTATAAGGATCATAGACGTAGCGTTGGTTGTATTAGTGTATTACTATGTATGGGCCACTAAAGTGGAGAAGTGTATCAAACGAAAGTAGGTTGGAAAGAAAAGGACGAAAAAATCAATGCGACTTTAGAAAGGATTGAAATCCCTATTTGAGCTCTGGAGTTGGATGGAAGAGTGATGTCTCTTTTTTAATGAGCTTTTGCACATGTGGAGATGAGGATCTCAAAAATGGCGGGAAGCCATTCCTTTTCAATCGAGGACCAAGTTTCCCAGTCGGATAATGAAATCCACATAAAAATCAGAATGAACCAAGAACCCGCCTTTGTTGTGGGGGAAGGTGAAGAAATAATGGCCCAAAGGAGAGCTACCCATTCCATGTGAGGGGAGTGTCGGTATGAAAACCATTTCGAGAGCTTCCGAAACGAAAAGTGATGCGGTTTTTTGTATGTGCAAAGTAGGTTTGTTATGGGATAGACAGGGGTGTTGTGATTGTCTATGCATGAGATGACGTAGGTGGCCAGAACTATATTCACGTATTCTTCAAAATCGACGCAACGCCTGAGTGGCGGCAGCTCCCTACGAACACCAAAATTTTATTGTTGTTTCCGCTCATGTCGGGAACTCGGTATCGACCCCGGTCGAGTAATTGAAACAAAAGAAGAATCAAATCGATGCGTTTATTTCTCAATCGAACGGGACTCATATCGATCACATTATTTCTAAATGGAACTAAAGGAGACTCTTAACAATAACTACCTAATTAAAAATCTTCATAAAAATGCTTCTACAGTAAACCCTCGATATAACGAACTATATGGGGCCGGGGGTCGTTCGTTAAAGCCGAAAGTTCGTTAAACCCGATGGGCGTTAAAAGCAATGGAAATAGCAAACCAAGTTCGTTATGGATATGTAATACGTATGTAGTTACTAATAAAGTTAAGTGGACTACGCAACATAGTATTGATACGAACCTTGCACTCTAGGAGACATGTGACACACCGACACTCACTCGGCTGGTCGCAACGCTTGCCTGTTAAACCCGATGGAGTTCAGCCAGGAAATTTGGTTCGTTATATCCGAAATTCGTTATATTGAGGTTCGATATATCGAGGGTTTACTGTATTTTTCAAGGGAAGGAAAGAAGGTTCATTTAAATGCCTTTATTTATCAATAAAACAAAAAGAGACTCATATAAATGCCAATATTTCTTATAAAACATCCTATTTGCCCCAAGTCTGGCCGAATTATGTCGCTCATAATTACATTTTTGTATTATATTTGAAATCACGTTTTCCGCTGCAGAAAAACCCGACTTAAATTTATTAATTTAATATCCAAAATGCGAGAAATCCTCCTCTATTCTCTGCATCTGGACAAAAATATTTATACTGATGATCGAAATGTTTAAAATATTCCCTTCCGACCCCAACATTTAAATTGGATAAGCTTTTGCACTATCCCTAACTCAACTGCTTTCTCTCCATGCACTTTCTGTCAGAGATGCCCTCTTTCGTTTCACTTTTTCTATTTAAGATAATAATAATACTAATTATAATTATATATTTATAAAATCCACATAAAGATCAGTTTGACAATTACCTCCAAGCGAGTGGACTTCATGAGCTATGGAGCCTTTGTGACCTTTCGTGGTTCAAGGGCGTGCTATGCACGATAGGGGAGTGCGGATTTGAAACCCCTTCGGGAAGTTCCATATAAAAAACAGTGTGTTATGTGTGTCTGAACAGAGGTGAAATGTGTGTCTTAAAAGAGGTGAAATGTGTGTCTGAAAAGAGGTGACATGTGTGTCTGAAAAGAGGTGAAATGTGTGTCTGAAAAGAGGTGAAATGTGTGTCTGAAAAGAGGTGAAATGTGTGTCTGAAAAGAGGTGAAATGTGTGTCTGAGAAGAGGTGAAAGAGAGAGGGCATGTTGTGAAGACCTCTCGCGCAATTCATGACGTATTCACGGGATAAGGCAGTTTCTTCCCCCCAACACTACCTCACATTGGGAATATATGGGGATATTAATATTATTTAGAAACCTTATTTAACGTCTGTACTTGTCTAATTATGAAGAATATGGAGAAATAAATAGCAATAAGCTGAAATTATTACTCAATATGATATATTTTACCAAAAAAAACTACCCCAAAAATTATAGAGCTGAAACATTACTAAATCAAAATGGATATCCAGAGTACAAGAAGCGAAACACTGGAATTATGGTGAAAATTGGACGACATAAAGTAGAAAACAGGATTTTGGTACCACTCAATGCTGTTTGGATTAAAAAGTATCGTGTACACATTAATGTTGAAGTTTGCAACTCTATAAAAAGTGTGAAATACATATTAACATATGCTTATGCATCAGTTGCAATGACAAATAATACACCAGTTAATAACAATCAGAGCTATTGCAATTATGACGAAATAAGAAACTATCTTGGGTGCCGGTATGTTACTCCTTATGAAGCAATGTGGCGTCTCTCTGAATTTAAGCTACATAGAAGATCACATACAGTGTACAGGCTGGCAATACACCTGGAGAACCATTATATGATTTACTTTCAAAGAGGTAATGCCCGAGATATGGTAAAAAAGAGAGACATAATGATACTACCCTTACTTCTTGGTGTAAACTTAACGAAGAAAATGGAAATGCTCGCGATTTCCTAAATCTAGAAATTCCTGAGCGGTTTGTGTTAATATGGTTAACTGAAAATGGACACAAAGAAAAAGGAACACTAACATAATTAGCAGAAAGTACAATGTCAGCCCAAGAGATGTTGAGAAATTCCATCTTAGAATATTGATACTTAATGTGTTAGGTGTTAAAACCTTTAACCTTTGAAGAACTACCAATTTTTAAAGGAGAAAATCTGTCCTTCATTCATAGATGCGTGCTTAAGACTTGCTCTTATCGGTAATGATGAACATTTGAACTAAGCTCTTTTGGAAGCTAATAATTAACTATATGCTAGCACAACTTCGTTTGATGTTCCCTGTTTTATGTATTTATAGTGTACCTGCTAATTCAATGGAACAATGGAACAATTATAAGATTGCAATCATTAAGGAGTATCTGCATCAAGAGATGGAGGAAAAGCAAGTGAAAATCTGGCACTCCGATACATCAACACAAAATGATTGAAAATGGAACCAACTGCGCAAGAGTAGGGCTACGTCAACCCAATAAAATGCTTCAAATAGATTTTAGAATCAGTTATCGATCATTTTGAAATTGATTCTTTAAATGGTGAGCAAAGAGCGATTGCTGATTAGGTGATTGATGGAGTGCAAAAAAAAGAGAAGAGGTGAAAACCCTGCACATACCTGCATCTACGTTGATTCTCTTAGAGAATAAGGCAAGACATATCTATTTAACAGATTGGTTCTTTACCTACCAAATTAATAACTATCAATCATCTTGTGGTGCTTGGACCGGCATAGCGTCTACATTGATTTTGGAAGGCAATTTATTCGAATTTTCTGTTCCATTAAAGGAGATCAGCATCTATAATCTGTCTAGTTCGAGTAATCATGTGAAATTTCCTAAAGAGCCATCATCTCATAATACTGGATGAGGCCTCTATGATTCCTACCTATGCCATTCACGCTATTGACAAGTGCCTCAGAGATATCACTGGTGTAGACGAATTGTTCAGAGGAAAGGTTTTGTTTTTAGAAAATGGCTTTCGAGAAGTGTTGCCAATATTATAAAATAGTAAATGAATGTAAGGCTATTCCGGAAATTTGCCTAAAGAATTTTAATTCGTGGTATTTCTTTCGATGTTTTAGCATCTATAATCTGTCAGGTTCGAGTAATCATGCGAAATTTCCTAAAGAGCCATCATCTCATAATACTGGATGAGGCCTCTATGATTCCTACCTATGCCATTCACGCTATTGACAAGTGCCTCAGAGATATCACTGGTGTCGACGAATTGTTCAGAGGAAAGGTTTTGTTTTTAGAAAATGGCTTTCGAGAAGTGTTGCCAATATTATAAAATAGTAAATGAATGTGAGGCTATTCCGGAAATTTGCCTAAAGAATTTTAATTCGTGGTATTTCTTTCGATGTTTTAGCATCTATAATCTGTCTGGTTCGAGTAATCATGCGAAATTTCCTAAAGAGCCATCATCTCATAATACTGGATGAGGCCTCTATGATTCCTACCTATGCCATTCACGCTATTGACAAGTGCCTCAGAGATATCACTGGTGTAGACGAATTGTTCAGAGGAAAGGTTTTGTTTTTAGAAAATGGCTTTCGAGAAGTGTTGCCAATATTATAAAATAGTAAATGAATGTAAGGCTATTCCGGAAATTTGCCTAAAGAATTTTAATTCGTGGTATTTCTTTCGATGTTTTAGCATCTATAATCTGTCTGGTTCGAGTAATCATGCGAAATTTCCTAAAGAGCCATCATCTCATAATACTGGATGAGGCCTCTATGATTCCTACCTATGCCATTCACGCTATTGACAAGTGCCTCAGAGATATCACTGGTGTCGACGAATTGTTCAGAGGAAAGGTTTTGTTTTTAGAAAATTGCTTTCGAGAAGTGTTGCCAATATTATAAAATAGTAAATGAATGTGAGGCTATTTTGGAAATTTGCCTAAAGAATTTTAATTCGTGGTATTTCTTTCGATGTTTTAGCATCTATAATCTGTCTGGTTCGAGTTATTATGCGAAATTTCCTAAAGAGCCATCATCTCATAATACTGGATGAGGCCTCTATGATTCCTACCTATGCCATTCACGCTATTGACAAGTGCCTCAGAGATATCACTGGTGTAGACGAATTGTTCAGAGGAAAGGTTTTGTTTTTAGAAAATGGCTTTCGAGAAGTGTTGCCAATATTATAAAATAGTAAATGAATGTAAGGCTATTCCGGAAATTTGCCTAAAGAATTTTAATTCGTGGTATTTCTTTCGATGTTTTAGCATCTATAATCTGTCTGGTTCGAGTAATTATGTGAAATTTCCTAAAGAGCCATCATCTCATAATACTGGATGAGGCCTCTATGATTCCTACCTATGCCATTCACGCTATTGACAAGTGCCTCAGAGATATCACTGGTGTAGACGAATTGTTCAGAGGAAAGGTTTTGTTTTTAGAAAATGGCTTTCGAGAAGTGTTGCCAATATTATAAAATAGTAAATGAATGTGAGGCTATTCCGGAAATTTGCCTAAAGAATTTTAATTCGTGGTATTTCTTTCGATGTTTTAGCATCTATAATCTGTCTGGTTCGAGTAATCATGCGAAATTTCCTAAAGAGCCAGCATCTCATAATACTGGATGAGGCCTCTATGATTCCTACCTATGCCATTCACGCTATTGACAAGTGCCTCAGAGATATCACTGGTGTAGACGAATTGTTCAGAGGAAAGGTTTTGTTTTTAGAAAATGGCTTTCGAGAAGTGTTGCCAATATTATAAAATAGTAAATGAATGTGAGGCTATTCCGGAAATTTGCCTAAAGAATTTTAATTCGTGGTATTTCTTTCGATGTTTTAGCATCTATAATCTGTCTGGTTCGAGTAATCATGCGAAATTTCCTAAAGAGCCATCATCTCATAATACTGGATGAGGCCTCTATGATTCCTACCTATGCCATTCACGCTATTGACAAGTGCCTCAGAGATATCACTGGTGTAGACGAATTGTTCAGAGGAAAGGTTTTGTTTTTAGAAAATGGCTTTCGAGAAGTGTTGCCAATATTATAAAATAGTAAATGAATGTGAGGCTATTTTGGAAATTTGCCTAAAGAATTTTAATTCGTGGTATTTCTTTCGATGTTTTAGCATCTATAATCTGTCTGGTTCGAGTAATCATGCGAAATTTCCTAAAGAGCCATCATCTCATAATACTGGATGAGGCCTCTATGATTCCTACCTATGCCATTCACGCTATTGACAAGTGCCTCAGAGATATCACTGGTGTAGACGAATTGTTCAGAGGAAAGGTTTTGTTTTTAGAAAATGGCTTTCGAGAAGTGTTGCCAATATTATAAAATAGTAAATGAATGTGAGGCTATTCCGGAAATTTGCCTAAAGAATTTTAATTCGTGGTATTTCTTTCGATGTTTTAGCATCTATAATCTGTCTGGTTCGAGTAATCATGCGAAATTTCCTAAAGAGCCATCATCTCATAATACTGGATGAGGCCTCTATGATTCCTACCTATGCCATTCACGCTATTGACAAGTGCCTCAGAGATATCACTGGTGTAGACGAATTGTTCAGAGGAAAGGTTTTGTTTTTAGAAAATGGCTTTCGAAAAGTGTTGCCAATATTATAAAATAGTAAATGAATGTGAGGCTATTTTGGAAATTTGCCTAAAGAATTTTAATTCGTGGTATTTCTTTCGATGTTTTAGCATCTATAATCTGTCTGGTTCGAGTAATCATGCGAAATTTCCTAAAGAGCCATCATCTCATAATACTGGATGAGGCCTCTATGATTCCTACCTATGCCATTCACGCTATTGACAAGTGCCTCAGAGATATCACTGGTGTAGACGAATTGTTCAGAGGAAAGGTTTTGTTTTTAGAAAATGGCTTTCGAGAAGTGTTGCCAATATTATAAAATAGTAAATGAATGTGAGGCTATTCCGGAAATTTGCCTAAAGAATTTTAATTCGTGGTATTTCTTTCGATGTTTTAGCATCTATAATCTGTCTGGTTCGAGTAATCATGCGAAATTTCCTAAAGAGCCATCATCTCATAATACTGGATGAGGCCTCTATGATTCCTACCTATGCCATTCACGCTATTGACAAGTGCCTCAGAGATATCACTGGTGTAGACGAATTGTTCAGAGGAAAGGTTTTGTTTTTAGAAAATGGCTTTCGAGAAGTGTTGCCAATATTATAAAATAGTAAATGAATGTGAGGCTATTTTGGAAATTTGCCTAAAGAATTTTAATTCGTGGTATTTCTTTCGATGTTTTAGCATCTATAATCTGTCTGGTTCGAGTAATCATGCGAAATTTCCTAAAGAGCCATCATCTCATAATACTGGATGAGGCCTCTATGATTCCTACCTATGCCATTCACGCTATTGACAAGTGCCTCAGAGATATCACTGGTGTAGACGAATTGTTCAGAGGAAAGGTTTTGTTTTTAGAAAATGGCTTTCGAGAAGTGTTGCCAATATTATAAAATAGTAAATGAATGTGAGGCTATTCCGGAAATTTGCCTAAAGAATTTTAATTCGTGGTATTTCTTTCGATGTTTTAGCATCTATAATCTGTCTGGTTCGAGTAATCATGCGAAATTTCCTAAAGAGCCATCATCTCATAATACTGGATGAGGCCTCTATGATTCCTACCTATGCCATTCACGCTATTGACAAGTGCCTCAGAGATATCACTGGTGTAGACGAATTGTTCAGAGGAAAGGTTTTGTTTTTAGAAAATGGCTTTCGAGAAGTGTTGCCAATATTATAAAATAGTAAATGAATGTGAGGCTATTTTGGAAATTTGCCTAAAGAATTTTAATTCGTGGTATTTCTTTCGATGTTTTAGCATCTATAATCTGTCTGGTTCGAGTAATCATGCGAAATTTCCTAAAGAGCCATCATCTCATAATACTGGATGAGGCCTCTATGATTCCTACCTATGCCATTCACGCTATTGACAAGTGCCTCAGAGATATCACTGGTGTAGACGAATTGTTCAGAGGAAAGGTTTTGTTTTTAGAAAATGGCTTTCGAGAAGTGTTGCCAATATTATAAAATAGTAAATGAATGTGAGGCTATTTTGGAAATTTGCCTAAAGAATTTTAATTCGTGGTATTTCTTTCGATGTTTTAGCATCTATAATCTGTCTGGTTCGAGTAATCATGCGAAATTTCCTAAAGAGCCATCATCTCATAATACTGGATGAGGCCTCTATGATTCCTACCTATGCCATTCACGCTATTGACAAGTGCCTCAGAGATATCACTGGTGTAGACGAATTGTTCAGAGGAAAGGTTTTGTTTTTAGAAAATGGCTTTCGAGAAGTGTTGCCAATATTATAAAATAGTAAATGAATGTGAGGCTATTCCGGAAATTTGCCTAAAGAATTTTAATTCGTGGTATTTCTTTCGATGTTTTAGCATCTATAATCTGTCTGGTTCGAGTAATCATGCGAAATTTCCTAAAGAGCCATCATCTCATAATACTGGATGAGGCCTCTATGATTCCTACCTATGCCATTCACGCTATTGACAAGTGCCTCAGAGATATCACTGGTGTAGACGAATTGTTCAGAGGAAAGGTTTTGTTTTTAGAAAATGGCTTTCGAGAAGTGTTGCCAATATTATAAAATAGTAAATGAATGTGAGGCTATTTTGGAAATTTGCCTAAAGAATTTTAATTCGTGGTATTTCTTTCGATGTTTTAGCATCTATAATCTGTCTGGTTCGAGTAATCATGCGAAATTTCCTAAAGAGCCATCATCTCATAATACTGGATGAGGCCTCTATGATTCCTACCTATGCCATTCACGCTATTGACAAGTGCCTCAGAGATATCACTGGTGTAGACGAATTGTTCAGAGGAAAGGTTTTGTTTTTAGAAAATGGCTTTCGAGAAGTGTTGCCAATATTATAAAATAGTAAATGAATGTGAGGCTATTCCGGAAATTTGCCTAAAGAATTTTAATTCGTGGTATTTCTTTCGATGTTTTAGCATCTATAATCTGTCTGGTTCGAGTAATCATGCGAAATTTCCTAAAGAGCCATCATCTCATAATACTGGATGAGGCCTCTATGATTCCTACCTATGCCATTCACGCTATTGACAAGTGCCTCAGAGATATCACTGGTGTAGACGAATTGTTCAGAGGAAAGGTTTTGTTTTTAGAAAATGGCTTTCGAGAAGTGTTGCCAATATTATAAAATAGTAAATGAATGTGAGGCTATTCCGGAAATTTGCCTAAAGAATTTTAATTCGTGGTATTTCTTTCGATGTTTTAGCATCTATAATCTGTCTGGTTCGAGTAATCATGCGAAATTTCCTAAAGAGCCATCATCTCATAATACTGGATGAGGCCTCTATGATTCCTACCTATGCCATTCACGCTATTGACAAGTGCCTCAGAGATATCACTGGTGTAGACGAATTGTTCAGAGGAAAGGTTTTGTTTTTAGAAAATGGCTTTCGAGAAGTGTTGCCAATATTATAAAATAGTAAATGGATGTGAGGCTATTTTGGAAATTTGCCTAAAGAGTTTTAATTCGTGGTATTTCTTTCGATGTTTTAGGTTGAAAAAAATGAGAGAAGAATCTGATCAGCGAGTCATGTTCAGTCGTACGTCGCTTTTTCAAGAGGAGGCAGACGGGCAGATGTGAAAGTTAAAGTGTTGGAATCTGACAAGCAAGGACGGAGACGTAACAAAACTGTGACAAAGAACGTAGTATGCAGAAAAATAATAACAAACTCGTGAGCAAAAATAGAATGAGCATAATAACTAAGTGTCCATTATGTAGTGAGCTTATATACGATTAATATTTTTTAAATATATTTATGATTAAATATATATTCTGTGGAAATTCCACGGGTCCCGCTAGTAATAATTATAATGTACAAGTCGTAAACATCCTATCTATTTCTACATCTGTGACAATGAGGCTTAGCTGAAGCTTCCTTTTCTTCCCTAAACACTTGCTCACAAAAATGGAGTCCTTTTTCCTTAAGCACAATAATCATTTATAAATGCATTAAAAGAGGCTCAGACAATCTTTTTTTCTTTTTTTTCTGTATTCTGCCTCAAGTTACAAAGATCGATGATAAAAAGAGCATCTTCATCTGCTAGTACACTTAATGTTACATCTATACCTAAATATCTTTGATGAGGTGAATTTAAAAAAAACGGGATGGTGTACAATTTTTTTTATAATAATATAGTTATATGTCACAATATTAATTGTTATGTCATTGGACTATAATAAAGAACCTCTGCTAATGCCTTTAATGGAGCTCTGGTTGTCTGGTAAACCCTAGTCTTCTTTGAAATACTAATCAAATATGGTTCAAGATAAACGTTTCATCTTTTTGAAGACAGCATAAAAACAGTAACCTGGTAAATAGGTAATCACTGAAAGAACATCCTTACATTTATCAACATCATTATGTATCCCATTTAGGTTTATTTTATGTAGGTCTGATTAATAATTATCTCCCATTTATAACCAGTTCGTCTCCTCGAAATTCTTTAATTCCACATTATGGTTATGTAAAGGCAGACCTTTCTTTAAAACAGAAATCATTCTTACCTTTTTTTCACATTCATATACCCTTCACACAGATATATTATAATGATTACCTGCCAGTGGCGGATACTGGCCAAACCTTGCCTCAAGAAGTATGTATTTCATTTATACAATTATTTGTTAGCTCTGCCATAGCATAGGCGGTATGTTTCAAAGCGATGAATGAAGTGTTAGTTCATTTTCTCCTTGATTCTTTCATATCATCTCAGATTTCTAACCAGTTGCAGATCATTTTTCAAGTCATTTGTGACCGGATAAGCATAACTGTTATTAAGACTCAAACATTTAAATACAGACTATGTTCATTATAGACCACCAATTATAAATGAATTTTATATGTTCTGAAGCATCTTCAAACTATACAAAGGAAGTTGTTTCTCAAGTGTGAAAAAGGCCTAAATAAAATATCATTTGAAGATTTGCAAAATTAAATTTACATTTAACTTTTCCAGATTAGAAGGAGTTTGGGATTTTAGAGTTAATTTATATGAATGTTTAAACAGTGAATCTGCTCCGACAGTATAAAATTCTGCAAAGTAGTGAATGGAACTACCAAAATTGTACATATATTATTCATTCCTTCATAACAGAACTTGGAGAAAATCATGCATTCATTCTAATTTTTCTCAACCAGTTATTCTTTATCCATCTAAGTGTAGAGAATCAAACATAAAAAAGAGAAATCTAGACTTTTCTTCTAAGTGTGCATAGAAAATTTATAATTTTGGTGAATCAGAAAAAGAATATATAACATCGGGGAAGCAATTGTATAGCATTGATGAAAATATCATTAATTCTGAAAGATACTTAAATTTACTTAGTCATTAAGTAGAGCAGTTCAAATATAAATGTCATAACATCAATGTACGTAAAAGACTGACCATATTGAAATTGCCAGTTGTAACACAGTAATTCCATTATTTGATTTTGTATCCTGGTTCTCTGCATTAAGGTTTCGTAAGGTGGTAATCGGTTATTCAAGGGCATAGACGTCATAAATCTGTAAAGGGATCTTTTTCTCGCTTACTTTGTATATTACCACATCTATAGTGAAAACATGCATTTCGAAACTATGCTCAATAACTAATGCGAGCTCTACTTTAGGATTAGGAAAAGGTAAAATGTCCAATATTTTATATCCAATGTAGTTTTTCCTGGAGTTCGTCTAGGTTAGAAAATGCTCTATTTTGTTTGTCTTGTGCTACATCTGCAACACTTTGTGCAATTGCACTTTGGAGTGCAGATTCCACCAGGCGTGTTTTTCTGGATTCAAAGATTCTCTTGGGTAAACGTTTGATGAGAGATAGACTGGTATGTAACTGTGAAGGAATTACACCTTCACACACTTGAGGGTACTACAGTTCTGCTCTAATTTTACTGCCACTTCATTCATCAAATACTTGTTTCCCATCGTAAATCATCTGACAAGAAGTGCATCTCACAGACACGAAAAA
Source organism: Ceratothoa steindachneri (assembly GCA_963969495.1). Classification (NCBI taxonomy): domain Eukaryota; kingdom Metazoa; phylum Arthropoda; class Malacostraca; order Isopoda; family Cymothoidae; genus Ceratothoa; species Ceratothoa steindachneri. The sequence continues at coordinate 222,328,648 of OZ018317.1, forward strand.
AAAACTATGTATATAGACTATTGGAAAGTAGAAATGTGCTAATTCGAACCAAATTTTCACATGTATACTATAGTTAACTACCAGAGTTAATATCTTCTCAGTGATTATTGATAGTTTGCTTATTATATGAACATGCTCATAGCCAAAATTAAGTATTACTTGTATAGGAAATGTTGTCTAGTGTTTGAATCTAAGTCGTACGTAATAAAAATATATAAGTGTAGTTAATCATCATTACATAAATCTTTCACTTTCACATAGAGTATTCACACGATCAACAATTACAATGACTAATCTAAAGACAAACAAGGTCTGCTGACCAAAACGTTGCGCAATATCACTTATTCTGATTTAGGCCCTTACGACCTTCAAAACTTGTAATAATTCCCGGACTAACGTTGGGGTGACCTCGGCCATTCTATCATTCGAAAGAGAATGTAAAACAACATAAAGGTTTCGAATATCGTTAGAATCGGCAAATAGTTATGATGTTATTGCTAAATAATTCCCCGGCTAACCTTGGGAGGACCTCGGAAATTATATCATTCAAAAGAGAATGTAAAACAACATAAAGGTTTCATATTTCCTTAGAATCGGCCGAATAGTTGCGATGTTATTGCCAAAACAAAATAATTCCAGGGCTAACCTTCGGCGAACCTTGGCAATTATATTATTCGAAAGAAAATTTAAAACATCATAAGGGTTTCAAATTTCGTTGGAATCGGCCGAATAGTTATAATGTTATTCCCAAAACAAAACAAAAAGGCAAAACTGGGACCGACCGATCGATATTTTTAAGGCAGTTGTTTATTTGTTGTTCTTCGTGGGAATAAACAACTTCGTACTTCTCCATTATCTTTAGCAAAAGAAAATATGTATGTCCAGTTTTGTCCCAGCTTTATAATTTCCTTTTCAGTTCGACACAATCCAACAGCTTACCATGGTGTATGTAAAATTTATAAAATGGAATAACACCAAATAATGATAAAATAGCGCATGATATATAAATAAATCAAAGCGTGACCCTCGTAGGTCGAAATCAATGGAACACTAGCCGTTAGTGCTATATCTTTCAAGCCTTCTTTCTTGGTGAACTCGATGGAACTCCCTGTCCTCTTTAGTGATGTTTCTCCCATTTTATGCTATCAATGGTGAAAATATTATCCTCTTAGTTTTGCGGCATTGCTTCAGTTGACAAGTTTTAAATTTTCTTCTTCAATATTTTGGAGGAATATTCGCCTCTTGCAATGACGAATATATGTGTACGACACTTTTACCCATCATACGAATAACTTCAATTAACATTTTTATCAATGTTTAATTGATGTAGAATTTTAAATTTTCATATTGGTTTTCTTTGAAAATGTTTTAGAAATAAGGGATTAACTTAAAAGGGAAAAATTTGGATGATTGGATAATGGTCACTTTGGACAAGGATTTCAAATTATTTGCTATGGTAAACGAGGTAAGATTGAGATTATGAACGATTTAAGACAATGAAAAAATGTTTTGGGGCAATAGGAATTTGACACTAATGTAGCAATAGTTGGTATTAATCCAGTAATGAAGGTACTAATGCAGTATGTATGGCGCAAGAGCTAAAGTGATATTGAAAAAAATATGAAAATTAAGTTTGTACATATTGCATTATTACCATCCATTGCTGTATTAGTACCACACCCACCGCTCGATCAAAGCTACCCGACGATCCCCGGATCTTAGTATTACGTGGGTAGATAAGCTGGGGATTTGCAGATCCCTAAAGAAATATATGTCTTGCTAGGCTGCCCGGTTAGTTTATGATACACACCTTGGTCTTTCCGCTCATTTTTTTTATTATGAACAATCTCTACATTATTCTCTTTAGTACAGGGGATGGTTAAAGTCTATCCAACCGACCCTAGAGTGACTGTTAATCGTGCTGCTTTTGTACAGAAGGAAATTACATCTTCTTCCCATGTTTTTGTCCCAGGTAATTCTGCAGGCTCACCGTTACGGTCAGTATGTGACGGGCCATTCCTTCTAATTTCCAGAAGGGCAAAATTATTTTTCTTACAATGTGGCACCAAGCAGAATGTTATTTCTCTGGACCACCTGAAACCTGCATTTATTGAAGCTGTTCACCCTGAACACTCCTAGGCTTCTCCTTCTACGATAAATGCAAATGGTCCCGATGTACCCAATAATGTATTTTTTACCACCTTATACTGTCACTTCTACTGCCCTAACTTCTACTTCCCTACTGCTGCCGCCTCCTCTTCTTATGCACGCACTCACATCTGCAGCGGTAGCCATTCAACAGAACAATTGGCCTCAAAACATTTCTGCCCGCTAAACGTCAGTGATCAGAACTCATCTATAAAATTGCATATAATATTTTTCCCCACCTTTAATCTGGCAGCACTCTTCCTCGCTAGTGTTTTTTTGAAAATCCATCTCATTAAAAACGCCTGTTTTTCCATAGTTTAAAAGTGACAAAATTACATTTGTTTAAATGTAAGTAAATTATTATTTTCCATACCACTTTATCTTTTTGTACATATTGCATAATACCCCCATTACTGCCATTATTTATCCATACCCACTTAAGTTTATTTACCACCAAATTGCCATTGTTATTATTGTGTAGGCGTGTATATAAGGTGGTTTATTCCTATAACACCCCACAATAAAACTTAGAAATAAAAATATAAAAGATTGAGTTTTACCCCCAAAATATATATTTTAGCTTAGTAGCAGAAGACATACATAACGCAAAAACGAAACAATATATTGGGTAATGTATGCATAATCTGTATATCGAAATTATAAATTATTTTAACTTAAATATAATAATTACGTTTGTAATATTAATTTAATAGTCTAAATAGATATTAAATATTAATAGGAAGGGTTTTATAAAATTGGCGGCCTTAAGCAAGTCGAAGTAGAAGAAAAAATAAGGAATGATTGGCGAAAGTTGCTATTTAACGAAATGAATAGATAAAATATAAACCTGGAGGATAAGTATATTATAGAATGTAAATTGCTATTAAAGGAATTATCGATTGTGATCTGTTAAACAACAATTAAACAATTAATGCCAATCTCTACTGAAATCAAATTCGTCGTCTGAAAGCCGCTTATTCCTTATTCAATAGAATGGGTGTCATCCACCATCACGACAATGCCCGTCCTCACACAACTCGAAAGACCAAAGATCTCTTGGAGGAACTCGGATGGGAAATATTGCTTCATCTCCATATTTTACTGACCTCGCTCCAGCTGATTATCACTTGTTTAGGAGATTACAGCACTATTTGGATTCTTGTAGATTGGCATCAAAAGAAGAGGTTGAAAACGAGCTGGATTCATATTTTGCATCAAAACGTAAAGAAATTTACAAAAATGCCATTTATAAAGTTGTTGACAAATGGGATGAGATTCTTTAAAACAATGAAGGTTATGCTTATGATTAAATATTTCCATAATCGCAAGTTTTTCTCATTTTTAATATATACCCTGAAATCGAACATTACTTTCATTCCATCCTGCTATATAACAGTAATTTCATTCTTTTGACATATTGAAAATAAACTTGATGTTAAGGAGATCGTGAGGTTGGACTGGCAACGTTTTAAAAGAGCGCTAGCAAGAAAAAGTTCTGCCAGATTACAGGTAAAAGAATATTCTATACAATTTTAAAGAAGGTTTTTGATCGCCAAGATATGATTCTTTTAGTAGGGATCACATGATGTACTCCCCAAAAAACAGAACCCATAAAAATTTTACCGGATGACCTCCCAAGAAACAGAACCCACAAATCTTTGAATAAAACTGTAAATTTAAATTTCTTTTCTTTTCTTTTTCAGGGTTTTCAAGTCGACTTTGCGCATGAAATATTGGAACACTTTCCTTTCCCAACATGTCTTGGTCAACCAAAGAAAAGACATTTTGCGCGGAGGCCTAGGATTATATAAAATATTTAGGGGTTCTGTTTTTTGGAGGTCACCCAGTATCAAAAAAAGAATTTTAATCCATTGCAATAACACTAATTTACTAGTATGTTTATATGCTTGGTCTAGGAAAACTAAAGTCTTGTAATAAACATTTTTATATCATTCAACAACATGGCGCATTTTTCGAAAGCTATAAAAATATTATTGACATCAAAATTTGGGCGATAATTTCTCTATTAAACGATTAAATAATAAGCAATATTTTGTTTAGTTTTTCGGAAATTTTCGCACCTATAACATGTCTTTATTAAAAACGAAATGCTTAAGGGGGGTGGACAAGCTCTCCCTTTTTAAAGATGATTAGAATAATTGATAAAATGGAAATAGGAAAGTTTTTGAGCTGAAGACAAAAAAGGGTCACTGCAGAAAAATGAAAAAAAATCAATGTGGATTTGAAAAAATGTTATGTCGATAATAGAACTATTGATGCTTGCAAGGTACAATAGCCTTGGATGCAGTAAATAGCTCTAGGTAGAGTTGATTCAAAAGAATCTGCACCAACTTATGGGGAGAGTAATAAAATCGGTTTCCTGATATAAGGAAACCTGATTTTCCAGGTTTAAATGTATGTATGTACACTCAGCCGCAGCCTAAAGTTTTCTGACACTTCGGAAATTTTATTTTCTAATCAATATGAATATAATAGTGGGATAAAGAAGAATATATAGAAATAAGTTATATTTATATGTATGCCCCAAACAATCAACAAGAATTAAAAAAATACAAAATTTGCCAAAACATCGATCATCAGCAATATATAACAGATGAATCTCGGAAAATTACAGCAACAGGAAACTGATACCGGAAGCTCAGTAGCTAGTCTAGAGTCCCTTGGCAGTGATGAGCGCATTTATTCTTCTAGGCATGCTCTCTATGAGGGCGCGACACCTTACGGGTGAGATGCTGGTCGACTCCTCGGTGATGAATGTCTTCAGTTGCTCAATGAAGGATGTCTGAATCCTCTTACTACCCTTTTCAGGTCCTGCTAGAGGTTTTCCAGTATATTCATATCCGGTGGCCAGGCCATCACTGTGATATTGTGGTACCGGAATCACTGTCTAGTGGGCGCAGACTTGTGACATGGGGCATTGTCCTACAGGAACATTATATTGTGGGCATTTCTGGGAAGGTCTCGTGCTCAGGGCAGCATGCACTTCTATAAATTCACGGTGTCATCACAAACGGTGAGATGACCCACCCCTGAGCCTGACATGTAGCCAAAAGCATTAAAGAGCGACTACCATGTTTTACTCTGGCACTATGTAGACTATATTCCACTGCTCTCCTGCCCCCCTGTGGATTTCAACGCTGCCTGGAGTCAAGAACAACTGGTAGGTGGAATCTTCTGACCATAAAACATGTCCATACTGCCTTATGGTCCAGTTGCGGTAAGTACTTGCCCAAGCCAGTCGGCGTCCCTTCTGTTGAAGGTTGATCAGTGCCTTCTGTTGGGCTTTACAATATTTCAGGCCTTGTGTAAGCAGTCAGTGACAGAATGTTCTGACGAATGCCTTAATCAGGCCGCCATCTGTCTATTTATGTTGCAGCTGGATTGCTGTTTTCTTACGATCTCGAAGGCTCCTACGACGCAGTTACCTGTCGCCACGTTGCGTATTGACCCTGGGTCATCCAGAATGAATTCGGTTTGGATCTTCCCACTTTCTCTGATCCTCTTCAACACCGGAATGTGATCCGTCGACCTTTTGGCGAATTCCTCGACAGATAAGACCCTTCTTATGCAGCGTAAGAAATAGACTTCTTTCCTCCCTGATATAGTTACGTCTTTTCACCATTATCATCATTATCCTATCCTGTCGACATACTGCAGACTGATACCAAGATTTCATACATTTCAATAGCATCGCCACATTAGATATTTACAAAAAGTTATAAGGAATCTTGTACTTTTATTTTTATTTTTCAGATGTATTGGAAACATGTAGCGAACCTACAACATATTCCTAGACATATCCAATAAAGAAAGATTCCTGGTGTCCGAAAACCTTTGGCAGTAGCTGTACAATATACGTACGAGAATTATCGTTATGTAATATGTCTTTAATAATATTCGCCTATTTTTGAATTGGGAGAAAAAGTTTAAATCTGACGAACCTTCCCCATTTTAAATGACTTGATAACGCATTCCATTGGATATTCTTTATATGAAAACACTATAACATATCAAGGTGAGCCATTTTACATGCCCTCTTGGCCCATATGTTTATCCAGCTACCCCTTGAATATTTTCAGACAGGTGATATTAACTATCTCACCTGGCAGGTAGTTCCACAAATTCAACACTCTATGGATGAAGAAGAAATTGAACAAGTCTAACCAATAGCTTTTCTTTTAAATCTTCATATTATGAAGGCTTGTCTTATTCTCTAAATCAAATAACTTATAAACATTGATTTATCCATACCAGTAAACATTTAAATATTTCTATCATGTCTCCCTTTAAGCATCTTCTTTCAAACGAGAACATTTTAAGTACCTTTGGCTTTTTCTATAATTAAGAAGTTTCAAGGGAGGTATAATTCTAGTAGCTCTCTTCTTAACTGCCCTTGGCATCTTAATATCATGTTTACATGCTTTAATCTAGTATTCTTGATTAGACCTAACATAGGAATTAAACATTTTTAGGTTCATCTCTCTGCATTAATAACTACTAACATTTCTATTAATAAATCCGAGTACTTTGTTCGTCCGATTTCTAGACACTAAAGAGTTTGAAAGATTTGAAAAAAACTGTCAGTGATAACCACTAGATCTTTTTCTTTATCCCGCTGCTTCCAGATAATGTCTTTGCATTTCATAGTCAAATTCGCTTATTATCTTCTCCGATGTGTAAAACTTTGCATTTCTGGATATTAAAAGTTATTTACCAATTGTATTCATTAATTAATCAATAATTCTTAGATCATTTTCCACCGTAAAATTGATATCAACCTCACTTATAGGTACAGCTAACTTTATATCAACTGCAAAAATTTGGTATTTTGTTTTTCACTCCTATCGCAAGGTCTTTAATATATACTAACAACAACAAAGGCTCAAAATTTGCTCCCTGTCAGACCTAAATGATAGAATTTTTCCATTATGACTTCACCCCAGTTAGCATTACTCTCTGTTTTCTAAATCTCAACCATTCTGTTATCCAATTTAAGACTTTCCCTGATATCCCATCCATTCTTAATTTATAAATTAATCTCTTATGGGTAACTTTTTCATAAGCTTTGCTCAAGTCCAGATAGGTCACATCCGCAATTTCTCCTACATTTAACTAACTCATCATTCTAACAATTTGTAGCCGGTTTGTAGGGTCTTGGATATTCTAACGTAGAGTATCTTTGATAGGTCCTTGAATAATTTGTTCTCCTTCAAACTGTGTTAAGTGGTTTATAGTACCAACAGCCAATGGGTGAATTCTGAGAAAAGAATTACAGGAATAATGCAAATATCGAGAATAAGAAACCTCGGTAAGTACCCTCCAATTTAAGTGTTGCGGGTGGGAATACCGCATTTTACAGCTTCAGTGCCAAGTTCAGACCTTTATCTCGAGTTTGCGACAAGGAGGTAAAATTACGGAAATTCCAAAGTACGAACGTGAGATCCTCGGTTACGGTTATGATATCAGTGGCTCTTGTTTATGATGCACATATATGAGGGAAGAGGCTTTAGCAAAGCTTCGAGGGGCAAGAAACCCATGTGAGGGCTTTTTTGGGCTTACAAAAGGGTTTAGTTGGTGTCTATGTGGGTTTAGGATGGGGGCTTTAGTGGAGCTACAGAAAAGCTTCAGTAGGGCTTTAGGAAAGTTATAGGATGACTGCAATAAGGGATTTAAGGAGTTGTATGAAGGCTTGGGAAGGGCTTAGGAATGAACGCTAAGAGGGCTTTAGGTGGTCGAACCCAGACGGCGTGAGAGAATGACGAATGAAGAGATAGAGCAGAGATTTTTTATCTTAACGATGTATAATTTCAAAAGCTTTTGGTGTCGATTCAATTAAGCCGGAATATAATCTTCGCGCGAACTCTGTAATTTTCTTTATTATGAGCCAAGGAGGCCAGACAAACAGGGAGTCCATGAAACCACCCTACTCTCCCCGATTTCTCCCTACCCCCAAATATAAAAGTTACCCAAACTGTAAACATTATTTATATCTCTAGCATTCAAATTGGGGCCAATGAGAGGACTTTTGACTGATAGGGATGGGACGGAGTCTCCGGGACCCACTACCTTCGATATTTCCAGTCGTTTTTCGCACCTTGAAGATATTAAGAGTTTTATCCAATTACTGGGGCCTTTAATTATGCTAATAGGGCACACAAACCGCTTTGCAAACGATGGTATAGTAATTCTTAGGTATGTTCTGGTAATGCTACGGAGAGCGTCTAGTAATGGGCACTATTCTAGTTTTAATTGCAAGCTCTCTTTAGTTAATTGCTAGTGATGGGAATATGACGGTGACAAGGGGTCTTTTCGGTAATGAAACGACTCTTGACTCCTTCTCGGTCAGTATACCCAGGTAGCTCAATACCCTTAACGATGGCTCGTATGGGTTTGGAAACTTTAATGTGTTTTTCCTATTCCTGGATTCGGGCAGAGATAAAGCACTTTCTGTGTTATTAAGCTTAATTGACTTAAGAGTAAAACACAGGCTTCACCCTACTACAAGTGCACGATTCCGTGGCGCAGAAATCTGCGCAGGTAGGTGGAGTTCGTGACGTCATTTGGGTGAGCCATTCACGTCAGAGCGAGTTGGAAGAATATAATTAAAAACGAATATAAAATTGAACAAAGACTCGATTAAATAAAAAGGATCGCTCGTAAATAAAGCATAGAGCTATCTCAACAAAATTGCTTCTATCGATAACTAGGCTTCAAAAATTACAATCCTAACTCAAAATTGATTACGTGATATGTACTTAATATAATAAAAATAATAATAATAGGGATTATTTAAATGACGCTCTTCAAGGTCATGAGCCTTTACATAGCATCTGTCTACCAACTAAGAAAAGTCATGAGAAAAGAGGTGGGTCCTCAAGGCAAGCTTGAAGGGACAAAAAAGAGACGGGGAGGCTCGTGTATAAAACTAGGCATATCATTCAACATTCTAGGAGCAAATATCAGAAAGCAGGTTCACCCATGCAGCACAGATGAATACTAGGAACATGCAGTAGGGAAGCATGACCAGAGCTTAGGGTTCTGCGGGGTTCAGACAGGGTCAGTGAGGATGACAGAAGGGAGCTGTGACATTTAAGGTCTTATATAAAAGCAGGACGTTAAAGGTGATTCTGTATCGAATTGGAAGCCAGTGTAGTTCGCAAAGCAGTTGAGTTGATGAGTTCGAAAAGTGGAAGCCTTTGTGATACTGCGAGAAGGTAGTTGCAGTAGGAAAGGAGGGAGGTGAGGAAGGAATGAACGGTAATCTTAAAGCTGTTGGGGTCAAAGTGGGAACGGATCTGGCGGCTGAGAATACCGAGATAGAAGGCTTCAAATAGAGATAAATGAATAATTCGAAGGTTTTTTACCAAATGACGCTATATCCTGCAAATATTAATAAAGAAACAACCGGGTTTCTGTTACCATAGAGACGCTATAGCTTGCAAATAGGGGTAAATAAATCCATTGAATTTCTGTCACCATATAAACGTTATATCCTGCAAATAGAGCTAATTAAATCGAATTTCTGTTAACATAGAGACAGTATAGCCTGGAAATAGTGGCAAATATTCACTCGAAATTCTGTTACCATATGGCCAACATAGATTGTAAATACTGGTAAATAATTCAACCGAATTTTTATTAGCATAGAGATAATATAGTCTGAAAATAGCGATAAATAAATCAACCGGATTTATTTTACCATAGAGACGCTACAGCCTGCAAATACCTGCAAGTAAATCAAATGAATTTCTGTTATTATACAGATGCTCAATCCTACAACTAACATAAATAAATTACTCGTATTTTTGTTATTATGATGACGGTATAGTTTTAAAATATTGGTAAATAAATCAACTGAATATCCGTTACCATAGAACGCTATAGCCTGCAAAATGTGTAGAAAAAATCAACCGAAGTTTTGTTACCATAGAGAAGATAGAAGCTAATAATAGCAATAAATAGATCAAAAAAATTTATATTTTCGTAGAGAAGCTATAGCCTGCAAATAGAGGTAAATAAGCCAACCGAATTCCGTTAGCCATATAGACACTATAGCCTGCAAATTACAATAAATAATTCAAGAAAATTTCGTGTTTAATAAAGAGGCTATTGCCTGCAACTAGCGGTAACTATATTAACTAGATTTCTGTTACCACTTAGATGCTATAGCGGAAAAAAGCGCTAAATAAAACAACCCATTTGTATTAACATAGAGACGATATATCGTGCAAATAGTGATCAATAAATCAACCGGATTTATGTTACCATAGATGGGCTACAGCCTGCAAATACCTGTGAATAAATCAGATAAATTTCTGTTACCATATAGACACTCCATCCTGAAAATAGGGAAACATAAATTACTTGAATTTCTATTAGCATAAGGAAGCTATAGCCTGCAAATAGCATTAAATAAATCAACCAAATTTCTGTAATCTTAGAGAGGCAATAGCTTGAAAATAGTGGTAAATACATCAATCGAATTTCTATTAATATACATACATTATATCCTAAAAATAGCGGTGAAGAATAGACCAAATTTATGTTACCATATAGTCTATATATCCTGTATCAATCGAATTTATATTCCAAAGAGAGTCAATAGCCCCCAAAATTCGGTAAATAACTCAATCGAATTTATGTTACCATAGAGAAGCGATCGCCTGTTAATAGTACTAAATATATCAAAGGAATTACTGTTATCATCGAGATACTATTACATGCGGCAAATTGTGGTAAACAATCATCCGAATTTCGGTTACAATAAATAGGCTATAACTTGCTAATTACGATAAATACTCGACAGATTTTCTGTTACTAAAGAGACGGCATAACCTGTAAATTGGCGTAAATAAATCAACAGGTTCTGTTACCATTGAACGCTATAACCTGCAAATAGGGGTAAAAAAACAAACGGAATTTCAGTTGCCATAGAGACGGTTTAGCCAGCAAATAGTGCTTAAACAAAATCAATTTAATTCTTGTTACCATAGGGACGCTATAGCCGGTAAATAGTGGTAAAATATGAACCGAATTTCTATTACCATAGAGACAAAATAGCCGGCAAATTCGGTTAGATATATCAATCAAGATTATGTTACTATAGAAAAGCTATAGCATGCAAATAGCAGTAAATTAATCAAAAGTTTTTCTGGTTCCAGAGAGGCGATATCTTGCAAATAGCGATAAAAAATCTACCGGATTTCTATTACTATATAGACGCTATAGCCTGAAAATAGTAATAAATAAATCAACTGAATTTCTGTTACCGTAGAGACGAGGCAGCCTGCAAATACAGTTAAATAAGTCACCCGATTTACTGTTAACATAAAAACGCTATAGGCTTGCAAATTATGGTAAATAATCCAATAGAATTTTTATTACCACAGAGAGAAATAGCCTGAAAACAACAATAAATAACTCGAATGAATATCTGATAACATAAAGACGGTATAGACTGCAAATTGTGGTAAAGATCAGCCGAATTTCTGTTACCATAGACACACTATAAGCCACAAAATGTGGTAAATAATTAAACCGAATATCTGTTGCAATATAGATGATATAGTTTGCAAATTGGTAAATAAATTGGTAAATAAATATTGGTGAATAAATCAATCGAATTTCTGTTCTTAGAGAGACGCTATATTATGCAAATAGCGGTAAATAAGTCAACTGAATTTCTGTTACCATATATACCCTATATCCCTCAAATCGCGATAAGTAAATAAACCGAATTCCTGTTACTATTGATTACTACGTTTATGGCCAACTAAAACACACCCATTTCTATCTACAGCGTCAATTATTGTGCATAATATCACTACTTCCTTACCCACTCTTATTTATATTTTCCTTTTTACCTAACACTTTAGTAATTCCTGCCACCAATCATGAACATCCGTACCTTTCCTCCATTAACCAGGAATACATGAATTGTAGTGTTGCATCACTCTTTCCCCCCTTAGACTCTGCTACTACCTCGACTAATCTCCACGCTTCCCTCTCCTCTGTTTCACGGATTCTCTTCCCCTATAATAAAGTTCATGCCCCTCTTCTTCCAATACTTACTCACCAAGCCAGTACATACTAAGCAAATATTTCGAATGATAATAAAAATAACTAGTATGCGAGAGGCGAATTTGGGACTCCTTTGACACTCGCCCCTAAAACTCCTTCCTAAAGTTCTCCCGTAGGGCTAACATCCGCCGTATCCATGCAATGAACAACAACAATCCACAGTCCTTGTTCAAGCTTCTTGCTAGTCACCTGTCCCTCTGAATCCCCAGTCTCTTCCCACTAACCCTCTTGCTGACTTTTCTGCTTTTTTTCCCTTAGATAGTTCATATCCGTATGAGAAGACCTTCTGCCTCTATTCCTCGACACCGACGAACTCCCACTTTTTTCCCGCCCAAACATCTTTTTATAGCTGCACTGCTCTCTGAAGAATTACCCCTCTTATCTTTCTCTTTTTCGAAAATGACCTGTTCTTTCCTAGGTAGACTCTTTTTCCTCTAGGTCTGATTTCAAACATGCTGCTGCTTTCTCTATAATCAAGAAACCAAAGTGAACGAAAATGCCCCTGCAAACTACAGCCTGCTCTCTCGATTCCCAATTCCTCTCAAAAGTCTTTGAAAGGCTGTTGTTAGAGCAAATTCTAGATCGCCCGTCCTCCCACAACGCTGATGAGACCTTTTATTTTGGCTTCAAGTCGGGACCCAAAACTGAATCAGCTCCTATATATGTAACGGACTGTCGTCGCAGATCTGTCGGCAGTATTTGGCATTGTCGATCACATTGTTATTCTTCATCTCCTACTTGAATTCCTGGGTGCCTTCGAAGATGTTTACCCCCGTAGCTTATATCACGCACGCTATGTATCGTTATATTGGAAATAATATATTTCGGCCAACTCATGTGCGTTATGGTGTTCCGCCAGGGTCAGTTCTTGATTCGTCTCTGTTTCGAATCCCTTTGGTATTTTTATGCGTCTTCTTGGTCTTCATTTCATTTCTATTCAGATGACATGAAAATATACCTCTCCCATTTCCCCAGCCCCACTTGCTCAGAGTCTTAGAAATCTTTTATTCCTGAGCAACATCATCACTGAATAGCACTTTGGCAACTCTCTGAAATTCAACCATAACAAAAGATTTATTACTATTGACAACCTTGGCGCCTTCCATGCATCTTTTTTCGACATTGTCAATACTCTGGGCGTTCGCCATTTCTCAAAAAGCAGAGTGGCAACGTGTCTGCTTTCTACGTCATCTTAGCCACATCAGCTCGCACTTTTACATTAGCTTTGAGACCACCATTCATTATTTCGTTATCTCCCCCTTTGATTAGCACTTCCACTCTTCGACCTTTTTAACTGGTTCAAAGGTTCGCAGCCTGAATTCTTCTACACGGGATGTGTTCATCACGTGCAAAGCTCCTACTTCTTTATAAAAAGTTCAAAATTTTTACCTCCATAAAGGAGGGTATAATGAACCATTTATTAAAATTTGAATTTAGTATAAAATTTTGAACTTTTTAAAGATTGCAATTTAGAAAATAATAAAAACATGTTTTTTTTACATTATTGTTTGAAGGCTAATTGATTCATTAAATGACTTTAAGACAATTTTTACAAGGAATAAATATTTATAGATAAAGTATTCATTTTTTATTTGTTTTTATTTCATGTCCCTAGTTGCAATGGTTATTGAAATAATCATTCTCAAACATGGTCCAATTTTGGGAGGGACCACCCTAAAAAATAAAACAAAGAAATATATATATATATATATATATATATATATATATATATATATATATATATATATATATATATATATATGTACTATTGAAGTCCACAGCTGTAGCAGCGTTATTAATTTTAACTTCGAGGCGAGAAAAAACATCTGCGAATGACATTCTATATTCCTAGACGTCTTTCGACCGTGTTAGATCATCTTTAGGGAATGAACAGAAATGGAATTATTCACAAATTGCTATATTATATATAGTATTTCTACGTGAACATAAGTATTACAAAAATTGGCCAGATTGTCTGACAATTTGGAGAGATTGACCCAGATGGTATACTAATATCAGAACATGGAAGCAACACAGAAAACGAGAAATTAAGAACATGGAACTACAATTTTATCAACACAAATCTTCCAGGAGGAGAAATACATGACGGAGCGGCAATAGCTGTCAATCAAGGATTCCAGTAAAAAACAATACAAGGATTGGAGGATGCATATTTAGTTATAAAAATTAAACTGGAATTAAGCAACATCTTGTAGCAACTGGATACCAGCCACCCAGGCACCCCGAATTACCGGTACAAAACTTTACTAAACTGTCCAACTATAGGATACCGGTCATTTTGATGGGCGATTTAAATGCCTATTGCGGGGCTTGTGGGTACAGAAATACAAACATAGTCGTAAGACAACTTAACACGCTTATCAATAGATGTATACTGCAAAGACTGGGACTCAATTTCCATACATACGAGGGGTGGTCAATAAGTTATGCAATTCGGATATAAGGAAACGAGATATGAGGAATGTGTTTTATTATTTTTCATTATAACTACCCTCGACTTCAATGCACTTGCACCACTTGTCCCTGAGGCTTCGAATTCCCGACAAACAGAAATCTCCTGACTGCTGTTCAATCCACTCCTGGAGGGCGAACTGGAAAGCTTCATCGTCCCCAAACGGCGTCCAAGCAGTGCAGCCTTGAGCTGGCGGAATAAAAAGTAGTTGCTAGGGGCCAGATCTGGACTGTAGGGAGGATGGTTGAGCTCCTCGAATCCGCACTCGCGCACGGCAGCTTGTGCAACTCTTGCCTTGGGGACAGTGGCATTGTCGTGGAGGAGCAGGACACCGCATGTCAACTTGCCGCGCCGCTTCTGACGGATGAGCTTCTTCAACTCAGCCTGTTCCTCGGCGTAATATTGGCCTGTGATGGTCCTTCCACGAGGCACATAGTCCACCATCAACACTCTCTCAGAATCCCAGAAGATGGTGGCCATGATCTTCCCGGGTGAGGGTTGGGTCCGGAACTTGATGGGGGTGGGAGAGCCCCTGTGCTTCTATGCCATGCTTTCGAGCATGGTTCCGGGATCCCAGTGATGGACTCACGTGCCATCACGTGTCACTAGGCGTGACTCGAATCCCGCCGGGTCTTGGTTGTACAGGAGCAGCAGCTCCTCCAAAATTTGACGACGTTGAAGTCTATCATGGGACGTGAGGTTTCGTGAGGTTTCTAGGGACCCAACGGGCAGAGAACTTGGTCATGGCCAAATTGTCGTGGATGATGTTGGTAACACTTCCATGTTATATTCCAAGTTCTCGCTTGATTTCTTCGACCTTCACCCGTTGCTTTTCGAGGATCATCCTCTCCACACGGACCACATTGTTCTCGTTGGTCACGTCTGATGGGCGTCCTGGACGGGGTCATCTTCAAGGGACTCACGACCATGGCGGAACTCCCTATTCCAGCGAGCAATGGTTGTATAGGAAGGGGCGGTCTCGGTGTACACTGCAACCATGCGTTCATGGATCTCTTTTGCATTCTTGCCTTCTTTGGTCAAAATTTGATCACTGCGCGGTGCTCAACCTTCTCCATTGTTAAAAAATTTGTGACTGACGATTTTCGATCAGATACTGCTTCTTAAATAGACGAGGCAGGAGCGTGCAGCTGCAGGTCCTGACTTGTCATAACCGGTCCTAACACCTCCACAAACAGCCATCCTCCTTCCTCTGTTTTGCCCTACCGATTCGCAAAACTTAATGACCGTCCCTCGTACTTACGAAGAGAACACGCAACAAAACCGGACATCTGCCTGGCTAACTTCGATCTGCCCTTTAACTTTTTTATGGAACCAGTGGATGTTTCTTGCAGTGACCAAACTGCGACTCCAATGCACATAAACAAGAATCATATACAAATCTCTCGAAGAAATAGAAGGCATACCATAGAGCAGATTGGGATAAGTACAAAGAATTACTTCAGATGTACGTGCCCAGCCCGCTCAGGGAAACCACTCTAGAAGTAATCGACGGGGAGTTGGATAGGATCAGAGAAGAAATTAAAAGGGCAGAAAAGGGGGCCGTCCCCATTAACTCGTTCCAAACCATTAAACAATATAGGTGGGCACCAGAAATGGTGGCTTTGAGCAAGGAGATCAGCCGGGGGCAGTAAATATAAGAAGATTCAGAAGCTCAAGGGAAGCATACAACGCACTCAGGAGACAGAAAAGAGAACTAATTGCACTAATTTATGAAAAACAGAAAGAGAAATGGGATCAGCACATCGAGAAAATAGATGTGGAAACATCACCAAGGGAATTTTGGAAACATATCAACAGATTAAAGACACGGATAACAAGGGATAAAATTAAAATTAAGGATGCAGGGAACAACATTTTAGAAGATAAGGAAGAAATAGAGGCATTATTTAGAGAGCACTGGAGAAATGTGTTCAAAATTAGGGAAGAAGAGTACGAGGAATATGACATTGAATTCGAACATCAGATCGTGGATGAAATCAATGGGGAGTTCGAAAGGACATACCCCTTCCACTTTTTCGAGGAAAGAAGAAACAACAACGACGGAATAGACGCAATCATTACATCTGAGGAATTAAAAGAAACCATAAAGAACTTCCAACAGAGACCTCCAGGCAGATCGGGACTCACCAGATTAAATTACCTTTAAGATCCCCCGAACATACTGGAGGGAGTGACAAACGTCTCTAATGCGTGCTTGAACAAGAGAACTTTCCTGATGAACTTAAAGTGGCGAAGATGATATTCATACCCAAGGCGGGAAAACCCCAGATCAAGTGGATAACCACCGCTCCGTCTTGCTGTTAGATTCCATTGTCAGAGTATTAGAAAAAAAAATAAATAACAGACTGTCCAAATTCCTCGAGGATAATGGCCGGAGAAACCGCTGCCAATTTGGCTTCAGGAAAAACAGAAGCACGGAGATGGCCCTTGGAGTCATCCTTGAAAAGATATCGAAAGCAAAGAGAGAAATAATGAGCGTAGACATCTTATGCCGGGACGTGTCCAAGGCATTCGACAAAGTATGGCAGAGGGGTATACAACTCAAGATACTTACATATCTAATGAACAACAAGATCGAAAGGATTTTATGTGATTATGTAATGGAAAGACGTGCCTGTGTGGAAATATGACGACGTCTGAAAGAAATATTCGAGCTCACTGCAGGTTTGCCCCATGGCTGATGTCTGAGTCAGTCTCTCTATTAAATTTATACAGCAGATATACCACCACCAAGAAATGTGGGATGCTTGAACATCCAATTTGCCGACGACTTAACCCAGATCATATTTTGCCTTTACAGGAACGGTCCAATGCAGGTTATGATGACTGCAAAAGAGATAAGAAGCATTAATAGATACGAAGAAAAATGGAAAATTAAAACCAACAGGGATAAATTTAAAATGGTACCCGTGTACAGGAGGAGAATCTCATATGTATATGTAGAAGGACAGTGCTACAGATGCGACAAAGAATGTAAGGGGCTTGGATTAACCACTACGAAATTAGGTTATAAAGTACGTAACTGAGAGGGTAAATCGAGGGAAGAGTGGCCTGGCATTACTGTACAAGTTAGTTAACCTAAGCATGAAAAGCAAGAGGAAAATTTATCAAGCTATAGTACAGTCCGCGATTATTTATCCAACCATCGCAAATGTAGACGATCTGGAGAAGTAGCCTATTAAGACTAAAAAGTCCAAAACAAAGCTATATACTTAATAACAAACACTAGAAGAGGAGAAAGAAGAAGACTACGAGACCTGCACAAAGAGGCAAAGATAAAGCCACTTAACAGGATAATTGCAAAAAAAGCAAGGAGAGTCATAAAAAATACACATAATAAAGTAGGATTTAAATTAACCAACCAAATTGCCCAAAGAGAAGGATGGAGATCGCACAGATTATTCCCAAGTTTCTCAAGGATAGTAGAAGGAGGAGAAGAGGACGAAGAAGAAATCTACATCTAGAGAAAAAGAAGAATACTCGACGATGACTAAGAGTACTTAAATAACCGAAGCATCACCAGGGAATAGCATATAGTCAATTATAACTAGATAGGAATACGAAAGAATAGATAGAGATAGAAGCCTCTATCAGTTTTTAGTAAGAATAATTACTAATAACGGTTTGAACGCCTCATAAATACCAATGCTTCTTAGACATATTTAAAATAGATATATATACAAAAAGAATAAATAAATAAAAAAAATAATACAAAAATAACAGCAATGAGATACACCCACGCAAATACAAATTTTATAACTTTATCACGCTAGCTATAACTAACTATAATGGACAGAAATAAGCCTGACCTCCAGGCAACTAGCATCTCTTTGCAAACCTCAAACTTCCTTCAGCCTTCAACATCTATTTTTTTTACTATCACATTCGCACACGGGACTCACAGTAGATACGTGGGACAGTGGTTACGATGAACTGCAAAGTTATAGTTAGAGACAAGCGACACATCGTGGTTTGGATTCCACGTTAAGCTGTAGGTCCCATGACTAACTAAGTGCACTTTTGTCTCTTACTATTTTCTTCGCTGTACTATCCTAAAACCTTCTTCCTCTCCCTCCCACTCCTACCCGCCATACTCACAGGGCTTGGAGCCTACTTTGGCTATAGACAGAGTTACTATCGGGGTCTACAAAGGAGTGCCGGGCCTCCCCCCTTGCCTCCTTGGCCGCTCCATGAGGGCTAAGGGCGGGCGGGGGATGGTCGGAAGAGGTGTTCTTTATCTCCCACTTCTCTTTTCATTGCATTTCATTCATTTTATTTCATAATTCTATTTCTGTTTATTTCCTGAAGATGACTAAATACGGTCGAAAAAAGTCTAGGAAGAAAGAATGTCAATCGCGGATGTTTTTTCACGCTACGAAGACCCCGTTAAAAAAACTTGTAGGAAATATTAAGAAAATACAAGTTAAAATTAATAACACTGCCACAGCTGTGGACTTCAATAGTACATGCATACAACATGGCCTTTTAACTAATTTTATATATATATTTATATATATATATATATATATATATATATATATATATATATATATATATATATATATATATATATAACCAGATTTAAATACCCTTTTCTATCCTTAAATCTTTTCCTTCGACCAAGCCCGTGGATCAGCCAAATGAAGCAGGTGTATATTTAATCCCGTGTGGCTCTACAAACTGTCCCTTATTTTACATAGGAGAGATCGGAAGAACCTTAACAAAACGAATTTATGAACATAAAGGTGATGTCAGACGAGGCAGTACCACATCCAGTATTTTTAATCATATTAGCAATTTCAACCTCAAATTGACTATTCAAAGGCACAAATTATATATAATTGTAAAGATTCCGTAAAATAAAAATAGTAGAATCTATATTAATAGGAGAAATTCCCAATTTTAATTTGCCAGATGGACAATTTAAATGCAGCCTTCATTCTCGTAACTTAATCGTGAACAGCTTAGTCAACGATCTTAGATTTACACCCCCTGATTAATGACCCTTTTACCCCATTTTGTTTCTTTGTTGTTTTTCTTTTTGTTTTTTTTTCTTATCTGTACGCTATTTATAGACTTTTTTAACAATTGTATTCTCAGTATACGACTGAAGAGGGTATCATAAACTACATACTGAAACTAGTCTCGTAAATTGAACTTTTGGCTCCTATACAGTGGTTTCACTATCATATACCATAACTCGCCATTGAGGGTTTTTTTTTTACTTGTATATATATATATATATTTATATATATATATATATATATATATATATATATATATATATATATATATATATATATATATATATATATATATATATATATATATTTATTTATTTTGTTTCAAATGTGCTTTTGAGCATTTTTGTCGTATTTGGTCAATACTCCGCCGTCCTTTTATGTCACTTAGTAAATTTACTCTCTTCTGTTATAATTACAATGTCATGTATATTATTATTATGATATTGCTGTATATTGGCTCTTATTTTTTCATCCGTTAAAACTTAGAGAGCATTTTTAGCTCGCTATGATATGTATCGTTGTGACCTATGTTATAGCAAAGGAACCTGACCTTTCCATATCATAAGGTGGCTCAAAGTTTAAAGGGCTTAAGAAATTTATGGCAATGCACGCAGAATTCGAAATAAGAGTGAAGATTTATTTACTCATATGATAGAGGAAGATATATGTAGATACAGAGTACATAACACACTTAAGTTTAAATGAATTCAGATTTAATGAGGGTAGAAACGAATATCAAATAAATTATTACAGTATCTACTTCAATCAGCGGATTCATAGGATTGGGGAGGAATTCAATAGGGCAGGCAAAATGGTAGATTCAGTATGGGTGGATATTAAGGTTACTAAAACTCAGGAAGTAAGGATAGGAGCATTTTATAGACCTCTGAATCAGTCCTTTGAGATAGATAGGGTTATGATAGAGGAAATTACCCCAAGATGGAATTGTAAAAATGTTATCCTTGGAGATTTCTTATTTATCAAAAACTGATTTGAAAAATTTTATAAGTAGGGATATAGTCAGTCAAGTATTTATTCAATGTTTTGGGGGTAACTTCCTTAAGCAGATGGTTAATCAGGCAACTCGTGGAAACCATATACTGTACCTAGTCCTAACCATACATGAATTTTTAGTTAGGAAAGTTTTGGTTGGGCATGCATTAGGCACTAAGATAGTTCGATTTGCTGAGGGTACTAAGACGAGCATTGGAAGGAATGATGTAAAAATTACTAAATTTCCACAAGGGGAATTATGATAGATTACCTATGCAGCTTATTAGAACAAATTAGCTTGGAGGAGGAGTTCAAAGATAGGAATGCTTATAAGATGTGGGATACTTCAAGCAATTTTTAAATATGGTACAGAAGCGATGTATTCTTGAGAAGTTTCTTAACAAAAAACAGGAAACCATTATGAATAATGATATAAATATCTTAATCAGAAAAAAAGAGAAGTGATTCCAAAAAAATATAAGAATAAAATACCGTGCATGACCTAAACAGCTATAGACAAGTTAAAAATGAGTTGAACAAGATTATCCAAAAGATTTAAAGTCTGTTTGAAATTAAGTTAGCACAGAATACTCATGAAGAACAAATAAAGCTTTTTTAGTTATTAAAAAATAAATAATAGAGTCAATCAAGAAAATATAGGGCCTCTTGAGGTGGGAGGGAAAATTAAAGAACAGTATGAGGAAATGGTTGAGGTGCGCAATAAAGATTTTATATCAATGTTTATTAGAAAAAATCAGGTCAGTATTAATCCTAATAATGATATGACACAAGAATATGTTTTAAAGTTTGTTGATTTTAATAGGGAAAGTATTAGGGCACTTATAAATGTAATAGATGTTAGGATTCTTAAGATGGTAGACGAAAGCATTTCAATTGCTCTCGAGAAAATATTTGTTAGACCTTTTAGATTTGGAGAGATACCAGATGACTGGAAAGGAGCTAATGTAGCTCCAATCTTCAAAAATGGAAGGAAGGGTGATCTTAATAACTATATGCCAGTAAGCCAAATTTGAGAAACTAGTTGAAAAATGGATACCAGAAGTCTTAGAAAGTGATTGATATCTTGTTGAGTGATATTCAACACTGATTCAGGGCAGGCGAATCTTGCCTGACAAACTTGCTGGAATTTTAAAATTTTGTCACAGGAGTCTCGGATAAAGAAAATGACATAGATGTAATTTACTTAGACTTTAGTAAGGCTTTTGATGAGACCCCTTTTAGGAGACTAGTGCATAAAATGAGAATGTATGAAATTTATGGTGATGTTTTAAATTGGGTGGCAGAGTGGCTGAAGAATAGGAAACAGTGAGTAGTACTAAATTGAGAGAAACCGCAATGGGCGGATGCTATTAGTAAGGCATCTCATGGCTCTGATTTGGTCCCATTATTATTCTTGGTTTACATTAACGAGCTAAGGGTAGGTGTAAAAGCAATATGTCAATGTTTGCTGATGACACAAAGTTGGCAGGCAATGCGGGGTAAATACAAGGTGATTTTGCAATTCAAAGTGATTTAAATAGACTAGCTGAATGGGTACACGTGTGGAAGATGGCATTCAACTTCCCAAAATACAAATTTGTTCGCATGGACAACCATAGTAGGGAATTTAGTTATGAAATGGAAGGATGTTGTTTGGACCCGCTGATGATGAGGAGAATTCAGGAGTAGTAATAGATCGTTTATTGAGGTTCTCTAGGCAGTGTTTAAAGGCTAGAAATAAGGCAAATACGGTATTAGAGTTTATCAAAAGAAATGTTAGTTATAAAAGTAAGGAAGTTGTTCTCGTGCTATATAACTCCTATATATGTTAGATCACACCTGGATTATTGTATTCAGGTATGTTCCACACATCACAGTCAGAATATTAACATTCCGGAGGCAATAAACAGAAGAGCAACAAAAATTATAGCTTCTTTGAGACACCTTGATTATATGGAAAGGACGAGGGTTCTTAACGTGTATTTACTTAAAAGGAGATGCTTAAGGGGTAATATGATCCAACATTTTAAAATGTTAAAAGGGATTGATAAATTAGAAATAGGGAAGTTTTTCGTGTTGGATACTAAAGATAGGACAAGGGGTCACTGTTTGAAAATTTTTAAAAATTCTAGATGTAGGCCGGACTTGAGGGAATATTATGTCGGTAATCGAGTCGTGGATTCTTGGAATGATTTACCGGACGGTGTTGTAAATATTTCTACATAGTTTGTTGACACCATTCAAAAGAAAGCTAGAAAATTTAAAAGTATATGGCGAAAGAACATATTTAAATAACATATATTTTTCAGGTTTATATGTTTTTATTAGTACTTGCATGCTTGGGGTCTTTATTATATACTCAATATGACGAGCAAATTGATTGAGACTAAAAACGTAATCCGATGTATGACTTGTATAGGCCCTAGTTGCTTTCTTTATTTTTAAGTTATGTTATTTGGTAGTACTCTGGTATGTTTGTTTGTCAATAACCTTGTTTTCTTTGCTTGACTTTGAGCTCTTAAGTGGTGGGCGATTTTGCGTGCCCGTAACGATTTTTCTTAAGTTGCTGCATGGTAGGTTTGATGCAGGATTCGGGTGCAATATCTATTTGTCCTTGTTTGAGCGCGTGATTTAAAGATATGGCAAACTTATTTTTCATAATAATGGACAAAATGCAATAAAAATAATATAATTATTTTACTGTTCATTTTAAATGCTACCCAAACCAATTACATTCGTTTTCCTTTTTTCTTCTGGTTTTCTTTATATTTCTATGGATAACTTTTCAATCTTTGAAGTTTCTATTACAAATAAGGTATAAATGAGTGCTATACAATTTATGTCTCCCCTTCACAAGAATTATTGTGAAGGCATAATGACAGGTTAAGAAGCGTATGTATAAATTAAAAGAAGCTGGACGGCAGGTAATTTTCGATGATATTTTGGTCCTGAGTTGGGAATAAAATTGATCTTCAGGAATTGTTAGATGTTGAAGAAATCTGTAGCACACGAATTGCAAGGAAAGTAGGCCTGTGACACCCAAATTGCAAGATAGGTAGACCTAGCGAGGAACCCGGACAAATGAGGGCTCGGTTGATCTATGAAATCCTGGAAATGCGTACAAGAATTAATTAATCAAATAATATGCCATGTAATAAATAGTGAACCAATGTAGAATAAAGAGAAATACTATATCACAATTATATATTTATTAAGGCAGTATGAATCGAGATTAGGGGTTAGCCAGAGTTTTCACACGGCCACACACAAACATACACACGCTAGAAAACAGCTGCCAGACGTAAACGATCTCAGTGATAGATAACAGGGATGAACTGAACCAATACAGGGAAATGTGTGCCTTGACCGGTTAAAAATTCCGAGGAACTGTGAAAGGCAGATGGTCTTTCCAATACAGGATAGGCCCAAACGTGGAAAAAACTGTAGGTTCATTAGATGCACATAACTCTTGTAACTCCTCCCAACCAAGAAACTGACGAACATATTCTTGTTCTTTTGCTACTCTCCGCTCCCAGGTCAAGTGAAAAAGGTTTCGCCCCTTGGAAACGGGACACACAAACACATACACCCTCCCTACACACACACACACACATATATATATATATATATATATATATATATATATATATATATATATATATATATATATATATATATATACAAAGGAAGAGCAAATACGAGTTCTGTGGGTGATAACAACCACCACAGGGATTTTGCCATATTTATTTTCTGCCTTTCAAAACAATTTTGAAGACAGAATGAAAGATAAAGAAACCTTGTATTGTAGACTATATAGCAATATAGTACAAGAGAAAGAGAAATTGGACGCAAAAGAGCAATGAGAAAAGAAAGAGTTGTTTTTTATATAGAGGTAAGAGAAAGGGAATTAGAAGAACATTAGAATCAAAGAGAGCAGAGGGCGGTACAATGATAGCAATCCTTTACCGAGAAGACAGAAATAACGCCAGGAAAAAAGTTTGAAATTCCTGGCCGGGACTCGAACCCAGGTCTGCTGATTGCCGGTCAGAAACTCCTGTTTCTTGTCTCATTGCTCATTCGCGTCCAATTTCTCTTTATCTTATACTATATATATATATATATATATATATATATATATATATATATATATATATATATATATATATATATATATATATATATATATATATATCCTCTGTCATAGACATCAGGTCGGCCCGGAGAAGCAGGCCTATAGGAAAAGGAATAGGTGTTACCTAATTAATACGTAGCCAATTTATAGTGAAGGTGAATTAGGTTTCTTACTCTTTAAATAATTCATCGCGGGTACTCTCATTTAAACTGGGCTAGCCCGAAGGTTTTAGGGTAATCAAGGTAAAGAAGAACTTTGAGAAAGGACGTAGCAAAAATATACTTTTATTTGAATACGGCCCTATTAAAGAGACAAGCGGCACGTCGCGAAGTCCTTTGCGGACGACAGGCAGGTTTTTTCTATTCAACGCGAAGTATTGAATTCTGATATGGGAACGAAATAATCTTAATGTCTTAATATTGAATAGATCTTAAAGTCTCAATAAATCTTATTGGCGTGTCTTACGGAATTGCTCGACTATATATAGTATTATTTTCTAGGGCACGTGGCCTAGATTCATCCGTAGGACGAGCCTCCGTCGTCTGGTTCATTAATTGCCGCCCCTAGGATGGAGATACCGAACAGTTGTGTGTGGGTGTCAGATTTACTTACATATTTCTATAGTTTTATCTCTATTACAGGATTCGCTTGTTACAAATCTGTGTTACAAATTCCTTTGGTCAGAGTCTGTATTTTCCTAGCTGCTTTGTAGACTTCCCTATTCTTATAAATCTATCCCAACACGTGAATTGTTTGTCTATGCGTTTTCTCTTATTGACTCTGGTATCTTCACTTGATATCCGTTTCCTGCGTTCGTATTTTATGTGTTCTCACGCGCACCTCCAACGATCGTTTGCCTCCTCTCTACTGACATATATATTTAAATTCCTTATTTTCTATACAAATTCATATATGCAAATTAATATATACAGTCTCATATTAGACATATTATTTTATGTGTGGAGTTTATCAGGGTTTAATAAGACCACCGCGCGTCCATTTTGTAGAGTTTCTCGCTGTGCCTATTGAATCCTGCAATTTGGTGCAGTAGCCTACCTATTACATAACTCGAGCACCACAGGTCTTGTCAGCGGTTATGAGGTCCTCCTCGGCCAAGGAGGTAGACTCTGTGACCGGTGTCCCCTCGAAGGATGGAGAAAAAAAACCCTAAAGAAGAAGATATGGACGCATCAAACCATCAACAAGCAAGACGAGAAAACACCGAAGCCGCCGATGCAAACGCCATCGAGCCTACTGTGAGCCTAACGAGAAACCATCTTGGTAAACTCCATCATTATTGGCCCCCCTTTGCGAAGAAGCAGCAATCTAAATGGTACAAGAGGAGGCACGGGCTTTTTTGTTTATAATAATTGAAAATCACATGACACCTGATATATAATAGATGTATTTAAATACATCACACGTGATGCATTCGATCGCAACGGTTTAAAAAACTGTTTATCTATATATTCTATATTATTACATAACTCTTTATGAATAGCAGAATACAGGTATGGCTTAAAAAGAAATATAAAAATAAACGGGTCTGAAATTGAAGAGAGCCCCCACCCCCCTAACACCCTGGATCAGCGCCTGTGCAGGATAGTATAAATCGTTTCAATAAGAGTGCACTGGTCATTGGCAATAGACCATTAACATTATTTTATTTCTCTTCCTCTCTCCTTACTCCTCTCCCCTACGTATCTGCTTACTTCTCGTGTCTCTCCTAATCTTCCTCTCTAGACTATCGCTTTATCCGTTAATCCTTTTAACCCTTTTGGCTCTGTTCCTGACTCTTTCTTGCCTCTCGGTTTGACTTTGCTACCTGTTATAACTAAATCTTAATGTGAATTAACCCGTCCCTTTCCTAATTCCCCATTAGGGATTTCTTGTCTTAGAGGCGGTCCATTATCTTTTACTAGCTTATACCGGGTGTCCCAGAAAAAAGTTAACCGTACTTTGAATTAGTATAACTCAAAAACTATTGGAGAATTTTTAGTCTTGCCAAAAGTGTTATATTTACCAACTATTTATCTGTTGATTTTGGAAATTTCATTAAATTTCCTTTTATGATTTTGATACACTAATGGGTTTAGTGGAGGCTATCAGAAATATGTTTGCGCAAGGAAGTAAAATAATGAAACGAAGCCTAGGAAGGATAGGCCACCGTGCACTTTCAAGAGAACCTAGGGAGCCTAAGTAGCCTACGTCACTGGGCTATTCTTCAAGCAAAGCCTTCGCCATTTTACAGTGGTTTTTCAGCCACGCTGTCGTATGGTCTCATCATTATTGCTTACTAAGCAAATCAAAGCGTTTCTGTGTAAAAGTTTACTTCCATAGAACCTTTTTAATCATGCAGTTAATAAAAGATCAACGCGTATTAGTAGTCATAAACTTTATTAAGACTGGCAGTATTAAACAAGTACAAGATTCATTTGAACAACGTTTTCTAGGTTGGCACCCACCAAGCAAGCCCACAATTTGGAAAAATGTTCGTAAATACCAACATGAAGCAACATGCTTAAATCTAAATAAAGGTCGTTCGGGTCGTACGAGAACCATGAGAACAACAGAAAATATCGAAAATGTTCAGATGACACTTCTTCAAATCAAAATCCACATTTATCAGTCATAAAGAATGAGTTACAATTGTCAAAGTCATCATTTAACCGCATTATTAGGCATGACTTAAAATGGCATCCCTATAGGATGCATGCAGGACACCAACTTCTCGAAACTGATTTTCCTCGTCGTAGACAATTTGTCGAATGGTTTCTCAAAAAACCTGCTCGCTTCTTGGAAAACATTGTGATTGGTGACGAGGCAGCCTTTTTCATGAATGGAAAGGTAAATAGCCATAACATTCGGCAATATGCGCCGCTGACCCCCCTCCCCCCTTCAGCATTCAACTTTGACACACGTACTTGTTAGCAGAAAGTGTGTCTGTGGGTCGGGATATGCGTGAATGGCTCTCTTGTCGGCCCATTGTTTTACGAGAATAACTTGAATGGAACTGCCTACCTAAACATGATCAACGAAAGGATTTTCCCGGAACTCCGCCAGATTTACTGCAATCAATTCAATAGACTTTGGTGGATTCATGACGGCGCACCAGCTCATAGACAGTTTGCTGTAAGAACAAAACTAAGAGAAACCTTTGACAACCGCATTGTCACGCTAAATCATGCAATTGAATGGTCCTCAAGATCCCCTGACCTAACACCGTGTGATTATTTCTTATAGGGATATCTAAAGAATAAAGTGTATTCTACTCTACCACAAAGCATGAACTAGTTAAGAGATAGAATCACACGTAAAGTCAATAGACTTAAGGAAAATCACAAGTTAATCAAAAAAAGTTGTTCAATAAATGTGATCAAAGGCGCAACTGTGCTTGAAAAGAAATAGAAGACATGTGGAAGGAAATGATACTTAGAAAATTAAAAAATGAATTTGTATTACCTATATGAAGAAGTGTTTTTGTTAAAAATGGATTTAAATATATTTGTTGATTTTAAACTTCGGAGTTTCATTATTTTACTTCCTTGCGCAAACATAATTTTGAAAGCCTCCACTAAACCCATTAGTGTATCAATACCGTAAAAGTGAATTTAATGAAATTTCCAGAATCGACAGATAAATAGTTGGTAAATTTGTTTCATTATTTTACTTCCTTGCGCAAACATAATTTTGAAAGCCTCCACTAAACCCATTAGTGTATCAATACCGTAAAAGTGAATTTAATGAAATTTCCAGAATCGACAGATAAATAGTTGGTAAATTCGGAGTTTCATTATTTTACTTCCTTGCGCAAACATAATTTTGAAAGCCTCCACTAAACCCATTAGTGTATCAATACCGTAAAAGTGAATTTAATGAAATTTCCAGAATCGACAGATAAATAGTTGGTAAATTTGTTTTGTTTTACAGGACTAAAAAATCACAAATAGGTTTTGAGTTATACTAATTCAAAGTACGTAAAAGAAATTATCTACCATCTACAAGGTGGACAAAAGAAAGTAGAAAGTTCCCAACCAAAATTAATCAAGGTAAAATATACAATTGCTTCAAAAGGTTTTTCAATTGATTTTCCTACTATTGGCCATAGTTAATAACATACTCTAAATCTAGCTTGGGAAAAGGCAAAATTTTCAAGATAGCTCCTAAAATGGCTGCCAGAAGCTTAAAATGGTAATAACTCCGTCAGAATTCACTTGACAAAGGTAATTTTGGCGTCTAACCCTAGGTTTTAAGGATAGGGAATGAATTGAAACAAGTTAAATTACCCTTACTCAATTATTTGTTAACATACTCGTATAAGATGGAAGTAGGTTTTACCATTGAAAT
The DNA here is from genome assembly GCA_963969495.1 of Ceratothoa steindachneri. Lineage (NCBI taxonomy): Eukaryota > Metazoa > Arthropoda > Malacostraca > Isopoda > Cymothoidae > Ceratothoa > Ceratothoa steindachneri. The sequence continues at coordinate 222,357,887 of OZ018317.1, forward strand.
CAGTATGAATGTACACAGTAGTTAGCTAGCTACTCTGTACACCCTGCTAGCTAGCTACTGTACATTCATACTGATTTCAAAGCCAGCTAGTTCCACTTCACGACTGATAGTGCAAGCGTTAAAGCAAGCTATAATTTTGCTGATTGATATGCTATACTGTAAGCAACCAAGCAGCTGATCAGCAAACTGATTTTACGTCTGAAATGACTCTAACTCGCCCGTGCTAACACCTAGCCAACTTGGTAACACTTTACAATTAGGGTACATTAATTAATCAACATTAGTTAATGCAATACTAAGCATCAGTTAGATGTTCATGTTTAGTAAGGTATTAGCTAACATATTAAAAACACTAATAATATTAATAGTCATGTGTGTACAAATGTATTATTTTTTTCATTCAGGTTCAAGAAGAATGACCAGACTTGTGCCATTTGCAAATTGGATGATGGACGTTATGTGATGAAATTTACGAGAAAGGTGCGAGTGAGATCAATGAAGCTAGTCTTCGGAGGCGTGACACTATTGTTATGACTGTTGGCAGCTTAGTGCACGAGGTATGTCGCAAAATCTATACAAATTCTAAGGTAATTGATCTTGATCTAAAAAGGAATAAGAAGGGTGACTCCACTACCACAACTAAAAAGATTACTAGAGAGTCTGATGACCTTGTCATTAGCCAAACTCATTGCCTCTTCTGCGGCGTTAATCATTTTTATACCTAAAGGGAAAAGGCCTCCAGATCAATTGGGGGATTAAAGGCTTATATCCCTCTTTGAGTTCATAGGCAAAGTCTACGAGAAGCTTCTAGCGAACAGGCTACAAGACCAGCTTGAAGCCCACAACCCTCAACAACCCTCGGCATATTTTTGCGTAGGAAAAAAAAATATATATATATATATATATTATATATATATATAATATATATATATATATGTGTGTGTGTGTATATATACATAGATATATGTATATATATATATATATATATATATATATATATATATATATATATGTATATGTCTGTGTCGTAGAAAAGGCTCCCGACGATATACTATATATCTATTCTTTTGGGGGATTATTCTATATTCGAGTGCGGGGTTGATCAAATGGCCGAGAATGACTACGTAAATAAATAGGCCTGGAAAGGGCTTATTTATCTTTAATATATTTAAGAAGTGGAACGGAGCCCAAGGATAAATAATATTGCAAACATTAATAAAATAAAATTTTATTAATTAATCTAACTAACAACACATGGAAAATACATACATGACCGGGGATTAAAATAGGAGATACACATGAAACGAAAAAGGTCATGGGAATATTTGACTAAGTGGAGGATTAAGATTTGGAGGGATTTAAAATGACAAAACAAACAAGAAGGGAAAGGGTTGGCTAAATCCGTGTTAAAGCACGGAGTTACGTGACACAAAGTTAAATAGTTAACTGCAATGCGTAGCTTACGTATTTATAAGATCGTCGTGCAGAGGAAGGCGATTTGAACGAATAGCTTCGGTCCGACTGGCGATTTCTTTCCCAGGAGGAAGGTTTTTTTAGGGGAGTTGTCTTTAACGAGGAGGGGGGGGGGAGATGACTGACTTCGAGGAGTGAGAGCGAAGTGGGGCTCGGAAGTACGAGCGATCCTTGAGACAGGATACCGGAGATGTTCTGGATGAACAATTGAGGTTATTGGTGTAACCAAGCGTTCTCTTGAAGAACGTTAAAAGAGGGGAATTAAATTACCACTGACGTGATATAAGGGGAGCGAGAACTGTTTCTTGTCGAACGGGCTCGAAGAACAATGACTGTTCTAAAGTTGTTCTCTTTCTGAACAGGGATGGCCTGTTGACTTGGCGTCTCGAGAGGCACGAGCCTTGGCACTCAAAGATATTGTCCTCTTCTGGACAATAAGGGGGTTCTCGAGGTAGAAAGTTCCTAGGTGCACAAGGGAGACCGGATCGGCGTGATGCCTCGCGAAGATAATCGGGATCTGCTTCAAACGCGAAAATCTATCGCATAAATAGCCGGAGCCAGCCCCTCGGGGTAGGGGACAATGGGGGACTTACATGGAATGTCCCGGTAGCGCTTGGAAAAATCTTATCTTCCCATAAGCCTAATTCAATCTGGCCAGATCGACGCCTGGAGGCAAACAGGGGATTAAACCTCCTTGATTAAACTTGAAGCGGGGGAAGATTATACTCGGGGATGTTGGGCGATAAGGACGCCATTCTCTTTTTCTCTCTCTCTCTCTCTCTCTCTCTCTCTCTCTCTCTCTCTCTCTCTCTCTCTCATTCTCTCTCTCGCAGGATGCAAGTGGGAAGCATGAGTTTCGATATGTGATAGAGGCGAGGCGTGGCAGCCTCAAGCTATTCTATCACAGTGTGTTACATTCTATTGTCTAACTCCAGACCTGAGATTAGTCAGTTTTGATGTTACCTTATTATTAATTAAGTGCCCGTTGATGCTTTATTGGATTTCCTAGCTGGTATTCTATACTCTTATGATTTGCCTTTACCGTTCAATTCGATCATTCAACTTATTTGTTTATGCATTAAAAAAATTTAAATTTAGTTTCAATGGCAAGTTCTACAAACAAGTGTTTGGCATCGCAATGGGTAATCCCTTATCTCCCTTATTGCCAAATATATATATATGGAATATTTTGAAACAAGGCTGATTCTACCGGTTTGGTTTACTCAAATTGTTTGGTACCGCTATGTAGACCATGTCCTGGGAATTCTAAAGGAAGATTTCGACCTCGATAGTCTTCTTTTATTAATTAATTCATTGGTTCCGTCAATTAAATTTACTTTACAAAAAGAAGAAAATAATAGCCTTCCTCTCCTGGATGTTATAAAAATTAGACAACCAGACAGGTTCAAGTTTTCTATTTTCAGGAAACCGATAAATAATTTATCCTATGTCCATTTTTATTCAGGTCTTTCTAAAAATATTAAATCATCACTATTTTCTTCAGGTATCTTAGGGCACTCAGAATATGTAGTCCTAACTATATAGATCAAGAATTTACCAAAATTAAAGAGATTGCATTCAATCTATGTTACCGAAATATTTTTGGGAACACTACATGTAAAGGGTCTTTCAATAAGGTTGCTCAATTTTTAAATGTAAATCAAACAAGTTGTGTGTGATATATGCACTCAATTTATTTTAAATTTGAAAGTACATTTTATGGCATTAAGTGTGAAATATGACGTCGTTCAAATGTCTGCCACGGCTTTGCTTGGTGGAACGTATTCGGAAGGCCCAACTTTCGATGACTTTGTCGCATAAATCTAGCTGAATTTACTGGATGGTGTTCGTTATGTTGACATTGAGGACATCAACTGTTGTCGAATTATTCGCATAGACCTGCGATTTGAGGTAGCCCCAAAGAAAGTAGTCTAATGTCGTTAAATCGCATGATCTCGGTGGACAGTTGACGTCGCCGCCGTGCGAGATGACCCTGCCCTGAAATCGCTGGTGCAAAATGTCTATCGTAGCGTGAGCAGTGTGGCACGTAGCGCCGTCCTGTTGGAACCACATGTCGTCAGTATCCATATCAGGCATATAATCCAGTTGAGGTCAAGAGCAGCTGCTTATCATCGATCCGTAGGTCTCGCCGTTGACGGTTATGGCAATCCCATCTTCGTTCTCAAAAAGATATGGACCGATGATTCCGTTAGACGAAAATCGGCACCAAACAGTGACTTTGTTGGGATGCAATTGGTGCTTGTGTTTCTCATCTGGATTGTTTTCGCCCTAAATGCGACAATTTTGCTTGCTCACAAATCCATTTCTCCAAAAATGGGCCTCGTCGCTGAAGACGATTGTGGCGAGGATAGAAATCAGCTAATGCGCGGAACGTTTGTCGAACGGAGCACAAAATTTGATAATAACGTTCGATGATTTGCACAATTTTGCGACAATTTTGCTTGCTCACAAATCCATTTCTCCAAAAATGGGCCTCGTCGCTGAAGACGATTGTGGCGAGGATAGAAATCAGCTAATGCGCGGAACGTTTGTCGAACGGAGCACAAAATTTGATAATAACGTTCGATGATTTGCACACGCTGTTCAACCCTATAATCTTCCATCGTGACTCGCCTAGTACTACTAAACAGTTGACAGTGAGGTTGTTAGATGTCGCTTTAACAACATGGCATAATTGCATGACAAAGCTCGAGCATCCTTGTTGAAAGACCCTTTATAAAGCTAAAAAAATACTCTATAACCGCAAGTTAGGAAAAACAGAACCTTTTCACAACATATTACTTTTACTTTACCATGATAATTTCTTGTATGCAGTACCAATGTTAAAACAACTTGATATAAATGTAACTTTTAAATACAATTATACATTAAAAAATATGTTAATAAATCACAGCCCAAGGAACGATAATAATGTAATATATAGCATACCTTGTTTGGATTTTAATTTATTCTATGTATGTAAAACTTCTATAAATATCTCTGTAAGAATTAAACATCAAAATGCAGTATCTAAGGGATATTCAAATAGTACTTTGGCTGTCCAAAGGTTTAAGATGGGTCACCAGATTAACTGGCCAAAAATAGATACCATAATGCATGTAAATGATTATCGGAAATATCTTTGAATCGTTCCTAATATCCAACACAAAGGAGAGAAATGTAAATATTAGCTCCGGTTTGTTTTCCTTAGATTCAGTCCTATTTTTCTTTCCCAAATCAAACTCATCAGAGGTCATAAAAAAACTTACCATCAGATTTTATAAGGAAAACATTGTTTTGTATAAATACAGTGTCTCTCTATTTTATAAACCATTGTGAGTTTGAAAATGTTAGTGGTACAACCAAATATTTATACTTATTCACGTGTGACCGATTATTAGATAGGGGTGAGAGGAAGAGGGAGGATTTTTTATTTTTATTTTAGGAGCCTATCAGGCGACTGGCCACATGGGGAAATGTCGCCGCACTTAAGAAAGCCTAGCACCCGGCTACTTTAAAATATGAATATGAAAAGCAACAACAACAATAAAAAGGGAAAAAGAAGGAGGAAGCAAGCTCCGGAGTCGGGGGGGAGGACCCGCGGCGCAGGAAAGTGCGACCTATAAAGAAAACAACAAAAAAACTAGTTAGATAAATGGGAGAAGGCCGGCTTACCTCCAAAAGTCTATTTGTGCACCAATCAATGTGCACGAACTCGTCCCGAGTACAAGGGACAGGCGATAGCGACCCCGCCCATCCCGGTACCATGACAGGTAACGTGCGCGGAGAACGCCCAGACTGGGACATTCAACAAGAATGTGCCGAACAGTCTGGGGGACAACGCAGTCTTCACAGTATGGCTTTGGCGAGCGCTCAATCAAATAGCGGTGCGTCCCGCGAGTGTTTCCAATTCGGAGACGACGGAATGCAACCTGAAGCCTTCGCAGCATTGGGGGGTAGGTCCATGGGAACAGTCGCGGCACAATGGCAGGCAACTTTAAGTTCCCTTCGACCGTCTCCCTTCTTTGCCAAGCAGCCCGAAGAGCTGCCCGTATTCCTGCCAAGTAGTTGGTGTCAGGAAGAGAAAATGCTAGTCCGGTCGCCGAGTCCTCACGGACTCTTTGGCTCCCTCGTCGGCGCGCTCATTCCCCGCAATTCCTACATGTCCAGGAACCCAGTAGAAGATAATCTCAACATCCACCCGGCTTGCCAAAACCGTGGCGTTACGGATATCGCAAATCAGGTGATGTGAAGATTCCAATGCCACGAGAGCACTCAGGGCGCTTTGTGAGTCGCTATAGATCATAATCCGGTCCCCGAACCGGGTACGTCTCATAATCTCCCATAACGAGTGATTTATTGCCACCTGCTCGGCCGTGAAGACAGAAGCAGCGCCTGGCAGAGCCCCGCTGACTTCAAACAGAGGGGATACGCCGTGGAAGCCGACCCCCTCTTCGGACTTGGAGCCACCCGTATACACTAGCACGGTTCCAGCGTGGCACGATGTGTGCTCCCAAAAGGTCAAACGCAATACTCCCGGCGCTGTAGGACGTTGGGAGCAGAGGCGTGGCGACAAATAGCCAAATGTGGTAGCCACCAGGGTAGCCTTAAAACCAAAGGGCTTAGGGTATGACTAGCGTCTCTTGGCGGCATAGGCGCCGTCGAAATCAGCTGCGGATGCAGTGAGAGCTGTTGGCGACTGAGGGAGGCACCGGGCTTGCGCGTACACGCAAATAATGCACGGTGTACGGCGTAGAGAGAGTAACATCTCCCCAGCATCGACTAGTAGGCTCTCAAAGGAGGAAGTCGGAAGGTATCGTTTGCCAGACGAAGGCCAGGGTGGTGGATCGAGTCCAACTTACGCAATACACGCTCGCCTGCGGATGCATAAAACTCGCATCCGTAGTAGAGTTTCGAGGGAACAAAGGATTGATAAAAAAGTAAGGCAGCAGCCCTATTAGCGCCCCAAGCGCTAAACGTCACGGAACGGAGAATATCCATGGCGCGGGTACAAGAGACCCTAAGGTTGCGAATATGAGCCTCCCAGGTGAGGCGTCAGTCAAATACAAGACCAAGGAAAGGGTGCAATTCAACCACTTCCAGGCATAACCCATTAAGAAACAAGTCTGGGTCTGGGTGGAGCCGTGGATGGCGGCAGAACTGCACCACCTTAGTCTTGGCCAAAGAAAACCGAAACCTGCGCGCGTTGGCATAGCGAGAGACGCGGTTCAATGCCTGTTGGAGTCAATGCTCCAGAGTTGGCATCTGGGCCCCGGCAAAAGAGGTCGAAAGTTCGTCAACGTAGGGCGTACGAGAACATCTTCCGGCAGCACCGAGGTGATGCCTTCGATGCTCAGGGCAAGGAGTGTGACACTAAAGACACTTCACTGCGGGACACCCTCTTTCTGCTTCATTGGGCAGGGGAGAGCCCCCACCACCAGTACGCGGAATTGGCGATCTCGCAAAAATTCAGATATAAACGTTGAAGGGCGTCTCCTCGCCCCCATCGTGTGGAGAGTCTCCATGATACCGTATCGCCATGCGGTATAATAGGCCTTCACGAGATCGAAAAACACCGTGGGGTAGTGCTGTCTACGAAGGAAGGCCTCGCAGACAGCATTTTCCAGTCGGAGCAGAGCATCCGACGTGGAGTGGAACTTGCGGAAGCCGCTATCCAGAAAAAAAGGCTAATCTAACATTTACCAATTTCTCCATCATGTAGGCATACAGCTTCTGCTTGAGGGCTGTCTCACACTTAGCTTACCACCACAGGAGTAGTCGGCGTACAAAACGGCCAGACCTTCTAGGAATAGTAGCTAGGCCCGCAGCGATAAAGTTGCCGGAGAAGAACTCAACGGTCTTATCTACCAACCTAAACTCATGGACTGAGATAGAGAATTCAGTCATTTCCTGAAATGCAGACCACCGCACGCGCGCCAAGCACCACCGGGGCGGGTTCTCGGGCGACAGCCGCCCAGAAAATGATATTTAAATGGGAAAGTGCTCACTACCATGAAGGTCATCGACTACTCCCTAATCAAAATCAGGCTGTGCATCCGAAGAGCACAAAGATAGATCGAGGCAGAAAAATGGAGCGGTTCTCAGGCAGTGATGCGTAAACTCATACACATTTAGGACACCCATCTCAAGCTCGTCGATCAGGTCGGCAAGGACTTGACCCCGGGGATTTATAGAGTAGTCTCCCCAGAGGGGATGTCTACCGTTTAAATCTCTAAGCAAGAGATAAGGCCTCAGGAACAGTGCCACGACGCGGCGGAAGTTTCCCGCGTCGAAGCCGGCTGGCGGTGGAATGTACGGAGAAATAACAGTATACCTCCTATCAAGGTGCAGCTGCACAGCTACTGCCTGAAAGTAGGTATCTAAGGCGAAGAGAAGAACGGAGACATCGTGCCGGGTGTAAATCGCACATCCGTCTGCCCGGCTCCCATCTCTTAGTGGTGGGGACGCACAACCTTTATACCCCTGGAGGGCAGGCAGGAAGCATGCGCCAGCATGGTCTCCTGCAAAAAAATATCTAACAGGGAACGAGAGGAGACGAGTGCACCTCCCAGTCTTCCCGGGGTCTACGGCAATACCATTGAAGTAATATGCCCTCCAGGCCTAGCTCAAAGGAGACGCGAGGGCCCTCTTCGAACAGAAGACCCTCACGGGAATGGCCGTACGCTTCTCGGAGGTAGAACCCAGGGCGCTGTTGGCTGGACAATGCGCTGAAGGCGCTGTCGCCTTCAAGTACTTTTTGAGGGAGCTTGGGGTCTTTTCCTCCATTTGCCTCGAAATATTAGGCGGGCGTTGCGGCTTCGGAGGCGGGGGACCCTCTTTTCGAGGATCCACCGTCTTCGAGCCACCCAGTCTACCAATAGGCGTGGGCGGAGGAGACGAAGTTCCTTTCTTGCTGTCCTCCTTTCGGGGGGCAGCTTTAGAAACTCCCGAAGATGACCTAGCGACCAACTGCAAGGGTATTGCCTTATGTGAGTCTAACGACTCGTTGGAGGCGCGTGACCGTTTCGCCTTACGGGAAACGGTCACGTTGGGGAAGGGGGGGGGAGCCCTGGTTTTAGCTGGTGCTGGGTGTGAACCCTTTATGCCGCCAGCTTTACCAGGGGAGCGCCCGGGTTGAGTAGAATCCGCAGAATGGCTCCGAATGGGCGTGCAAACAACCGTGCTCGTTGGCCTGGATGGGCCAGGAACAGAGGGTGTCTTTCTTAGCATTATTGCGTAAGACGTCCCAGGCAGAGCTGGGCGCGCCAGGACCAAGTCCTTAGCCTCGCAGAATGAGAGTCTATCTTGGGCATTAACGGCCAGGATTTCTTTCACTATGAACCATATTGCTTCGAAGAAGTGGAGTGCGGTTCTCCGCAATTAGCACACTTGGCTACACAGGATTTGGACTTATCGTGTTCAGCCTTTGAGCAATTTACACAGACTTCGGGTTACCCCGACTTTGCACATCTACATGAGCGATTCGTATGGCCGAGGCGGTGACAGTGTAGTAGTATGTTGCTGTCCGCCTCCTGTCACCCGTCTTTAATCCCTTTATTCTTTTTCAGATTGTTTGGAATGAGGAGGACGCAGCGAAGTTACTCCGGGTGGGAAGACTCGATAGATTTTCATCTTGTTTCCCCATTCATCTATGTCTTCCTCCTCAGGTGATATTTGAAATAGGAATGAAATTAGTCTGAATTGAAAGTGATTGACTATTGGATGAGTTTAACAGTGAACTTAAATTAGTAAAATGTCTATTGGAATCTAGATAGAAGCTGAATAGTTATTCAGGTGAGTTTTAGTGTGAATGGGTGAGTGTGTATTAATGTCAGTATGAGAATGTTTTAAGTGTGACAGCGATTGGGTGATTGAAAATGCCTTCTCCTTTCCAGCTTCTTGGTGCCGGCTTGTCCAGCGTGTTCTGGCTTGGTGAGGTGGCAGCAGCCAATCTTGATCTCGTGTGGCAGTAAGGGGACGGTTTTGAAGCAGTAGTCTCGAGACTGCCTCCAAGTCGTCTACGTATCGATTTGAGCCAGAGCCCTTCCACTTTCGTCATTGCCTGGAACCACCACCTCCCCGTCCTCGAGTGCAGAACATTTTGCATTGGCTGGAGCTGGACTCCCAGTCCCTTAATAAAAATAAATCCTCTTCCCTCAAAAAAGCGAGCCCCGTCCCCCCTCTGCCATATTGGTAATAGCGCTCCCGGGTCCGATACATTTTAAACAGACTCACATCTATGTGTGAAGCCATAGACATTTATTTCTCTTTGCAAGTGCGGTTGTTGACCAATAATATTGTAAGGCCACCTATATAGTGTGTACATAATTTTGAGTAGGTTATAAGGTATATTTATCTTAAAGGTTTTGGGGCTGTGTTATTAGTTTCGCTTATAAAATTTATTAGGTTTTGATAAATTTAGAAAATACTCAATGCCCTCTCCTTGAACAACCGAGCGGACCTTGTTGGGGCGGCGGGAAGAATTGGTGAGGAAGTCGACTCCACCGCCACAAGAGTAATAGCACCTCCGCGGCAGTGGCACGAATGTCTTCACGTGGTAGCGGTACCAACCGGCACGCACCGACTCAGGAAGCTTGTCAAAATCAAACGTGACGAAGAGTGTAGGGGTGGATCTCGAGGACCCTCCCTGTTTTCTCATCACATGCTTAACCTTGACCACCCAGTGGTCGGCCAGTTCTAAAGTGATATCTTCTATGGAGTAGTCCACGAGTTCCGTCGCTAAACTACTCCTTTCACAAAGTTTACGATAGAGTATGGCGTCACACTCACCGGCGTGCCAGCAAGTGTCCAAAGAGCACTTATCTTGGCCGCCTCGGAGGGATTCGACGCATTCGCCAAAAGGCTCCCTTCAGAGAAAAGAGTCACCTTCGGGTCTCTACCAATAACACTAGCTAAAGCTCTCCTCTGATGCAACATGTTGCCCTTAGCCAACATGGTGCCATCAGTGGAGCGAATAACGATGAAGCGTTTGAAGCCAGGGGGCTCGAAAATGCGGGTAATCTCTAAATTAGGGGCCCCGAGGTAATCGAGGCTCCGCTCTGCGCACTAGCATTTCTTCGTATTCATGGGCTCTTCACCCGGGGGGGGGATGCAGAGGGGCCAGATGTGCCGATCTTGGCTTGGTCGCTTACCGAAGTGGGAACAGACCCATCCGTCCCCGCAGCCCTCACGGATGGATAGAAGCCCCAAGTCTTTTTAATCTTTTTTGTTATTTTTTATGAGAGGATGGCGGGGAATGAACCCTCTTCTCCCTTTCGCCAGCAGAAGCCCCCAAACCTGATGGACCGGCTTCAGAAAGGTCCTTATCCAAGATGGAGAAGGTAGTGGCAACGGTCGGAGGAGGATATGATTCCCCTCCATGTACTGCCTTAGAAACCCTAGCCGTTTGAGGAGGACCTTGCATGGGAGCGAACCCGAATTCAGTGCTTGGCGCAGAGCCTGGATTCGCTCCCAGGGAAGTCCCTACTGTCTGAGGTTGGGTTGCCTCAAGGAACATGTCTATCTCAGGTGGGGCTTCTGGTTGGCCATCCCCCACCAGGACATCACAGGTCATATTGGCAGCAGTGTCATGAGTCTTTTTCTTGTGAGGCAAAGGCCTTGACCCCAACGAGGTTTAATATTCTAACCAGCAGGTCTTTTGAGAGAAGCGACCAATGGACCCTGGCTTCCCATCGGAGCTTGTCGCTGGAAAGAGGGAGGTCCCCGAAGGCACCTCCAGACGAGGGGGTGAGGGAGAATTCCCTACACCCGTAGGCGAAGGAGAGGAGTAAGCCTCCTCTATGGTTAGAGAGATTTGGAAGGTCCCCTGCGAGAGCACAGAGGGGGGGGGGAGATCTCCCTTTTGGCCTGTGGAGCTGCCCGAAGGCGGTTCCGTTGATTGTGATGTAGAAAGTAAAAGGGTTTTTTTTTAGATTTGTATCATCGGGCATGGGGACCCTATTCTTTCTGCGGGAGGCAAACGCTCATCACATCTCGCAGTAGCCCGCTCTGCAAAGGGTACGTACGGAACTGGCAGAGCCAGGTTTCGCCTTTCAACTACACCCTTCCCGCCTGGTGACCTGGCAACTTTTCGGCATGGTGGCTCCAGCTTAGACACGGCGTAAAATTGATAGTGTGAAAAGAAAAATAAAAGGGATGTGAGGAAGGTATTGGTGGGGATGAAACAGGTTGTTAAAAACCCATCATCCCAAACCGGAGCTCAGGTGTTAGGGAACATTGTATCTCCTCCCTCAGCCCCGATCCGGGATAGTTTGCTAAGAAGGTCAGCATCTACCCTGTGAAAATAGAGGCCGACCAGAGAAAGTTGTGGAAGAGGTTGTAGGGGAAGTAAGGAAGTAGGAGAGAAATACAGGCTGTCTGAAAAAAGAAGAGGCTAGGCTGGGGCCGGACGGCGCGCTGAGTCTCGTCAGCAAGGCGGCCACGAAGGCAAATCGCCGCGCTCCTTACGGTGTAGGGGGGGGGGAGATGGAGCGGGGTGAGAGGGAGAGAAGAGAGAGGGGGAGAGTGAGACGGATAAGAAGGGGAGAGGGGAGGGGAGAGAAGGATCTAGCAGAGGGAGAAGGGGAAAGAGGAAATGGGGATAGGGTGAAGAGAGGGGGAGAGGGGGGTATAAGGAAGGCGGTATAAAGAGGGCGGGTAGAAAGAGGAAGGGGGAGAGTAAGAGGGAGAATAAGGGAGAGCAAGAGAGAGGGGAGAATGAGGAAGGGAACATGGAGGAGAGAAGAAGAGGAGAGGAATGGAGAAGGAGAATGGGAGAAAAGGAAAAAGTGGAGAGAATGGGGGAGGGGAATAAGGAGATAAAGAGGGAGGAGATTGAGGGGAAGAGGGAAGCGGGGAGAGGGAGGGTGGAAAAGGAGAGATGTAGAGGAAGGATCTCTAGACTTTTCCCATTCTTAATTCACCTAATCTAAAGAAATCACGTCTTTAAAATATAGAATAATAGAAGATATATATATATATATATATATATATATATATATATATATATATATATATATATATATATATATATATATATATATATATATCTAACAACCCGCAAGAAACAGAAAATGGGAAAAATTTTCTTCGGAAATAATATTTCCTAATTCGCAAAAATTCCGTACAGGGGTGGGATTCGAACCATGCACACTGAACCAGCGAGCATCATTTTAAGAAATTATTCAGTTGATATCAAAACTGGTGCACGCTGCTTCAGTGTGCACGGTTCGAATCCCACCCCGTTGTACGGAATTTTTGCGAATTAGGAAATATTATTTCCGAAGAGAAGTTTTACCGTTTTCTGTTTCTTGCGGTTCGTTGGGTTAATTTTCATCATTCTTTCGCGCTGTTGAAATATTTGTATATATATATATATATATATATATATATATATATATATATATATATATATATATATATATATATATATATATATTAGTGTAGTTGGGTAGCAGTCTTTCCTAAATGCAAATTTTGTTGAAGACCATTGTGTATTTTGCCTTAATTAATTTTTAATTTGCTTTGGCAACTTTCTCTTCTTCCAACAATCTTTTTTATTCCATTTGTAGATGGTGGATCATTTGTCCAGTATCCATCTCATTTTTAAATGAATCTGTTTAGTAAAAACCAAACTAAATTGCTATGCTTTCGATCTTTTTCGATCATCTTCGGAGTGTTTTGATATGTTCTTGCCTCCTTTACCGATGTATTGAGGGGAATGAGGATCAGGCAGAGTGAAAGAAAACGATTTTTAAGGGGTACTTATTCCGCCTAGGTTGAACGTAACGTTAGAGGAAATGGGCCACTCCGGTGAGTAGAATTTTAAAATAATTTTAATGTGCGATTCCAGCTTGTTGCTTGACTGTTGATGGCCGGCTATCTTCATTTATTAATATTGCTTCTAAGATGTTCAGCCTCGCTTCATTCAGTTTTCTCTAGTTCCATTAGAATTTGTGTTAATGGTGGACTAAATCATAATTTGGGGGGACAAGGTCAACTATAGGTTTTGATCTCAGTTGGAAAAGTGGGTGTTTGGTGAATAGTAGTGGTGTTCTGAATAATCCTGGAATTTAGTTCAATTTATATTAAAATATAAATCATTTGTCAGGCACCGTTTTCTTATAGCAAATATTTAAAATCGCATGCTATAGTTTTGCGTTCTTCACAAATGAACTTTAAAAATCTATGGAGAATTTCCACGAATGTATAAAATTTTGCATTATCATAATGTTCACTATGTTCTACTCATGTTGCTAAAACAAAATATATACTATAAAAAGTGAATAAAATTGGCAATAAAATGAAATAGAAATCAATGGTGTAGTTTTGTTTTGTTTTTCACAAATTAACTTTAAATATCTAAGAAAAATTTTCCACGAATGTATACAATTTTGCATTATCTTAATTTTCACTATGTTCTAGACATGTTGGTAAAAAATAATTATACTATGAAAAAGTGCATAAAATTTGCTATAAAATGATATACAAAACCAAAAAATGCGAATTTTGAACGAAAGAATTTGAAAAGTGACTAATGAAAAAAATGTGCTATCCCTTAACAAAATGCGGAGTAATTCTGAAATACTATTAAGAGTTGTCTGGAGTTTAAGTGACTGTGTATTCGGGTACTGGTCATTAATGGGTGGCACCTTTCTCTTGATGTCACTTTATATGAGCCTTGCAGCTGTCTTCAGAATCTGTGATGCTTTTTCGTTTCATCGTCACTATATCATCTACACCTTTTTCTGAAAAATATATGCTGTCCCCATACATTTCCTTCAGCTGACATTTTAGGGATCTAGTACTATGTGAAAAAGAATTGGCTAAATGTTCTTGTATTTCCAACCTAAGGTCAGAAACAGCCAGCTGTTTTTCAGCATTCATTTCAATGTATGCACACATCTTTGAGAAGGCTCATTCTTCGTCCTCATCCCTTGGCTTTCCAGATTTCCTCCTCTTTGGAACTGGGTCATTTTGACACTGTAGAGGTACATCACGGCCACTTCTAAAATTGCTGCAACAAACTTTATGGTAATCACAGTCTACGGCGTGAAGATCACTATTGTAGAATTCAATTCTACCTTTAACTTAGAAAGACCATTCATCGCATCGGCTATCACAGCATTATAATGTTGTCTTGGCAAAGATGTCCGTTTTCACAGAGCTACAGTCTGCACTTCCTTCCTGAACTTCCTTCCAAGTGCCATCTTACTCCAGTTATTACATTTGATCAGCCCCTATGTTGAAGGCTACAGTGATCATCCAAGAATCACCACCAGGCAGTTTCTGACTGCATGTGGATATTCGCCGCAGCTGGCCATTTCAACTACTTGAAATCAGCACACTTCCATCTCCAAGAGATAAGTCAGCTTAAAGTCAAAGAACCAGAGGTGTTCAAGAAATTTGAAAGGGGCTTTCATGTAATCTATCTCAATGACCAGTTCTAGGTAGGCCGCAGCCCAGATCTCGTCATAGAGGCGACATTGATGAGGTCATTGAAGACCACCGGAGGTATGGCATACGGGAGCGGAATGTCAGAAAAGCAAAGAGCCATCTGGGCCATGTCAAGGCCCATAACCACAGAATACAACATCGCAATGCAGGAGTTCACAAACCTGCCAGATACGGCCTCAGAACAGCACAAGGATTTGACAGAGGCAAGGATCAAAATGGATGCTGCTGACCTACAGAAGATCAGCTCAAAACTCGCTATATGGTCACTTTTCTCACCAAACTCTTCATTGCTGAACATCGTCACTGGTGTTGTTGCTAAGGACAGTGTAGTGTGAACGTGCATGAATACAAGTCTGTTAGATGCAAAATCATGAAAAAAATTATGTGATGGCCTGCCTTTACTTTTTAATTTAGTAGAAGGGATAATTCCATAATCCCTGGACAAAAATCAGCTATCAAGGGTTCTCCTGATCGAACTATTAATCCTGCACTCCTTTTTCAACCTTTTCTGATAGTCTCACAATGTGGAGAGCTATCATTGGAGTAGGTCACGCAATACAAACTCAGTCCTTTCTCTCGAAGCCAGAAACGTGTTACGAAAGGCTGACAAACCCCAACTAGCGCATGCAATCTGTAAGCCCCCAAGTCCTGCAATCTCAGATTCTGTACCAGAAACAGTGTTATGTCTGTCGTGGTATTGTAAGGGCCGAGTTGGTGTACGTAGGTGTGTTCACCTACTTGAATAACTCCTTTATTACGTTTTCTCTAAGAGTCCTATATTATTTTACCTTATTTAATCTTTGAGGATTTCTAGTGCCATGTTTAGCGTTTCGACGATTGAATTAAATACTTAGAAAAATATATCTTTAATTACAACGTAAAAAAGTGAAATCTTGAAAACAAACTATACTGCTATGAATAAACGAGTCTATGTTAGAATTACTAATTTAAACCAAATGAATATAAAGTAATGGTTGACCCCAACTCTCCTAATATTGGACGCTAATTGACACACAAAAATAATTTAATTTCTTTACCTTTAAAAAAACAAACGTGAATCCGGCTGAAGAATGAACTTGGCCTTGGATCTTATATAGACGGGAAAATGGTTTTGCGCTTAGGCGCGTGGGCGTGTTCTCAGATGCCCAGCCATTTGTCTGACGAGGAGACGGACTTGGAGCAACGGGTGATTTCGGTGAGGGCGACGAAGGGCGAAAAGCACGTTTTCTTAGTCAGATGATTTAGACCGTGAAGGTATGCTTTTTCCAATTTTCGGGGTAATCTTGAGATGTTTGGCACTGACGAGCGATGAACAAACAGTGAATCCTTTGACGACTGGGGAGGGGGGAGGAGGTTTAAGGGAGTTTACTTTGGGTATTCCTCAATGGCGAGGACTATCTCTGGTTTTTGTTGCAAACTGAGATAGGGGGTTTCTCTGACGATAGATGTATGAGAGTGATCCTCAATACAAAAGGGGCTCATTTTCGGTGTGACCACCAGGAACTGGTTCAGAATTAACTTCTTCTCTGTTCCGTTCTTCGAGTTCCGTGCTGACGCCAGACTTCGTCGTGTCGATCTCTAACTCGATTTTTTCAATGGTGAGGGATATCTCTTGTTTTATTGGAAAACTGAGATAGAGGGTTTCTCTGACGAGAGATGTATGAGAGTGATTCCCAATACAAGAGGGGCTAATTTTCGGTGTGACCACCAGGAACTGGCTTAGAATGAGCTTCTTCTCTGTTCCTTTCTTTGATTGCCGGTCACTGCCGCCGGACTTCGTCGTGTCGATCTCTAACTCGATCTTCCTGTTCTTCTCCAGTTATCTGCCTATATACTTCACTGACCCACTGGGGTTAGGAGAAAGGGGGGGGGGGGTGATGAGGGCTTATCAATTAAGCCTCGCTCCTCTAACGACTCTTCTCCGAGCGTCTTTCACTTAGCGCTAACGGGATCTTCTGGCTTTTGGTCGCAGCTCCTATAATTTTGTCAATTACGCGAAACTCGATCCTAAATCTTAGGGGAAATAGTGCCTGTTTAAACACTGTTATTGCACCTGGTCTCCTCCCCCTCGTATTGTTATGTTCGCTGGCAAATAAATCTGTTAATTCGTACTTCTCTTGGTTTGAGGAGGCGTGTGGCAGCCAGTGGGTCGAGGGGAGAGGGGGGTAGGGTAAGTAATCGGGTTTCGACTTCCCTACAATTTCCTTGAAGGAGGTTCACTCCTTCACCGAATAACATGGAAGCAAGAAAAAAGCTATGGTGAAATAGCTTCACTATCCGGCATTATGGTTTAGCTATGACGATTGACTTCGATGTCTATGAGGAAAGGCCCTATATTAAAGACAACAGACATCAAAGAAGAGCAAACAACATTCCATATCTCATCGTCAGCTTCATTGCTGAGACAGAGTTCTTCGGCAAGAAGAAGGAGTTCCTATCAAGAGATATCAACAAACAGCGACTGATCCAGATGTTAAGTGAAGCATTGGAAGAAAGAGATTGCACCGTGATCAATAAACTCGGAGATGCTAATGTAGATATAGTAAACGCTGCAGTCAATGCATCTCATCTATACACCACCACACTTATTGGAGAAGATACTACTGATCTCCTGGTCTTACTCCTTTACTATGCACAAGGAGGTAATAAGCGTCTTTATATGAGATCAGATAAGTCCAAAGCTGATAGTAGCTTTAAAGTGTATGACATCAACTAGTTAAAAGAAATCCTTGGACCTGACATGTTTTCTTAGTTGATGTTCATCCACGCTGTGACACAACTTCACTGATTTTTGGCATTGGCAAGAAATTTGTGAAAGGAGACCCTGTCCTTCAGTCTTTTGCCAACGCATTTACTGTCCTAAACCAGACTCTAGAAGTGATAGATGGATTTTGATCCCAAGTAATGGCTCTCCCCTTTGGTGGAAAGTGCACAGATTCCTTTGCGATAATGCGATAGAACATCTTCAACAAGAAGTTCATTTCAGCTTCATCACCTGTAACACCTGAACGGCTGCCATCAACTAAGTCCGTCACAAAACTTCACTGCTGAAGTGCATACTACCAGATCATGGTTTGGATGCGAAAAGAAGAGGGCATGGATGCTATGAACTGGGACTGTAACCTACTAGATTAGAGATTCATCCCACTTATGACAAACAACAACGCTGCTCCAGACAGACTCTTAAAGGTGATTCATTGCAACTGCTCCACTGGCTGCAAGACACTCAGCTGCTCTTTTAGATGATATGGATTACCATGCACTATGGTCTGTGGACTATGTCAACTTGATGATTGTGATAATCCGCATAACAAGTTTCTTTCAGAGGAGTCAGAGGATGATGATACATAGTGCCCATAATGGACTGTAAAATCTGTCAATGTATACTTCTTGTTCATCATCCTTTACTACATTACATGTGACAATGATGGTATTCATTTTCAATAAAAAAGTTAAATTTATTGTTGTTTTCATGTTATTTAACCTGCTAAACCCCAAGGCCATTTTCGCCTAAAACGCATACCAACATTGAAATTAGTGCTGCTCCAAGACTAAAGCACCTATTGACTTACTTTTTTCCCCTGAAATTAGTTAACCCCTGGGAGATTGTTGAAGTGGTGTCAGACATCAATTGGGTAACACTCAAGTTTTCTGCTATGACAAAATATACAGAAAATTGACTTATGATGTCACATTGGGACGCCATCTTGGATTTGGCAATAAGTAATCAACTTACAGTAATGAAACTGATTCAATCACATGCCTTTACCTCTAAAATATATGGTTCGACACCAAAACCACCTTTCTAGGTTGAATAGTTATTGAAATATACATTTTAAACTCCTGGCAGCCATTTTGCACACCATCTTAAAAATTATGCCTTTCCTAAAACTAGATTTCCTTAGATTTTTAGTATGTAAATAAGCATGCCCGAGTATCATAATTCATTGAAAAATCTTTTAAAGCAATTTGTTCAGGGTCAAACTTATATTGACCGGTCTATTAACAAAATCTGCATTCCAGAAATACTGCTACCCATTTACCCATATATATATATATATATATATATATATATATATATATATATATATATATATATATATATATATATATATATATATATATATAGAGAGAGAGAGAGAGAGAGAGAGAGAGAGAGAGAGAGAGAGAAAGAGAGAGAGAGAGAGAGAGAGATGCAACAAAGCCCACAGGGAAAATTAATATGAGGATTCCAAGTACTTTCGAACTTTATTTCGTGTTCTTTATCAAGGAATAACAAAAGTATTGAAAATTGTAATATTTATAAGGATGATACAGAGGAGAGGGTAAAACCAATCAACAACATGAATTAATAGGAAATGAAAACCTTAGGAGGAGCAGAGATAATTACAAACTAAGATCATTAAATCAGGTAAATTCAAAAGACTAAATGTTGACAAGAGGATTAAAATACCGTCTAGGCAATTAAGGAGGGAGAGAATCTTAACACGAGATTAACCTCAGGAGTCAGGATCTAAAAACCAAGGTAGAATAAGTACAAATGTTCGAAAGACTTGACTCAAATGAAAATAAATAAACAAGCACAAACCTAAGGCTACATAAATGCACAAAAAATCAAATTAAATAGTTTATTAAGATTAATATAAATATTTAGTCTCAAATTAAAGGTTTTGGCAGTGCATTGTGAATATAATTTAAAAAATAACCATCGAGTTTATATAAGCCAGGATTTAAATTAAAATTTAGGAATTTACTAATGTCGTGGGTTAGCTTAGATTATATATATATATATATATATATATATATATATATATATATATATATATATATATATATATATATATATATATATATATATATATATATATATATATATGCGGTCAAAAGGCTATTTTTTTGGCAAATCAGTCTTCCCCAAAGCCTTCGGAAGGAGCTCTTCTCACATACACGAAAAGGTTGAACTTAAAATAGTCGTTTAAGTGCAACCTTTTCGTGTATGTGAGAAGAGCTCCTTCCGAAGGCTTTGAGGAAGACTGGTTTGCCAAAAAATAGCCTTTTAACTGCATAATTAATTGCGTTACTGCAATCATTTTCTTAATATATATATATATATATATATATATATATATATATATATATATATATATATATATATATATATATATATATTTATTTGTTTTATTATGGTTAATAAACCAAATAAACTTTGACTTGAGGCGTAGTTTCGTGCCTCGGTGATCGCTTGAGGATAGTTCCATAAGAGTGCTAAACTTTATTTTATTCTAGGGAATGAATAAAAGGGGTTTCTTTCTTGACTTTATCAAATATTGCACTTTAACTAGTTCGAGGATAATCAAAACAGAGCTTTTACTAAAAAAATATACTTTAATCCAATAAACTACTTTTTATGCACGGGGACATAAACAACAGGATTATTCTTTACTTACATAGGGTAATGGAGATTAATACCCGATTCGAGTTAGAATATCTTCGTGGATTTTGTTCCTGAGATGAGTAGCTCGAATAGTTTGCAGGTTGCTTCCAAGATGGGGACACTCCGGCCTAAAGGTGGACGAGTGACGTCACACGGAATTTCGAGTTTGGTGTAAGACAATCAAATCAAAGACGCCGATGAGGCGGGTTGGTTTTTGGACGTTTATGACCTTGAAAAGGTTTCCTTCAAAAGAGGTTATATGTTTATATTCTTTTCTAGCGATTTGGGTCTCGCTTATAGAGTTTCTATTTTGGATGTGAAATCTATCTAGTTTGGAGTTGTCAAACTCAGCTAGAATAAGATTTGGAGTCCTCAAGCTGTGTAGATTGATACTCAACAATCTTGGGGCTCGAACGGCGCCGAGCTTCCTTGGTACAATCTGGTATTGTACAAGGACTGCAAGTTCTCTTCAACTTGCAATAACTTTGTACCGGTGATTTTTTAATTTTCTTGTCGGCCTCGAAAAATCTTCTGTCAACCGGTCACTTTCTTGTCTCTTCGGTGGGAACGAACAAAAAGCCTCGTTTCCTCGTGTCAGCCTGTTTTATACCTCAATTAACCCTACGGGGTAAATGGAGGTGTTGGGGACTCAAGGATGGGACGTAACTGGAGTTTTCCCTTCTTGTGTCTATTGTTTTTCTACTCGGCATTTTGAACTTAGGGGAGCACGTAATACGAAATTGGCAGATTGCACTTATCAAAGGATTGTTTATAAGTGCACCCTCGAAGGGCCTGCCTTTTGAGCTGAGGTCAGGAATCTGTCTCCTAAAATTCACCATTTTGACCGTTCTCCACAGTTACCGGAGAACATCGGAGGGGCAAAGCTAAACCCAGATGTCTTTTGTTATTATTACCTTAGCTCTCCTCACCAAGAGGGAGGCCTCGATACATATATACACTTGCTGGTTCACAACATTTTTTGCTCAACTCTTATACCTCTACAACTAATAAAGGTTGATTCGATGATATTGTGATTAAGATATGACATATGAACATAAAAAGAGCTGCTTTCCTCCCTACGACGGACATTATATTTATGCTGAGAAATTCGTATTTTTAAACATTTACCTGATTGGGCGAAGTAATATTTAGAGCAATCGATACATTTTACGCAATATACATTACTAATAGGAGAAGGGTCTTTCTTGACTAATAGTTTAGAGATTGTATTATTATAGTTAAATACTACACAAATGCCTAGAGATTTTAAAATATGAGGGAGAGAAGCAAAGGATGGATTAATAAGAAGTACAAGAGTATTCTTGTTATTAAAAAGCGCGCGAGGTTCAAAACGATTAAAAGACTTTTAGCTAACTGAAGGCATTTATCAAGGGAATGAAAAGGATAGCAAAGTTTATGGCCGATGTCAAAAATTTTTGGAAACTTCAGAGTCAAAAATTTCGGGACTAACTATACGAAGTGGACGGAGAAACATTGATATGATCCCATATCCTTAAGGATTCTTGAATCCATGTATATTAAATACCTTTCTCCTTCCTTAAATTCCGATTCTTCTGCTCACCCACTACTTCTACTCTAAACAAAACTATTACCAACCTAATAACCTTCTCTTTCTTTTTACGCTCCTTGCCCTTTGTCCCCAGTTATCCTGTAACGGCTGATTGTTTAAGGTTGGTTTATCCGAATGTGTTTCCTGTTTCCCCAATCGTTAATTTTTAACTCGCAATATAATAATCCCAAAATATCAATTACCTGTAAATTTCTCGCTATCCTTCCTTAATAAGCATTTAATACATTCCATAAATTCATTATTTTGATTATCTGTTTAACTCTAACTTAAATTGTTTTCCACGAATTGTATTTCCAGTACCCGAAGATGGGTGAAAAGTTCACCCGAAACGTTGTATCAAGAAAATGAAATGAATTTCCCTCTATACGTCCTTTCGTTCATCCTTCAAATTTTATATATATATATATATATATATATATATATATATATATATATATATATATATATATATATATATATATATATATATATATCGCGGAATACTTGTAGCTCAGGATACATGTTGAAGGAAAAATAAGCATGACTGAGCTTTCGTGGGTTTATTTCCGAGGTTTTAGACCCAAGGTAGGGCGTTCTTTAGAGAAGTGCAGTGTGGAGTCCAACAGCGGAATGGTTTCAGGGAATGGGATAGGGATAGAAATATAAAAAAGTGGTTAATATGTAGGAGTAAATCAATAAATCTTTCTATAGAAAGAGAAAAAGAGTGATTCCTGATGATATACAGGAGATCGTTTAGTCGAAAAGGAGCGGTTCGGAAATCACTTATGAGGGAAGAGGAGGTTAAAAGGACGGTGTCTATACACCGGTGCGTTGTGTTAATAGAGATGTCGTGTTGCTAGAATGTTATGTACATTACTGGGTTGACGGGAGGAGAAGCAGGCTTGACAGGCGCCAGCATTCATGGAAAACGCTGTTAGGTTATTTGTGTATTGGTATGGGTTCGTGATAGTCACTTGCCGCTGGGTACGTAGGTTCCCTCGCAGCATTGTGCTTGTGAATGCGTGTGTATATGGGGTCTCTTACGAGTTTTTCCAGCTGTCTGGTCAGTCACGTGTGCTTGTAGGTGTTTAGCTGAACGACCCTGTTGTTTTGCTGTAGTGTGGATATTATAGTATACATCGGAGGGCGACAGGTGCGTTTCAGAGCAGAGTTCTGGATACGCTGTGCTTCCTTCTTGTGTGACTCACATGTTAAGGGTGTTCAAATAACTTGGCCCGGTTTTAAATGTGAGTTAAGTTTAAGCGTCTAATGATTTTTTTCTTTTTCTTTCAGATTCAACAACTTCAGTCTTTGGCAATTTCAACCATGGAAAGATTAACAATCGAACAACGTGTTAAAGTTATCGAAGCCTATTATGAAAATGGACGTTCAAACAAAAACGCATTTCGGGCACTTCACGATATTTTAGTCAACATAATCGACCAACCGAGAGTGCAATTGGGAAAATTGTTCGTAAATTCAAACAAACGGGGTCGGTGGCAGATATGAAAACGCCATTGCGTGCTCGTTTACGCCGTTCAGCTGAAAACATTGCTACAGTGCGCGAGAATGTGGCCGAAGATCTAGACATCTCTATTCACCATCGCGCGCAGGAATTGAACCTCTCCACAACAACGTTACATTGAATTTTGACAAAAGATTTGTCTCTACACGCTTACAAAATTCAATTGACACAAGAACTGAAGACTGCTGACCATTTGAAGCGCCGTACATTTCTCAATTGGGTGCAGAGCAAAGACAAGCCGATGATGATTTTTCAAAAAAATCATCTTTAGTGATGAAGCCCATTTTCATCTTGGGCTGATGAAAATCCCAGGAAGATTGTTGAAAAGCCACTGCATCCACAAAAGGCCACTGTTTGGTGTGCAATTTTTGCTAGCGGAATCATTGGGCCGTATTTCTTCGAAAATGATGGCGGGAATTCTGTTACGGTGACAGGAGAACGATACCGTGCCATGAAAACCAGCTTTTTATGGCCTGAATTGAATTCTATGGATGTCGAAGATTTGTGGTTTAAAAGGACGGCGCCACATGCAACACAGCCAATGCAACAATGGCTTTACTGAATGAGAAGTTTCCAGGTCGCATCATCTCTCGAAACAGCGAGGTCAATTGGCCACCACGATCGTGTGACTTGACGCCTTTAGATTTCTTCCTTTGGGGTCATCTCAAAAGTAAGGTCTATGCGAACAAGCTAACAACAATTCAACAGCTGAAGGGTGAGATAATAAGGCATATTGGTGAGATCGAGAAGCAATTATGCAGAGACGTCATCAAATATTTTGACCATCGAGTGGAGGTGTGCCGCCGAAGCCTTAGCGGACATTTAGGCGATATTATTTTTCGCGCATAATTGCCATGACTCAACCGACATGATCAAATAGTGAAATCAATTAATTTTCACAAATAACACTGTTTTATTTACTGCTAACTTCGATCCGTCTTAATGGAACACCCTTTAGAAGTTTGATTTGAGCGTAAGTTAAGAGATGTCTAACAAGGGTCTTGTATAATTGTAACCGTAGTTTTTTGCTCGTAGGGTAAAATCTGCGCAGTTTCTTGTTTGTATTTTGCGCTCTTGTCTACATGATGGCTTGGTGCGTGTGGAATCTTAGGAACTTGACGAACATATCCCCTAATATTTTCGTGTTGGATGTGTAAGCGAGTCTCGTTTGGTTCGGATATCGATGTCTGTTATGTGGCAATAGATTTTATGTTGTGCATGTAGTGATCGCTGGCGCCGAAGAGTGTCACTTGTGTCTTCTGCGGAATTGTGGCAATGAGCCACTCGTCCTCATACTCTGTTTTAACATCCAGTATCCGTTGTGCAAGGCGTGCGATCGTGTCAGGTCCGCGTCCGCAGAGGAGAATTGTCTCGTCGTTGGCATAGAACAGTATGTATGTGTGTCCGTAGTCTTTTAGTGGGCGTGGAGTGACGTTAGTATCAATAATGTAGAGTGTCGGTGCAAGGACGCTACCCTGGGGTACTCCAGCGCGTGGCGTGAATGGGCGTGATGTTGTGTTGTTTTATTTTATAAGACACCTCCGGTCTGCTAGATAATTTGAGAGAAGTCTTCTCGTACAGAGATAGAGCTATGTATTGTTAGAGAGTTTCCAACGGAGTCCCTCGTGTCACACTTTATCGAAGGCTTTCTCCACATCCTTGCAGATGGAAAGTGCCTTTTGGATGTAATCGTGAACGATGGTCACGACCACCTGCGTGGACCGTCTCCTCCTGAAGCCATATTGGCAAGGGGAGAACCAGTTCGTATCTTCAAGGAAATCACGCAGGTGGCCGTTCACCATACGCTAGAATATTTTTCCTAAGTGCTCTAACAGAGCAATAGGCCTGTACTTGTTTTGGTGCGTGGGATCTTTGTCTCTCTTGTGAAGTAGGATGCTGTGCGAGGTTTTGAATGCATGTGGAAAGTGACCGAAGGCAAGTGAGGCATTGGAAATGTATGTCAATGTGTGGTAGATTGTCTTGGGAAGATGGTATATTAAGGTGGCGGGAATGCCGGAGGGGCCAGGGGCACGTTTTGGTGTCAATTTTATGTAATATTTTGTTTCTTCGACGGTGATAGGAGTGATGAGTATGGTTGTACTGTCGAGCACATCTAATTGTATCAGAAGGCCGGGTTCCAGCTCAACAGCGTGAAGTCAGCACCACTCTTGTACTCCTTGGAAGTGCTCTTGTGCATGTGGCTTTGGATGGTTTTGTGTGTGTACCTTGTCCAATGGGACCTGAAGTCGTCGAGGATGTCGTTAGTGTAGGTGAGTGTTTGGTTGCTGCTGGTAAGGGTGATTGGCTTCTCTGGCTCCAAGCCGAGCATAACCCGTATGGGCCGCCAGAAGAAGGAAGGGGTAGCACTGCGGGCATCGTCTGCGATACGGAGTGTTATCTGTTTTGTGTCTACTGAACTCCGCCCAGTTCGTGTTTTTGTAGTCGAAAAGCGGGTGGGTGGGTATCAGAGGGGCGGGCCTTAGCTCGTGAGTGTGGGCCCGACACCACTCCTAGACTCTCTGGAAGTGCTCTTGCGCCTGTGGTTTGGGTGAGTTGTGTGTCCGTACTGTGTCCCAGTGGGACCTAAATGCGTCGAGGATGACGTTGGTGTCTGTGAGTGTTTGGTTACTTACTTGGAAGGTGATGAGTTTTGTTACTACCACTACTTCTCAAATTAACGTAGCTCTTTTTTATGTTTTAAATTGCTTAGACGATGCCGCAATTGAACCATTTCGGCTGAGCAGATTTTTAATTCACCTTTGTTAGGGAACTAACCTGGACTGCAGGTTCGTAGACAGTTGAAGTTCGCGCCTTGCGCTAATCAGTTTTGTAAGCAACAACGCGAGAGGAACTGCAGCACGGGTCGCGTGGTAATAAGACTGTTCAGTGGTTGCTACCGCCCAGTCTTTCACCCACGCTCAGTCTAAAGACCATGTAATCATCGGTGGTGAACACCAAGTCCAACAAGTTCTCACCTCTCGTCGGCTCTTCGACCCACTATGTCAAAGTTATTGTCAGCGAAGTCGATGAGTCTTGCCCCCTCTCCGTGGCGCCATTATCATCCTAGTCAACTCCACGGCAGTTGAAATCGCCCATAATCAGGTTTAGGCAATTTTCCACCAACTCGCCTAGTTTAGCGTACAGGTTCGAGTCCGCTTCTTCGGTGTGCCTTTGCGGCCTATATACCAGCACGAGTCGGTATGGGAGCTGCCAAGATTTAAGTCTGCTCCTAGAATCTTGGAGACACTTTTGAAATTGCAATCAACCGTGGGAAAGCAGTTATTGGCGTATAACAATACTCCGCCACCTTATCGATTGGGTATATCACGGTGGAACATCGTGTAACCAGGAATCATATACTCACCCTCGAAATCTCGAGTGTCAGTGCAAAGCCAGGTTTCTATGATGGCAACTACGTCTATTCGGCTGTCACAGGACAATACGACCACAAGATCATCCCACTTGTTTCGTATTGACCTGGCGTTGAAGACTAAGCATTTAAGAGGAAGCGGGCTATTCCACACGTCCCTACCCTTGAGCGTTTCGCTGCGGTATGGTCGAGTTGTTGTACCTTGATGCGGGAACAGCACCTCAAGCGACACCTGAGTTGCAGAGACCTTCCCCGTGGGGAGCGGGATCTTCTTAGCCACTAGAAGGCTCCGTATTCCCTCCGGTTTGAGATAAAGCATGTCGGCCAGAACGGGTGCACCGACGTTTATCTCCCTAAGCTCCAACCCTGCCCTCCTCTTATGGGAGCTTGGTTCCTCCTCGGCGGCGGAGTTCTATTTACTCCCCCGACTCAAGGTGCGTTGGGTTTATCAATGACGGGGGCCCCCACGTCCACCACTTTTTATTTTACCCCTGTTCTATTCCCCAGGCGTTTGAACAATACTGCTCGTGCCGCCCTCATCTCTCAGAAGGCGTTCCGGTTGATGAGATCGGATAAAGCCCTCTAACTTTGACTGAGGTGGACAGCATCCGTTGCGTACAGGTGGTCACATGCAAAAAACTGATCAAACCTATTCAGGAACTTGACGCCTATCATTGCACATAAGTGCCTTAATCTTTCATTGCTACCCAGAAGTTTGCTAGTTGCATTGACATTCGCAAACTTTTGGGGTAAAATCCCTACTTAGCATTGCATTCATCGGGATGGCTTCAGTGTTACCCACACTTCCTTCTCGAAGGAAGAGATCGTTCCCAGTCACCACCAAGACGAGTAGTGAGTTCCTTGAACGAAACTTCACCTTCTCGACCTCCCTCCCGAGTGGCTCGTTGCCCCGACCCGGAGAGCATTGGACCTCCCATCGGTATCTATAACCTTCTCCAAGGTGGCTCTCTAGGCCTATGGCTTGAAATAGAGAGAGAGAGAGAAGATGGAGGTTTAAAGGGTGAGATGTAGAGAGGGAGGATTTAAAGAAAGGAAGATGGAGAGAGAGAGTGGTTGAGGTAGAAGGGGGAGAGAAAATGAATAATAGAGAAAGTAACAAGGAGTAAAAAGGAAATAAAGTACCCTAGAAGACCTTACGGTCCATTCAAAGAGGGTACCTTTGCACTAGCAGTCGAGCGGGCACATCTCTGTTCAAATGCTTTATGTCCGTAAACAGCCACTTTTCAAGACCCTATCTAGTCTTGACTTTAACAGGTCAACAGATTCCCTATTGACAACTTCCACTGGAAGTGCGTTCCAACTACCGCAGATACTGTACGTGAAAAGTTTTCCACACAGATCGCGGTTGTAACGCTTTAGTTCAAGTTTAAAGCCGTGATTTCTTGTTCTGCTCTCAACAAGTGTGAAAATATCCCTGTAGTCAACACTGTCGAAACCTCGAAGTATTTTGAAAACTTTGATGAGCTGACCAGGCAGTCTACGGGTTTCCAACGAGAACAGATCTAATTCCCTTAATCTATCTTCATAACTTTTATGGCTGATAGAGGGAATCAGTTTGGTTGACCTAGCTTGCACGCGTCCCAATCTCACGGTGTCCTTTCAAAATGAAGGACTCCAAAATTGTACGGCATACTTTAGGTGCGGTTGGACAAGTGAGTTGTATAAACACAGTACAATCTCCTTGTTCCGATATCCAAACTAGCGCTTTATGTAGCCAAGCATCCTTTGGGCCTTTTTATCCGCCTCAATGCACTGGTTCGAGAACTTGAGGTCACTAGTGATTGTTACACCCAAGTCCTTCTCAGTGTTGGTGGATTCAAGAGCAGTGCCCTTAAGGATATAGGGTAATTGGTGATTTCGGTGGCCGATATGCATCACTTTGCATTTGTTCACGTTAAAAGGCATTTACCACGTGTCCAACCACTCCCCAATCTTCCGAAGATCTTCCTGCAGGCGGGCAGTATTTCCATCCTTTGCAACGTTCATACCAAGCTTGGTATTATCGGCAAATTTGGAAATCTTGGCAACCATGTCACCGTCCATGTCGTTGACGTAGATGATGAATAGTAGTTGTCCAAGGACAGAACTTTGAGGCACCCCGCTAGTAACGGGCACCCACTCAGAAGCCTGTCCATTCAGCACCACCCGTTGCCGTCTGCCACTTAGCCAGTTCTCTATCCAATCGGCTACTTTTCCGTCTATGCCCAGCGCTTGCACTTTCCGGAGAAGGCGGCGGTGTGGTACCTTATCAAAGGCTTTCTGAAAGTCTAAGTACACCACATCCACCGCCTTGTCCTAATCGTGATCACTGAAGACGAAGTGGAAGAATTCCACAAGGTTCGTCAGGGATGACCGTTGCCTTCGGAAGCCGTGCTGGGAACTCCTCAGTAGCAGGTTTAACTCTAAATACGACGTCATTTTGTCCACTATCATGCTTTCCATGAGTTTACCGACTGTCAAAGTCAGACTGATAGGTCGGTAGTTCGACGGTTGGCTACGGTCTCTTTTCTTGAAGATAGGAGTCACCTCTGCTTCACGCCATTCTTTAGGGACGCATTCGGTCCGGATTGACATGTTGAATATTGTGCTCAAGTGTCGTGACACTTGATCGCACACTTCTTTCAACACTTTAGATAGAAACCCATCCGGGCCAGGATCTGTTTTTCTTCTATTTTTAGTTCTTCTTTTGTTTCAACTTTATTCTTTTTCTTTATTTTCTTCTTTTTTCCTTTTTTTTTTTTTTTTCTCTCTCGCCTCAGCTAGCTTAGCCTGAGATGATGCCAGAATCTCTACTTGGGTTGGGTACCAGGTTATTTCGACACGTCAGTGGGCGGCGCTTCTTCTAGGCATCGAATCTTAGCGGCGTTAAGAGCTTCGAGTTTCTCCAACTTTCTCTCAAGAATTTGAGCTCTCTCTCTTTGAGGCTCTATAGAGGTCTTTTAGTTTCTCCACCTCTCGCGTCAATATGCAAGTAGTGCAGATACTTTCAGGGCTGCATTTTTAGTAATAACCCTCCGGAGGGTCAACGCACCACCTTTCTAACTAGCATGTTGCACAGTTATGTTTTAGACGAACGGGTCCTTTTTTGCTTGTCATTTTGAGCGCTTCCTCTCTCTCTCTCTGAAAACTCGTGACTAATCAATGATAATAAAGGGGGGTTGTGAGTTCTCCCCACGTGAGTTGCTCCCGCCTATCGATGTAAGAGGTTTAGAATCTTTCAGAAGGCACGCTCCATGTGCTGCTGTTCGTCGGACCAAGTCGTCAAACCTCGGCGTGCCGTGGCTACCAACCAAGCAGCACTGATGGTCCCCGAAGAGGCCATCGATTTCTCACCAGGTGAACAACGGAGCACCCTCCGTACTAAACTCTTAATAGTTCCCTTCAAGACGGCTAGGATCTCCGAGTATCTTTCAATGGATATCCCGCCCCACCAAGAGACTCGACCCAAGGCTTTTTATTGGCCTGGCAACCAACCCGGGAACAAAGGGCCGTCACCTCGGACCGATGCTACCAGAGGAACCCGTCAACGGTCACTGGAAATGGTCAATAATTATGCGCCAGGAAAGGGGTTAACGAGGCACTACATTCATCCCATTCATCGTACCCCAACGCCTAGGACACCTCTAGTCCTAGTCTCTCGCAACCAGTGAGCGTCGATTGGCGTTGTTTATAGAGGTTCCAAAGCCTCTCTTCTGACGCGTAAGGTAGCTGCCAGGTCCTTATATGTAGATAGAGGGAAAAAAGGGAAAGAGTGACATGATAGGAGTAGGCTTTTTTTCTTTCTTTTTGTATAAGTGGGAGAGATAGGATAAAAGTAAAAGAGGAGAAGGATAGAGTAGAAAAAAAGAATGACGCACATAGTCTAGAACCTCGTTTCCGACCAAATCGACAAGGGAAGCCCAACATGGGGTACCCAAAAGAGAGGTACCCCCGCCGACATAGCTCGAAAAGTCAAAGGTACACACAAGCTCTCTTCCCGTGACAAGGGGGCGTCATCTCTCCCTCTATTTTCTCAGAGAAAGAGAGAGAAAGAGAGAGAAAGAGAGAGAGAGAGGGAGAAAGAAAAAGAGGAAGGAAATGAGATAGCTAGAGAAGAAGAAAGGGAGAGTTTGATATATATATATATATATATATATATATATATATATATATATATATATATATATATATAGAGAGAGAGAGAGAGAGAGAGAGAGAGAGAGAACGAGAGAGAGAGAGAGAGGAGGTGAGTGAGTTAGTAAGAGATAGGGAGATACAGAGAGAGAGACAAAGGGTGGAAGAGGGTGGGACAGAGATAGATATAAAGAAAATATTTTGAGAGAAACGGGTTAATTATCTCATGATTATGTTCAAAATATTAAAATATTTTGTTGTTATATATATATATATATATATATATATATATATATATATATATATATATATATATATATATATATATATATATATATATATATATAATATTGAGGATAAATCCCAGAGCCACGAGAAACGGATGTAGCATCTATAAATTTTTCACTACGTTTCGAAAACTACAAGTTTTCATCTTCAGGCTAGAATAAGTTTACAAAGTTAATATGTATGAAGAAAACTTGAAAAGGCCAACAAAACATTATTTTAAAAGGTGACCAATTACAAAATATCAGTAAGAAGTACTATAAGTTAAATTAAATATGACTTGGCAACAGTTAAATTTGCTTTAAGACTGACTCAAAAATTAGTTAATAAATTTAAGGATTATTACAGAAATTAATTACAAACTATAAGAGAAATTGACCTGGCATTATTTAAAGATAAGAAATTTAAACTTTGTTTTTAATTTTGTAAAGACTGTAAGAGTTAAAAAAACATTTAATATAAAAACGGTAAATTTGGTTACTTACGAAAGCGGAGCCATCCTAGAGAGTGGATGATGGGTTTAACAAGGGGCTAGTATTTATAGGTTACAGTGACGCTTGGTTTATTAAAAGGCAAACCAACTAACAAACTGCAGTTAAAATTAATTAATTAATAATGATATTGCACTTAAATCTTCATTGTAGTGTTTTATATATAGAGATTCGAGGGTTCTTAGGCAATGTTTGTTGTTGTTAAAGGCTAATACTTTAAAATTCTCAATAGAAATGTCAGTTTTACAGCTTATGGTGTGTTCCCTAATATATGACTTTTCCTTTCTATTTAATATTTTGTTTGTGCGCCAACTAATCCCCATATGAGCAGAGAACCTAGCTCCAAGAGACCTAACAGTGCTACCAATGTAAGAGGCTCCAGTACAACTGGGACATTTAAATAAATAGACATTATCACTGCGGAACTCCAAAGAGATAGGATCTTTACTGTTAAAGAAACTTCCTATCGATAGTTCGTTTATAAAAACTATTTGTGGGTTGATTTGGGGAAAATATCTTTTAAAAATGAATAGGATTTTTCTTTTAAAAGTATATATATATATAAATATATATATATATATATATATATATATATATATATATATATATATATATATATATATATATATATATAACTTACTCTCTCTACATCCATCTATCACTCTCTATCTCTCTGTCTCTGATTCACTCTCTCACTCTGTCCTTCCTTCACTCTTTTTCACCCTCACTCTCCGTTTCTCCATCTTATCTCATTCTTTACCTCTAGCCCTAACCCTCTCTCTCTCTCTCTCTCTCTCTCTCTCTCTCTCTCTCTCTCTCTCTACTTTTTTATCTCCATCTCGCCGTTATCATCTACCTTTCTCCCCTTTTATACTTATCTCTATATCCCTCTCTTTGTCTCCCTTTCCCCTTTTTCTATCACCCTTCCTATCTATCTCCCTCTCCCTCCTCCCCTTCCCTTTATCCCTTTCTCTCCTGCCTTTCTATCTCTTTCTATCCCTTTCTCTTTCTCTTTGCCTCTCCCTTCCCCCCCCTTCCTGTCTGCCCCTCTCTTCATCTTCCTTCCTCTCTCTCTCCCTCTCTCCCCACTCTCTACCTCCATCTCTCCCCTCCATCTCTCCCCTCCTCTCTCTCATTAACTCTCCCTCACTCCCCATACATATTCTCCTTCCACAGTTGCCGTTAGTGTCTGTGACTTCTGCGAACTCGAGAAGCGCCTGGGCGAGAGCATCGCTCAACTGAGAGAGGAGAACTCCCTCCTCAAAAGGGAGGTTCAACTCGTAAAAACAGAGAGGTGCAGATGCTCAGGCGAGAAGGCTTCCTACGTCCAAGAGCAGGATTCTTCTGTTGCAGGACTGGCTTAACGAGCCAAAAAGAAGAAAAGAAAGAAGAAAGAAGAGAAAGAAGAAAGAGAAAAAGAGAAAGTAGAAAGAGAAGAAGAGAAAGTAGAAAGAGAAGAAAAGAAAGTGGAAACAGAGGACGAGAAAGTTGAAGCAGAAGAAGAGAAACGAGAAACAGAAAACAATAAAACAAAAGAAGACAAGAAAAAGAATAAGAAGAAGAAAATGACGAAGAAGAAGAAAAATGTAGAGATAAAAGATGAAAGCGGAAAGTCGCTTCCGAAAGGGAAGACTAAATCGTCTGCAGACAAATGTGCAAGGGTCACCCTTATTGGTGATTATCAAGCACGAGGTCTGAAGCCCCTTCTAGCGGCCCGCCTTCGCACTTGTGTGAAGGTAAGCTGCCTGCCAGGATGGGGTAACCACCACATTAGAGTAGAGGGGAAGAAATTACAGATTTCTGAGAGCTCAGTCGTTGCTCTGATGGTCAGTAGCAACGGTCTCTACCTGAGAGGAGGTAGGATAGGCCCTACGGATAAAATCCTCCACACGGTCATGGGTGCCGTGGACGACTGCAGGCTGAAAACCCGAATGCGTGTTGTATTCGGGATGCTCCCGAGGAGAGGTCCAAAACGGATCGCTCATTCGATGAACGTCTGTTTGAACCGGCGCCTGGCAGATTTGTATACGGCAGAGGGGGTCTTTTTTGTGGACCCGTACCACACCTTTTATGGTAGGAATGATCTCTACCAAGGGGATGGGGTACGTCTTTCCTTTAAAGGAAAGGCCTTTCTGTCGAACATGATCCAGGATGTCATAGAGAGGACCCAAAGGAGTATCTTGCCCATAGTGAGGGCGGACGTACGCCAGTACGCCGGTGTCACTCCTGGAACGACCTTCTCAGAGGTAGCAAAGAGAAATGCCTCATCGCCGAAAAATAAACCAGGAAACGGAATAGCGTAGGGAGTCATACATTCTGGGACTCCCTCAAAGTTCTTCTGTTTAATGCGAGGTCGATCATGAACAAGTTTCTGGAACTGCGTGGCCTCGTAGCGACGGAAGAACCTGAAATGGTGGCCATAACAGAGTCGTGATTAAAAACATCAAGCCAAGATTTTGTAGGTGAATTCACGATTCCCGGTTACCAGCTCTTCCTGAAATATAGAACAGACAGAGAGGGTGGCGGTGTGATGTTGTATGTCAAGGATACTCTGAACTCGACGGAATGCAACGTCGCATCCGACCATGAACTACTAGGTCTTGACCTAGAGATAGGTCCTGTCAGATACAGGACCCCGGTGCTTTACAGACCCCCTGCCCAACTCTTAGAACAGGACAGGAGTTTGTACCAGCTGTTGGGTGAACTTGTAAAAGACAGAGTGTGTGTCACCATGGGTGACTTCAATACCCATATTGATGGGGAAACCAGAGAACCCTGTGGCGAGAACGCACTACTCCTGGAGTTTGCGATCAACGAGTCCCCTAACTCAATGGGTGAGAGAGCCAACGAGAGGAGACAATATCCTCGACTTGGTTCTCACCTCTGAGGATAACATCGTTGATGACCTCTGTGTTGGCGAAGAGCTCGGTGGCAGTGACCATCGACTAATTATATTTGTAGTCAAAGTCCCCAATGCAGAGCCTGCACCTAGTAAATCGAGGAAACTTGATTTGAGAAAAGCAAACTTTGCAGGTCTACGTGCTGGACTGAATGACGCGAGGCTAAAAGTGTGCGAGGCTGTTGAAGACTCGTGGAACAGTTTCAAAACCACATTCATGAGTCTTCAATCGATTTTCATCCCTCTTAAATGCCCCTGTCGATCTTCTGTTCAACTAAAGTGGTTTAATCGAGAAATCGGCTAACTGCTTAGGGAGAAGAGAAATGTGTACCGGCAATCGAAGATTTCGGGTAAGTTTGACGAGTACCGGAGGCTAGCCAGGAGAGTGAAGTCCAGAATAAGGGCGGCTAAGCGGTCTGAGGAACTCTGAGTTTCGAGACTGTAAAGAGAATCCCAAGGAGTTCTTTGGATATGTAAACAACCGTAAACCAATCCCTCGAACAATCGGCCCTTTGAGGAGTAAGGAGGGGACATTAAAGCACTCAGATGCAGAAAATGCTAACCTCCTCAACGACTACTTCTATTCAGTGTTTACTGAATAATGTGGTCCCATCCCCCAGACAACGGATTCCTACTAGGGGGAAAAACGAGAGGATATGGACTTGACCGAAGGAGAAATAGAAAAGAAGATCAGTGACCTAATGACGAATAAGTCACCTGCCTGGATGGGTTTCTACCTAAAGTGTTGAAAGAAGTGTGCGATCAAGTGTCAAAACACTTGAGCACAATTTTCAACATGTCAATCCGGGCTGAATGTGTTCCTAGAGACTGGCGTAAAGCGGAGGTGACTCCTATCTTCAAAAAAGGAGACCGTAGCCAACTGTCGAACTACCGACCTATCAGTCTGACTTTGATAGTCTGTAAACTCATGGAAAGCATCATGGTGGACAAAATGACGTCGCATTTAGAGTCAAACCTGCTACTGAGGAGTTCCCAGCACGGCTTCCGAAGGCAACGGTCATGCCTGACGAACCTTGTGGAATTCTTCCACTTCTTCTTCAATGAGCACGATTGGGACAAGGCGGTTGATGTGGTGAACTTAGACTCTCAGAAAGCATTTGATAAGGTACCACATCGCCGCCTTCTCTGGAAAGTGCAAGCGCTGGCCATGGAGGGAAAAGTAGCCGGTTGGATAGAGAGCTGGCTAAGTGGCAGACGGCAACGGGTGGTGCTGAATGGACAGGCTTCTGAGTGGGTGCCCGTTACTAGCGGGGTGCCTCAACGTTCTGTCCTTGGACAACTACTATTCATCATCTACGTCAACGACATAGACGGTGACATAGTTGCCAAGATTTCCAAATTTGCCGACGATACCAAGCTTGGTATGAAAGTTGCAAAGGATGGAAATACTGCTCGCCTGCAAGATGATATTCGGAAGATTGGGGAGTGGTCGGATACGTGGCAAATGCCTTTCAACGTGAACAAATGCAAAGTGATGCACATCAGCCACCGAAATCACCAATTACCCTATATCCTTAAGGGCACTGCTCTTGAATCCACCGACACTGAGAAGGACTTGGGTGTAACTATCACCAGTTACCTCAGGTTCTCGAAACAGTGTATTGAGGTGGAGAAGAAAGCCCAAAGGATGTTAGGGTATATAAAGCGACAGTTTGGATATCGGAACAAGGAGATAGTACTGTGTCTGTACAACTCCCTCGTCCGACCGCACCTGGAGTATGCCGTACAATTTGGGAGTCTTTCGTTTCGAAAGGACATCGCGAGATTGGTACGCGTGCAAGCCAGGGCAACCAAACTGATTCCCTCTATCAGACATAAAAGTTATGAAGATAGATTAAGGGAATTAGATCTGTTCTCGTTGGAAACCCGTAGACTGCGTGGTAAGCTCATCGAAGTTTTCAAAATACTTCAAGGGTTCGACAATGTTGATGTAAGGGTATCGTCACTCCCACGTTCTATCCCAGTGCAGACACGGGACGGTGACCGCAAAAATATCCGGGCCCAGGACCGTGGGCCAAACTCGTAACCACAGCACCTCGCCACTCGTCTCTATGAAAAGCCAAACGGTTTTAAACTACAAGATCTTCCCTACGAGAGTATATACAATTTCACCTCAAGTAAGAAATTGGAGACGCGTTTCTCTCAAGCTCGAAGTCAAGCGGGAGCCGAGGTAAGACTTGCTGAGAAAAACCGTTGAAATAAGAACCCTCCTGCGGCCAGTCCACAAGCCCCCCTCATACTCCTACCCCAGTGGGGTGACGAGGTATAAATAACAAACACTTGGGAAAAACGTGGTACAATACGTAAGTCTCCAGGCTACGAAATCCCCAAATTGAGGCCGGGCTACCAAGACTGGACAGGTAGAATACGTGAGTCACCAGGCTACGAAGTCCCCGATTATAGAAGCCGGGCTACCAAGACTGGACAGGTAGAATACGCGAGACTCCAGGCTACGAATTGCCCGGATCGAGGCCGGGCTACCAAGATTGGACAGATAGAATACGTGAGTTGCCAGACTACGAACTCCCCTGCAAAAGAGTCAGGGCTACCAAGGGGGCTAAGAAGCAGCTCATCCTTGAGCTAATCCCTGGTCAAACCGAACGTTAAGTTAACTTATTAAAGTTCAACTTACTCTCTTCAGAGAAACTCCTCATATCCTGGTGCATCCTAAAGCCCAGGGATATTCCTCGCCCTTGAAGAATTACGAAAAGAAGAGGAAAAAGGCTCCTCCCTCGAGCCCGTTACCCGGTGACCACACCAAACTCATAAGTTAACTTAGTTGAAGAACCAAGTTCAACTTATTCCCGTCAGAGAACCGCCCATCCTACTATATTGGTGTATCCCAAAACACCGAAATAGGCCTCGCCCTTGAGGAAGCCTGGAACTAAGAAGAAGCTCATCCTCGAGCTAGTTCCTGGTTACCAAACCTACCTTTAAGTTAACTTGTTCAAGTTCAACATATTCTCGTCAGAGAAACCCCCCTCTCCTCTATCCTCGCCCTTGAAGAAGACAACCCCCCCCCCGAGTACAGTCCTCGCCCATGAAGAATTACATAACGAAGGAGAAAAAGCTCTCCCTCGAGCCCGTTACCCGGTGGCCACACCGAACTCTAAGTTAACTTCGTTTAAGAACCAAGTTCAACTTACTCTCGCCAGAGAGACCCCGCCTAGTCTGGTGCCTCCTAAAGCACCGTGATTGTTCTCGCCCTTAACCCCCCCCCCATTGAATACAGTGTTGACCCCAGCTGCCACTCTCTCTCTCTCTCTCTCTCTCTCTCAATGTAGAGGGAGAGGTGACGCCCCCTTGTCGCGGGAAGAGAGCTTGTGTGTACCTTTGACTTTTCGAGCTATGTCGGCGGGGGTACCTCTTCTGGGTACCCCTGGTAGGGCTTCCCTTGTTGATTTGGTCGAAAACGAGATTCCAGACTAAGTGCGTCATTCCTTCCTTTTTTTTACTCTATCCTTCTCCTTTTTTACTTTCATTCTATCTCTCCCACTTTTACAAAAAGAAAAAAACAAAAAAAAAGCCTACTATCATGTCCCTGTTTCCCTTTTCTTCCTCTATCTACATATAAGGACCTGGCAGCTACCTCATGCGTCAGAAGAGAGGCTTTGGAACCTCTATAAACAACGCCAATCGACGCTCACTGGTTGCGAGAGACTAGGACTAGAGGTGTCCTAGGCGTTGGGGCACGATGAATGGGATGAGGGTAGTGCCCCGTTAACCCCTTCTCTGGCGCGTAATTATTGACCGTTCCCAGTGCCCGTTGACGGGTGCCTCTGGTAGCATCGGTCCGAGGTGACGGCCCTTTGTTCCCAGGTTGGTTGCCAGGCCAATAAAAAGCCTTGGGTCGAGTCTCTTGGTGGGGCGGGATATCCATTGAACGCTGCTCCGAGATCCTGGCCGTTGTGAAGGGAACTAGTAGGAGTTTAGTAAGGGGCGTGCTTCGTTGTTGTTCACCTGGTGACAAATCGATGGCCCCTTCGGGGACCGTCTGTGCTGCTTGGTTGGGAGCCACGGCACGCCGAGGCTTGACGACTCGGTCGGACGAACAGCAGCACATGGAGCGTGCCTTCTGAAAGATCCGAAACGTCTCCGATCGATAGGCGGGAGCGACTCACGCGGGGAGAACTCACCAACCCCCTTTTTTCTATTGATTGGTCACAAAGTTTTGAAAGAGAGAAAGTGTTTAAAATGACAGGGAAAAAAGGTCCAGCTGCACTTAAATATACATGTGCGATATGCCAGAAGGACAAATGGTGCGTGGACTTCCCGGAAGGATGTTTTTCGAAATGCCACCCGGGAAGTATATGCACCGACTGCATCCTTAAAGGAGAGATCCGAGAGGCAGTAGCATGCTGCAATGAACTCGAGGATCTCTTCACAACCTCTGAAGAAAAATCTAGGGCGCTGGAAAATAAAATACAGACCCTAGAAACGCAGCACGCGCTTCAGATTCGGCGTCTCGAGGAAAAAATCCTAGAGCTAGCCTCTAAACTAGAGGCCCAGTTGGCTCAAGCTCGAGACAAAAGTCCCACTGACTTGGGTGGTTCCGCCGATGCGACTCCAGCCCAAGGAGGTGAAACTGCATTGGCAGCCCCACTTCTGCCATGCGGAGCCAATGAGAAGAAGAAAAAGGACCTTAATGCTGCTCACCCCAGTGTAGAGGATTTGAGCGTTACTGGTACGCAAGGGAAAGTGGAAAGAAAAGAAGAGAAAAGAGAAACGGAAGAAGAGAAAACAAATAAAGACAAGAAAAATAAGATGAAGAAGAAAAAAAAAGAAAAATGTAGAGATACAAGAGGAAAGCGGCAAGTCGCTTCCGAGGGGGAAGAATAAGTCGCCTGCTGACAAATGTGCAAGAGTCACCCTTATTGGTGATTCTCAAACACGGGGCCTGCAGTCCCTGCTAGCGGCCCGCCTTCACACTAGTGTGAAGGTAAGCTGCCTGCCAGGATGTGGTAACCACCACATCAGAGTAGAGGCTGAGAAATCACAGATTTCTGAGAGCTCAGTCGTTGCTCTGATGGTCAGTGGAAACGACCTCTACCTGAGAGGAGGTAGGGTAGGCCCTACAGATAAAATCCTCCACACGGTCATGGTTGCCGTGGACGACTGTGGGCTGAAAACCCGCAAGCGTGTGGTAGTCGGGATGCTCCCGAGGAGAGGTCCAACACGGACCGCTCACTCGATGAATGTGTCTTTAAACCGGCGCCTGGCAGATTTGTGTACGGCAGAGGGGGTCTTTTTTGTGAACCCGTACCGCACCTTTTATGGTAGAAATGATCTCTACCAAAGGGATGGGGTACATCTTTCCTTTAAAGGAAAGGCCTTTCTGTCGAACATGATCCAGGATGTCGTAGAGAGGACCAAAAGGAGTATCCGGCCCAGAGTGAGGGCGGACGTACGCCAGTACGCCCGTGTCACTCCAGAAACGACCTTCTCAGAGGTCGCAAAAAGGGGTGCCTCGCCAACAAACAAGTCGGGAAACGAAAGAGCGTACGGAGTCCTACAGTCGGGGACTCCCTGAAAGTTCTTCTGTTTAATGCGAGGTCAATCAGGAACAAGTTTCCTGAGCTCCGTGGCCTCGTAGCGACGGAAGAACCCGAAATGGTAGCCATAACAGAATCGTGGATAAAAACGTCAAACCGAGACTTTGAAGGCGAATTCACGGTTCCTGGCTACCAACTCTTCCACAAAGATAGGCCAGACAGAGAGGGTGGCGGTGTAATGTTGTATGTCAAGGATACAATCAAATCTTCGAACTCCAACATTATATCCGATCACGAGCTCCTAGGCGTTGACCTAGAGATAGGTCCTGTCAGATACAGGACCCTGGTGCTTTACAGACCCCCTTCCCAACCCGTTGAGAAGGACAGGGAACTGTACCAGCTGCTGGGTGAGCTTGTTCAAAGCAAAGTGTGCATCGTTATGGGCGACTTCAACAGACAAGTTGACTGGGAAACCAGAGCAGCCTGTGGCGAGAGCGCGCTACTCCTGGAGTTCGCCAACAACGAGTTCCTCACTCAATGGGTCAGAGAACCGACGAGAGGAGACAATATCCTCGACTTGGTCTTCACCTCTGAGGATGATATCGTTGAGGATGTCTCTGTAGGCGAAGAGCTCGGTGGCAGTGATCACCAGCTAGTTAGATTTACCGTCAAGATCCCGAAGGTAAGGTCTGTTGCCAGTCAATCAAAGAAACTTGACTTGAGAAGAGCAGACTTTGCAAGCCTTCGAGCTGGGCTGACTGATGTAAGGCTAGCGGTATGCGAAGAGGTTGAGGATTCGTGGAACAATTTCAAAAATAAATTCATGAGTCTTCAATCAAGTTGCATCCCTCTGAAATGCCTCCGTCGGTCTTCTGTTCAACCAAAGTGGTTTAATCGAGAAATCGGCCAACTGCTTAGGGAGAAGAGAAATGCGTACCGGCGATCGAAGATCTCGGGTGCCTTTGACGAGTACCGGAGGCTAGCCAGGAGAGTGAAGTCCAGCATAAGGGCGGCTAAGCGTACTGAGGAACTCCGAGTGGCGAGACTCTGCAAGGAGAATCCCAAGGAGTTCTTCGGCTAAGTAAATAGCCGTAAACCAATCCATCGTAGGATTGGGCCCTTAGTGGACGAGGAGGGTGCATTAACTCAGTCAGATGCAGAAAATGCTAACCTTCTCAATGACTACTTCTCCTCAGTGTTTACTAAAGAGTGTGATCCCATCCCCCAGCCCACGGATTCCTACTCGGGGGAAAAGCTGGAGGCAATGGACTTCACCGAAGGAGAAATAAAGAAAAAGATCGCTGACCTAAAGACGAATAAGTCCCCTGGACCGGACGGGTTTCTCCCCAAGGTGTTGAAGGAAGTGTGCGATGAAGTATCACGACATCTGTGCGCTATCTTTAACATGTCAATCCGGACCGCATGCGTTCCTAGAGACTGGCGTGAGGCGGAGGTGACTCCGATCTTCAAGAAAGGAGCCCCCAGCCATCCGTCAAACTACCGACCTATCAGTCTGACTTCGATAGTCGGTAAACTCATGGAAAGCATCATGGTGGAGAAAATAACGTCGTATTTAGAGTCAAACCTGCTACTGAGGAGTTCCCAGCACGGCTTCCGAAGGCAACGGTCATGCCTGACGAACCTTGTGGAATTCTTCCACTTTGTGTTCAGTGAGCACGATCGGGACAAGGCGGTGGATGTGGTTTACTTAGACTTTCAGAAAGCCTTTGATAAGGTACCACACCGCCGCCTTCTCCGGAAAGTGCGAGCGCTGGGCATAGACGGAAAAGTAGCCGGCTGGATCGAGAACTGGCTAAGTGGCAGACGGCAACGGGTGGTGGTGAATGGACAGGCTTCTGAGTGGGTGCCCGTTACTAGCGGAGTGCCTCAAGGTTCTGTCCTGGGACCACTACTATTCATCATCTACGTCAACGACATGGACGGTGACATGGTTGCCAAGATTTCCAAATTTGCCGACGATACCAAGCTTGGTATGAACGTTGCAAAGGATGGAAATACTGCCCGCCTGCAGGAAGATCTTTGGAAGATTGGGGAGTGGTCGGACACGTGGCAAATGCCTTTCAACGTGAACAAATGCAAAGTAATGCATATCGGCCACAGAAATCCCAAATCTCATTATATCCTTAAGGGCACTGCTCTTGAATCGAGTGACACTGAGAAGGACTTGGGTGTTGCTATCACTAGCGACCTCAAGTTCTCGAAACAGTGCATCGAGGCAGAGAAGAAAGCCCAAAGGATGTTAGGCTACATAAAGCGCCAGTTTGGATACCGTAACAGGGAGATAGTACTTTGTCTGTACAACTCCCTGGTTCGGCCGCACCTGGAGTATGCCGTACAATTTTG
The DNA here is from genome assembly GCA_963969495.1 of Ceratothoa steindachneri. Taxonomy (NCBI): domain Eukaryota; kingdom Metazoa; phylum Arthropoda; class Malacostraca; order Isopoda; family Cymothoidae; genus Ceratothoa; species Ceratothoa steindachneri. Next base: position 222,400,400 of record OZ018317.1, read on the forward strand.
GAGTCCTTCGTTTCGAAAGGACATCGCAAGGTTGGAACGCGTACAAGCTAGGGCAACCAAACTGATTCCCTCTATCCGACATAAAAGTTATGAGGATAGACTAAGGGAATTAGATCTGTTCTCGTTGGAAATCCGTAGACTGCGTGGTCAGCTCATCGAAGTTTTCAAAATACTTCGAGGGTTCGACAATGTTGACTACCGGGATATTTTCACACTGAGTGAGAACAGAACGCGCAATCACGGCTTCAAACTTGAACTGAAGCGTTACAACCGCAATCTGTGTGGAAATTTTTTCACTTACAGTATCTGCGGTATGTGGAACGCACTTCCAGTGGAAGTTGTCAACAGTGAATCTGTTGACCAGTTCAAGTCAAGGCTAGACAAAGTCTTGAAAAGTGGCCGTTTAGGGACGCAAAACAATTGAGCAGCCATGTGCCCGCTCGATTGCTAGTCCAAAGGTACCCTCTTTGAATGGACCGTAAGGTCTCCTAGGGTACCTTCTTTCCTTGTAACTCCTTGTAACTTCCATCTGGCCGGTCGGCACGCGTCTTGGAGACAATAACATTCCCAAGGTAAAGTGCTCATCAAGTTCAAGGTCAGACGCAAACCCGTTCCAAGTTAGATGCGTCCAGTAATGGCAGTTAGCATTTTTTTTTTTTTTTTTAAATTGAAGTGAGCATCGAATTAGCCAATATTAGAGGGTCAAGTTAATTGAAGTAATTATTGTGTATTTTAAAATTCGGAGTATTTCTGTTTTTCATGTTTTGTGTTTGTGTAGTAAATTGCTAAATTTAAAATATAATCTTTATTTTGGGATAATTCCTGTGTGTTTCCTTATATCCTTACGTGTTGAAGCCTCAAATCCAATGGCCGATTTGAAATCTCCAGAGTGAATAACCATATGTTCCTTGGTCTTATGGGTCATTTCATGGCTCTAAATGGGTACAATTGAACTTTACTCCTTTTGACAAAAAAGCGACGCCTTAACCTGGTGCTTCGCCGCAGGTAAAAACAGTACTTTCCTTCACTGAATCTAAAATTGCGCTCTGGTTCTGTTCGTATATGAGGTGAGTTTCAGCCCCTGAAGCTCTATTATTTGATCAAAATAGTAAAACAATGACAAATGTGGATTAAATAAGTGATGCTTTGTAATTATAATCTATATGGTTGGCCAGAAAGTTCTGACTCACTTAGGAAGCGGAAGTTTGTTTACAGTTTTTATTCAAAGCCAACTGACTGGTATCTGGGACAGATTCGGATGATGGCTGATCACTCGAAGAAGATCCTATAGAATGATGGACTTTATTTTGAAGAATAAATGTTGATGTTGATTCATACATTTTTTTTTGTTTTCTTTCCGCTTCCTAAGTGAGTCAGGCTTTTCTGGGCAACATAATATTCTTAAAATTTTGGTGTAAAAATAAATATTTGAATCTTTTTCAATTCCAGAAATGGTTCTTTCCAAACAAAAGTGTGCAAACATTGTTGTTCTGCCCTAAATTGACTTAAAATGAAAAGAGATAGCTCCTAATGACTTTAAAAAAAATAATGACACTATCTTTTCGTAACAGTCAGCACCAATTGTGGAATTATAGCGGCATTTTTCTACACGATGGCGCATCTTATCACAAATCAAAAGCAATACCAAATTTCTTGGCTAAAAATAACATCGAACTTTTGTGACATTGACCCGCAAATCCGCTAGATTTGAACCAAATAAAAAATTTGTTGGCGGTAATCAAACTGGTGGTTGATAATCAGAAGCCATCCAATTGTGAGCAGTTGTGGGTGCTTATTAATAGAAATAAAGCGATATTAGTCAAGATATCATCGCAAATTGAATCCCTACCATCAACAAACGAATGGAAGCAGTCCTGAAGAACGAGATATTGTTCATATTGACTGCGCGCATCAATCGACTGTATTAATTAATGAAATGGGTTTGGGTCCTAAGTTGTTCTATATTTCACCTTGAAATTATGATACAAACGCACTAAAACAAAATATAACATTTATTTATTCTATTAATTTTCTTATATGAAAAATATAGTTATCTCAAAACTTTTGAGCTTGTTTGTACATACATCTTAGTGATGCGCGCTCTATGTAGTGTCATCTTTAAAATATTTTGGCCTTTATTATTCCCCCATTTTCACTTCCCCTCTCTACATCAATTGTTTTTACGAACACATCCAGACAATAGTATGCCCTTATTCCCTATTTGCTTTTCGTAACGTTTCTCGCTAAAAGGTAACTCTTCATTTTCTGATGGTGGATCGGGAGAGCAAGAAAGATTCATATAATCTATAATGGATTGAACCGTGAATGAATAAATAGGGTTCAGGTCCTTGCAACATGGCTCTAGTGATTCCAACAAACCCTAAAATGAAAGGGATGCGAACCTGGTTTAAACGAAGTGTCAAGGTCCTTTGTTCGGAGAACGGCGGAATCGAATGCTCAGGGACCAAATATTTCCCCCTTTCGAATTCCGCTGCTTCCATGGTCTCCGCCGACGACCGCATTTTCCTACAATCTCTCGAGAAGTAAAGTTTTTAATGGAGTGAACAGTGAAGATTCAGTGACAAGTACAAGGTACCTTTGAAGTCTTCTTTTATTTCAAATAGACTCGCCACCTTCGCTCTTTCTCCATACAATATAGGGTATTTTAGAAAGGGGTTTAACGCCTTTTCCAATATTCTGGCTTATCTTGCACAAGAAAAGGAAGTTGTATTTGAGACTTTGAACTAATCTCAAGAGGTTTCGCAGGTGAGTGTTGATCAGATTCGCTTTTGGAAGCATTTCTACTATTTTATTTTTATTGTCGCCATTTTTTCACTTTTCATATCAATTTAAAAAAATTTGGCAATTGTTGACTACATATAGATGGCGTCTTCTCTTCATTGCCTGGTTCAAAATTTCCACAGAAAGGGTCTATCTCGTTTCCTTTCCCGCCATTGCGTACTTAGGTGTTTGAGAGGATACTGCCAAGTTCTCGCTTTCACTGACTCAAGATAATTTTAAGCCAATATTTTTAACTTTGTTATTTTTACTTTTTTTCCTCCTCATACTATCATACTTTCATCAGGTTTATCTTGTATTTGTTTCTCTTTTCCATTTCTTCTTTTTCTCTAATTATTATTTTAAACTGACTTTTGTATCCGCCAGTTTTTCATTAACATGGGCGCAACCAAATAATCTATTAGATTATCTATTTAGGGTAATGTATGGTATCTATATGTATATCACTAAGAGTGTTTTTTATGTCAAAAATCCACCCATATCTTTCATTTTCAGGAAAAAGAAGATCCAGAATTAGGTCCCTGGCCTCTTGCCTTACATTCACCTATTCCACTCCGGCACCACATCGAGTCATGAGGTTTGCATGGATTACCGTCTGTCTCGTCCTCCTCACCGGGTCATGGGCGGACTCCCTGATGAAGGAAGCTCTGGACGAATGGGACAAGTAAGCAACCCTGACCTAAAAGCACTCGAGACCCGCAATGGACGGGATCAGTTCAAGAATCCAGAGCCTAGTCACTGGAGGAGTAAAGGGCAAGACCAGACTCTGCCCATAATTAGTGAGAATCAGGTCCTATTAAAAAAAATATATAAAGCGAAAACCAACGAGGGCATCTCCCATATAATGTATGTAAAGAGAAATATGTAAAGAAAGTGGTAAGGAGAGGAGAGGGGGAAATATGTGATAGACATGACTGCAGATCATCCTGCGAGCATTAGGTTCAGGAAAGCAAACAATCCTTCAGATGTCAGCTGCAGCGTGTATTTTCCCCCCTCTTAGTATCTTAATTTTGAGATGAATTAATGTCATCTTTCACCGGTACTCGGTACTATGGATTATTATTATTTACTCAAAACTAAGAAGCGAAAACTTACGAGGGCATCTCCACTAAGAAAGTGTATAAGAAGAGATTTAAAAAGAAAGTGGTAAACATAGAGGATGTGAAAGTATTCCGGGTATGCATTTAAGCATGGAGGGCACGATATTCTCAGGCTTTTAGCTGCACCATGGTTGCTCATGCTACAATTGCAACCCTCTTGAATGCAGATGGGGACTGAAAGAGCAGGTCTTACTACACAAAAAAGTTGAGGCCGGAAGGGTATGCTGGAAATTTTCAGAAACAAGTTCGTATGTGAAGTAGTGTCCCTCATAAGTACAAACTCCCCCATCCCCCTTGGGGCCGGATGTAGTGGTTTAAGGGGGATTTGCGCAGGCAGTAGTGAACCTTTTCTCAACTCATTCCCCGATTTTGGCTCTTCCCGATCTGACCTCGAACTGAAGAGGAACATTCGCTTCCAATACCGTAAATGAATATGAAGATGAACGTTCACCTTTCACTCCCTGGACTCCAGAGTGAAGATGTAAATTTAATCTCTTGGCTGAAGGTGAAGAAAATGAAAATTTAGTTTGAGTGCGAAGAGGAAAATAAAAATTCAGTCGTTAGAGAGAAGATGAACATGAAGATTTACTCCAGGAATTTAAAATGAAGATAACTTAGGCTTCGAAAATTAGCGGATGTCATCGATATATTCGGACCATAAACGAGTAGCTACTGCCTCCAACCACAGCAGACCAATTGGCAAAGAACTGATGAGGTGAAGTACTCATTTCTTCAAAACTTTTATAATCTCAATCATCGTCAAGGATTTTCCACTTTGAAACAAAGTCCACTAATCGAAGTGGTTCTAAAGCAACAAACGACGGTTTTTGTGTCGCAGTAACCAGTTCGCCCCACCTCTGGAGACAAAAGGTAGCGCGTTGAAACCGGTCGTATGGGATGACGTCAGAAAGCTCAATGGCCCATTCACATTGCATATATTATCAGATTATCTCTCCACCCCACCTCCCGTGTGGGAGGTGTAATCAAGATCATCAAACCGCCGGTGCTTCTTTTAATCGTGGACAAGGTCATTCGACAGAGTAATGATATTTACATAAAGATTAGAATGACATCAGTGGCAAGCTCGGAGGCAAAAGTAGACAGTCCTCGTTGGAGGAGAACTACAGAACTACAGAAATAGGAACCAGCAAAGACCCTAAGGTCCGCTCAAGGCCAGTCCGCTTACACATTCTAACGTTAGTATATCATTATCTTTTTTTCATGCTGTTTTTTTGTTTTATATATATATATATATATATATATATATATATATATATATATATATATATATATATATATATTAACTATTTCAACTCTACGATACACACTTATCTACATATATACCCTTGACATGCAGGTTTAGCTATCCCTCAAATACACTAACATAACATGCTTTTTCCAACACGGTGGAGGGGGGGGGGGGTGATAGGACAGTACTCTCTTCTCCCGCAGGCGTCGCCTGTTAGTGATAAAAATTATATACTTATAACACAGACATAAAAAGAAAAGGGGAATTCACATTCACTCCATGCATGGAGGCGTCGCTGGCATCTTTCTATTCATCATTTCATTTTAATCCTTCACTCCTTATAAGATAGGACTTTTTAATCTTTGCTCCTACTACGTTATATTTACGCTATTGAAGTACTCATCAAGTCGGTTTTTGAACATATTAACTGACGTGCTTTCAACTACACGGTTGGGAAGGCCATTCCACGTTTGCGTGATTTTAAACGTGAAGTAATTTTGGGCTATAGTAGAGTTAAATCGCTTGTTCACTAATTTTAAACCATTTTGGCGTGTGTTGGCCCTTTCGCCCAGCTCGAACAATAGTCTGTAATCAATATTAGTAAATCCTTTTAAGATTTTGAATAATTCTATCAATTGTCCACGTAATCGTCTACTTTCAAGTGATAGTAGGTTTAATAAGCGTAGTCTATCTTCGTACGGTTTGTTTCATATTTCAGGAATTAGTTTCGTAGCCCGACGTTGCACTCTTTCTAACTGCGCTATATCCTTATTTAGGGAGGGACACTAAAATTGGACCGCGTATTCGAGGTGTGGGCGCACGAGCGATTTGTATAGTGGCATGATTATATCTTTCGATTTGAAAGTAAAATTCCGAGCAATATATCCTAGCATTCGGTTTGCTTTTTTGCAAGCTTCTGCGCATTGCTTTGATACTTTAAGGTCCTCCGAGATTAAAATCCCTAGGTCTTTTTCTAAGTTAACGGATTCGAGAATTTGGTCTTTCATATGGTATTCTACTTTTAAGTTCTGACATCCTAAATGCATGACCTTGCATTTACCTATGTTGAAGCCCATTTACCATTTATCTGCCCATTCCACAATTTTATTAAGGTCACTTTGCATTTGCTCTACATCGGGTCTCGCAAGGGCACGGCTTCCTAGCTTTGTGTCATCTGCAAATTTAGAGATCCTACTAAACACTCCATTATCCAAGTCATTAATGTACACAATAAATAATAATGGGCCCAGGACTGACCCCTGTGGTACCCCGCTGGTAACTGGGGCCCAGTCTGAACACGCCCCATTTACAACAACCCGCTGTGAACGATTTGATAGCCAGTTTCTAATCCATTTAAGTATGTTGCCCCTCACCCCAATTGCTCTAATTTTCATCAATAGCTTTTCGTGCGGGACTGTATCAAAGGCCTTTTTAAAGTCAAGGTAAATTATATCCGCCGCTTTAGTTTCCTCGTAGATGCAAATCATGTTATGAAAGAATTCGAGTAAATTGGTTAGGCACGAGCGCTGCCGTCTAAATCCATGCTGGGAGTCTGCGATTAAATTATTTGTTTCACAATGGCTCACCAACCTATCTCTAATTATCGATTCTGAGAGTTTTCCAATTACAGAAGTTAGACTGATGGGACGGAAATTAGTAGGCTCAGTTTTATCCCCTTTTTTGAATATCGGCGTAACATTAGCACGTTTGAACTCTATTGGAACTAGGCCTTCCTCTATTGATCGATTGAAAATCGTGCAGAGTGGTCTTGCTAATTCATTTTTTAGTTCTTTAAGATGTGTTGGGTACACCCCATCGGGCCCGGGTGACTTCGACTTTTTTCATTTTATTAATATATGAGAGAATCTCCCCTTCATTTATATTTATATTGGATAGAGTATTTTGTCTTTCAAAATTTATGTCCTCGCCTAGTGTTTCTAATTGCGTCACGTCTTCAATAGTAAAAACGCTCGAGAAGTGCTCATTTAATATTTGAGCAAATTGTTCTGGGACGTCCGTCATAACACCATCTTTACCTCTGATCGGCCCAGTGTATGGAGCCTTCCCATGCAACCAATCAAGGACCCCTTCGTAGCCACTCATTCATTCTATGTGAGGGGAATGTGGATATGAAACCCTATTCGAGAGGTTGATGACGGAAGAGTGATATGTTGTGTGTGTAAAGATGGGCGGAATGGGTGAAAAGAGATATAATTAATGATGTGTGAAACTAGACATAATGAAAGAGCAGTCAAAGTAGACAAAATGAATGATGGGTAAAAAGAGATTATTAATCATCGCTGAAACGTGAAACATGAATAGTGGGAGAAAGGAAAGGAAACAAAATGGATGAATGGATACAAGAAGAATAATATATGATGTCTAAAAGGAGACATAATGGATGATGTGAGAAACTAAACAAAATGAATGATGTGTAAAACGAACAAAAAATGAATGAGATGTGAAACGAGAAAAGTGAAAGATGGATGAAGTGAGATAAATTTATGATGAGTGAAACGAGTTAAACTGAATGATAGTGAAAAGAGAAAAAGAATGATGGATGAAGTAAGCCAAAATCAAAAATGGCCTAAAAGAGTCAAAAGGATGATTACACAGGGCCGCGTTTGAAAAAAATTTTTATGTTCCCCAGGATTTTTTTGTGGTTTCTTAATGAATCCAACCTCCTGAGCTCAAAAATGAATGTATATTTGTTCAATCAGGTCAGATTTTCTCAGTACAGCATACACCATTTTCATTGAGATTACCTCATTTTTTCTGAATTTAAAAAAAAACAAAACCTTTCTCTATCTAATAATGCATTATTACTGCTATATAATATAAACAGGAATACACGTATGTAAACTATAATTCTTTTAATAAACAAAAAATAAAAGAATGCAAAATAATAAAGAAAATAATGATAATTTCGAAGAACAGACGCCCTGGACGATTTTCGTTTGTGCCTGTCATCTGGTGCATCACGCTTCAAACACCAACAGTAGTCAGCAAGCATGTTTCCGTTCCATTTACACTGGTACTTGGATTCCATTGTTTTTATGTCCTGGTGGAATCTTTGCCCCTGTTCTTTACTGTAATCCCCGCAGTTGTCGGGAAAATAATCCAGATGGGACTGTAAAAAGTGTATCTTTATAGACATTCGAGCTCCCAAATGTTTGAGACTTGTTAAGAGCTGATTGACCAGGGCAACATATTTTTCTAGGCTTCTTTTATTGCCTAGAAAATTGTTAACTAGAGCTTTGATAGCTTTCCAGGCATCTTTTTCTATGTCCTTCATTGATGCATCAAATTGCTGATCAAGTTCCTGATTTGAAGTCCATCAAAAATTTCCCCATGGAGCTTAGCGTCACTGATTTGTGGAAATTTTGAAGAAGAAATTTAAAAGCTTGGCCTAATTTATTAAGGGTTTTGACATAATTTTTCATTATCCCAAGCTTTATATGCATTGGAGGGAGGAGTATTTTTTGAGGAGGCACTAAAGGTTCAGCTATCACATTGTTTATCTAATTCTAAATGCTTCTCGTGGAGGCCAAACCTTCTTCTCATAGTGCATACTATCTGCACGACTGTCCCATAAACATAGGAAACAGGGATGCTTTGTGTAGCCTGTTTGCGTCCCAAGCGTAAGAGACACTCCCTGAAAAAAATTTAGCACGGTATGTAAATTCAGTGTAATATTTCTAAAAACAAATTCAAAGTAATATTTCTTAAAACAATAAGAATATGAATATGTACTGAAAAATCCTGTATGCCGATGCATTAAATCATCGTATTGGAACTAATTGGATATATGTACATCTTATTTTGAGTTTATTGAGTTGTGTTGTATACGTACTCAATTAGGATAAGTTCCCCATCAACCCAATAGGATGCATTAACCTATAGGGACACACTTCAACAAAAAATATAACTCAAAAATGACTCATGATTTCCAGATTTGCATTCTTGTAAAATGTAAGTTGACCAAAAGGTGTATACAAGTATTAACAATTAAAAATGAAAATTTCAATATCAAAAAGCTTAGAAATGACAAGTGTAAAATGATCTTACCTGTAAGTCACCACATATCCTCCACTTATAGCTAGAGTAATTTATTGCATCCAGCAATTTTTTTATATTTTCATAACTTTCAGTAAGTTGGATTGAATGGCCTATAGGAACGGAAGCTATCTTGTTACCAATATTCAGTAACACAGCTTTTAAACTTTTACTGTAGGAATCTATGAACAGTCTCCATTCTAATGGGTTGTAGGGAATTCCAAGGGCCTCAACAAGTCCTTTAATATTGGCGCAGTATACTAAAGAGCTGGAAGAATGCTGTAAAAAATAGCTTCGAAACTCTTGTTCTCTATTTCTGTACCCCCCTAAATGTTGTTTCTTAAGCGAGAAGATTACTTTCACGAAGTCGAGAGCCAAAAAGTTGTGTATTCGCCTTTGAAACCCCCAGATCCCTGGTCAGGTCATTTAACTAAACTTGAGTGAATGGTCTTGCGACCATATCATGTGTGGAAATCTGATAAGACTCAGATGTGTCATAATCTTGGTCAACCTCCATATTAATCTCTTCATGTACCTCTATATGTTCAGGGAGAGAAGGTATAGGAATTCCTGGGCCATGGGGCAGGGGTTTGATGGCAGAAGGAACATCCGGATATGCCACACTATGTTTATTCTTCCTATTTATACCTGTAGAAAATATAATTGCATATTACATAAAAGGAATTGATTTGGAGTTGCAGATAGTACATAAATGTTTAGTAAAGGATATGTTCATGCTGAAGTAAACTATGTTAGATTTTAATTTTATGCTAAGTCTTTGCATAATAATGACATTTTCAGGAGCCAGTATAATACAGAAAGCTTAAATACTTGATACAATGCTCACCTTTAAGATTTGTCATGCAAAAATAGCAGTCCGTAGTGTGGTCCTTGCCATCTCTCCACACCATGGGAACACCAAAAGAGAAGAACTTCTGTTCGCCCTACTCCAGCGTCTTAAACTTATGTAGCATCCCTTGCAGCAGATATGTGGTGCCAAACTTTTATCTTGATCTCTTAGCCTTACTCCAAAATATGCATGATACCAACATTTAATTACAGGAGGGATTGTACTTTGCTGCTCGGGAAAAGTCACTTTGCCGCAAACATAGCAAAATCTGTCGGAGCTATTCTTACATTTTCTGCTCATTTTTAACTCAACCACTATTATTATTATTCTTATTATTATACTTCTAAGCAAATTTTAACCTGCAAAATATAAACCTATTTGCATAATTACGTAAAATGTACACAAAATTTACTGCGAATAGAGCAGTGCAAAAACTATTGAAATTTGATGTAGTATAGGAGATGTATAAACTATAAAATTATTATCACCCCCTGTATCGCAAAAACTGGAGGTGATAGAGAAAAACGGATGACAGATTCGGATTTAGGAGGTCAATTTTATTAAGAAACACTATAGAAAACCTAAGGTACATTTCTGACGCAGACCAGTGTTATTGAAACTAGACAAAATAAATCATAATTAAAAAGAAAAAAAAATAAGGATAAGTGAAACTATACAAAACGGATGATGAGTGAAATGAGACAAAAAAAATGAGAGATGTAATGAGACAAATGAATCCTAAAAAAAATTAATGATAGGTGAAACTAGAAAAATGATTGATCAGTGAAACGAGACAAAATGTATGATGGGTAAAACGAGACAAAATTATTTCTTTCGATGAAAAGAGTTAAGATCATGAAATGGATTCGTTTATTTCATATTTGTTCTAAAATTGGAAGAAAACAGAAGGGGGTAGTTTGGGGATAATTAGATGATTGGGGAGTTAACTCAGGGATAAAAATAGGTTTGGAAAAGAAGTAATCTTCTTTACTCTTATCCCTAAGGCTGTGGCTGACTGGAACCATTGAGATGTTTGGTTACTACTGTGACTTCAAGAGAGGCCCATTGCCCAAAATGTAAGCACCAAAACCTCTTTTGTGAAGTTTTATTTTTTCTGTAAAATAATAATAATAATCATAATAAATAAGAGTAATGACAGAAATATTTTTATGGCAGTTTTCAATGCCATAAGCCTTCACAGAACGCACATCTATCAACTAAGTTTAAGCTTGAAAGAATAGTTGAGTCTTCAACGCACCAAAGCTGGGGGAGGGGCTGTATTAGAGCAGGTATATCGTTCCGCATTCTCGAAGCAAATATAGAGAATGCGCGATCACTCGGGCAGCATAGACGACTTTTGAGGGAAATAGTTAATACGACGTAAGAACGTATGGTTCTTAGGTGCTGCTAATGAATCATTGAGAAAAAGGGCTTAAGCAAAAACCAACGATGGCATCAACTCAATAAACTTGTAAAAATAGGTTCTGCAACGATGGCAAGTTCCTTTGCCAGAGATTGCTGTGTCGACGATTGTATAAATAGTAAGATAACTTATTAATAAGAGGGATAAATGAAAACCACGGCTTCTGGGTCCTCGTACCTTCCACTCTTTTTCAGTTCTCCATACTTCACCAATCCCTTCGAAACCGCTTTTCACTTCTTCATGCAATAATTTAGTCGTTGATTTTTTTCCTCATTTATATAACAAATATTTAGATTTCACGTGGATTAATTGGTCGCGACATCCCCGCCCATTACCACCATACGCATCGCACTCACAGGAACGAAACTTTGTGGTGCGCGATTCCCCAAGTCAGCGCCCGCTATTCTGGTTTAGTGATCTTTTCGACACAAACCGAATCACCGTATAGGCAGTCTTCCTTCCCCACATACACGGCATAAGGGCATGGGTGTGGGTGAGTATTTTGGGGCGTTGATGCGCACCGATTCCACTTCTGGTTAAGTAGTTGCTGAGGACATTTTTTCTTCCCATTTTAGTTTCGATGTGCATTTCTGGGCCAAAGTTCGCTGCCATGGCTGGGTTCCTTTCACTGGCAAAGGTAAGTTGTGAACTCACCAGTTAATGATAGGGATTATGTATAATCCTGCTTGTTGCGGGACGCGATTGGGAAAAGATGGGGTTCTCAAATTCTTCCCTGCACCTATTTACTCAATCTTTACAAATCGCGGGATTGATTGCCAGCGTCAATTAATTAGGGCGCAATCCGAAGGCGGATCTGAACTCGCCTCGGTGGTCTAATCCGGTCAAATGATCGAAGTGGAGAAGATTGATCGATGGAGGGAGAGGAAGATGAATGAGCCTCCACAGTCTATATCATTGGTATTGTGAGGAAGAGAGACTCTACAAAGGGGAATCTTCGACCTGAGAGTAAAAACATCACGAGGTCTAGGAACTGAACCCATGCGATTCATCGAGGGCATCTTTGCTCACTTTAAAAATAAAGAAACGTGGGGTGTGGGAGGGGCGAGGCAGATATGAGAAAACTGAATGAAAAAGAAGGAAATGGTAAATATATCTGTGAGGATCAGCACAGAAACCACCACAACTCCTAATCCTGGTATCAACGAGGTGGATATATTTAATCTCGAGGAACAAGTTCGTATAAGGAGCTAAAAAGTACGAACTTGGCCTCTTTGAGTGTTAAATCTTTCTGTAGGGGGTAAGGATTTAAATTCCCTACTTTCATTTACAAGCGTTTAATTCATGCTTCCACCGAATCCCTGACAGCTAAGCACAAGAACCCTGACAGAGCAATCGACCTGGCGACCTTTGACCTCGTAGAGAAAATCTACCACAACGGGGATCTATCTCACAAGGAAGTCACTGAATGGTACTCCAAATTGCAGAAACCAGAAGCTCCCAACGACTCTCTTTCTGACTTGATCGTGCCCAGGTTCCAAGTTCCGAAGTGAGGTCGAATCCGAACTGATAGACCGAATTAGTTCGAATCTTGCCCCCGTAAATGGGCGAATAGAGTCTAGTTTTCACTTTGAAAGAGTCGGTAATATTGTTGTAAATGTTGAATTTTGTGTTTTAATCAACCTTGACTTGAGACAAGTATTTTATGACCTAAACCCCACCCCCCTTTGTACCTTTTTTGGTGGGTATATCAAGGAAAACATTCACGTTTGGCCTTCTGGGTGGTTGTACAGGCAGAGAAAATTAGAGGAAAATTACTCCTCTTGGAGTGGATTCTCATCTATCTAACTCCACTCGAACATTCCTCAAGGAAGCCTACCTCGGTGTGAAACGAGGAAAGGTTCACGCGAGTCAGTGCCCACCCAGTTCCTCGGCTCCCGCGTACCCTTCTTGTTTCGGTACTATGCACCCCCAAGATAACTCAAGTAGTTTGGGGCGTGAAGGGCACGCGAGCCTTTCCCACTTGGCCCACTAATGCAACGAAGGATTTCGGTAAATCGTGATGGGTTCGAGCAAAGACCCACTCGAACCTACCAGACGGAACACCGAGTCCCGAGTCATAACAAATATTTGTCCCCTCTTCTTTCAACTTCGGCTGTCGTAAAAGACTACTAAACCCAGATAGTGGTTGCTAGCCTGAGAGGCCGCGCGAGTGAAATAAGCAATAGTGATAATGGGTGAGCGTGTCACATACCCCGTTCAGCCATACCGATTAATTTATAAGTCTTAAAGGGGGACTGGGTATTTTTTAGCTTTGATGCGCATCGACCCTGCTTTGTGGAATGGGGTTGATGATCATCATGAATATCTTTTGTTTTTGGACACCACCGAAAAGATGGGAAGTTTTTTTTGGTTCGATTGGTTGTTGGTCAAGGAGGTCCAGTCTATTTTAATGAGGCATAAACTCCATTTTACTTCTGAACTTTTTACGAATCATTCACTGTCGTAGAATGACTCCCGACGATATTCCATATATCACTATTTGTTGAGGGAACTTCCTTAATTATCTATAGAGTGCGTTACTGTCTGGCGGCCGATATTATGTATCTTCGATATGCTTAAGAAGTGGAACTGAGCTCAAGGATAAGAATATTGCTATCATTAATAAAATAGAGTTTTATTAATAATAACTATCAATAAACACAAGACGGAAAATATTGACATAAACAGAGAATTGAAAGGGTCGTGGGGGCTCGGCTAATCCGAGGATTTAAAGGATTTAAAAAGGTAAAACAAATATAGAGTTAAAAAGATGGGATGGTTCGATAAACCATTTAAAGCACAGGATAGAATTGACAAAAGGGTTAAGTACTCAAAGGTGACGTTTGGCTTACGTAACCTTTACACTATTGGTGCAGTGGAAGGTGGCGCGAAGGAGTTTCGGTCCGCTGGCGAGTTCCAGCCGAAGGGGGGGGGATAAAAAGATCCTGACGTGGCGTCTTGGGAAGGAGAACCGTTTCTCGACGAACGGCTTGAAGAACAATGGCTGTTCTAGGTTGTTCTCTTCTGAACAAAGGGGGAATGAGAACCGTCTCTTGTCTACGGGCTCAAGAACAATGGCTGTTCTAATGCTGTTCTCCTCTGAACAACAAGGGGGGGGTGAGAACCGTTTCATGGCGAAGGGCTCAAAACGAACAATGGCTGTTCTAATGCTGTTCTCCTCTGAACAACAGGGGGGGGTGAGAACCGTTTCTTGGCGAAGGGCTCAAAACGAACAATGGCTGTTCTAATGCTGTTCTCCTCTGAACAACAGGGGGGGTGAGAACCGTTTCTTGGCGAAGGGCTCAAAACGAACAATGGCTGTTCTAATGCTGTTCTCCTCTGAACAACAAGGGGAAAGGGTGAAAACCGTTTCTTGGCGAAGGCCTCAAAAGAACAATGGCTGTTCTAGTGCTGTTCTCCTCTGAACAACAAGGGGGAAGCCTTGGGGACTTGGCGTCACGGAAGGCTCGAACCTTTGGCACTCAAGGAATATTGTCCTCCTTCTGGACAAGTGATGGTTAATCTCGAGGTCGAGGTCCCTTGGCGCACAAAGGGAGAGAGGGTCGTGGTGATGTTTCGCGACGAAACTCTGGATCTCCAATCTGATCTTAGTGGTAAAGTTTCCATATAAATAGCCAGGACATCTCCTTGGCGTGGGGGGACAATAGAGTGGGAGCTTCGAGGGAATGCACAGCCGGGCCGGAGAACAATGCCTTATCTGCCCATAAGCCTAACTCAATCTGGCGAGGTCGGCGTATGGGGGCGAACGGGGGGACGATAACCTCCTTGTTTAAACATTGACATCCGGTAGCTGTGATAAGACTCCAAGCTTCGAATCGAAGATGCACGTGGGCAGCATCGTGGTTTTAAATAATATGGGATAGGAGTTGAAATTAACGCAGCTTCAACTCGTTCTATCACACCCCTCCATTCCAGGGGAAGTTGTCACTTCGAAAAAAAGAGAGAGAAGGGACAACGATAGAGCTCCGTTGTAGGGAACTCGTTTTCTTGTACCAACCGTACCTTCCTGCACCTAACTAGTATTACCTCAATACATATGATTATTTTGATCTTTAGATTACAGGGGAAAATAACCTTTAATACAACTTAATAAAAAAAAGGGGCATGGAACAATGAAATGATATAAAATTAGTACATACGGGACAAAATAATTTATACGTAAATTAATGGGTACAAATATATATACATACAAAAAATTAGACATTGAGCGTTACAAAAGTCAGACATATACATTAATTAATTATATTATAAGACAATCTTAATTTAAGTCGTACAAGACGGTATATACCTACAGGGAGATACTAATCCTATGAATACACTTACTCTACGCTATTCGGTAACGCATTCCTACTGAGTGCGTCAGCGACCTGGTTATCGGAACCTTTTATCTAATTTATTTTAAACTGATACTCTTGCAAGAGTAAACTCCAGCGCATGATGCGGCCGTTTGAGTGTCGCACATCCCTAATATAGGCTAACGGACGGTGGTCGGTTCCTATTTGAAATTCTTTACCTATCAAGTACATCTTGAATTTGTCTATGACCCAGATAATTGATAGAGCTTTCTTTTCTCTAGTGGCATATCTCTTTTCGCGTGGTAATAGTTGACGACTAGCATATGCAACTGGATGACTCGTTCCGTCATCCACGTATTGAAGGAGTACACCTCCAATGCCTTCGTTGCTCACGTCGGTCTTAACCCCAAAGGATTTTTCCGGGTTGGGCAACTTTAAAATGGGGGCAGAAATGAACTTACTCTTGAGCTAATTAAAATGGGAAACAGCGACATCATTCCAACGTAAACGATCGGGAAATTTCTATTTTTGAAGGGGGCATAGGGGGGCCGAAATTGCAACGAAATTCGGAACAAATCGCTGATAGGGAGAAGCTGATCCTAGGAACGATCTTAATGGCTTCTTTGTAATCGGGAGGGGCATGTCGGCGATTGCCTTAATCTTGTTCTCATGGGGACCTAACTTGCTTTGTCCTATTTTGAAACCCAAATATTTGATGGTTTCGTGGGAAAAATGGCATTTGCTGGGGCCAATGGTGAGGCCATTTTCACGCAGTCGCTCGAAAAGAGCTAATAGGGCGGGTAAATGGTGACTCCATTTAATTAGTTCTTGTAGCTGACTCTTCTGACGTGGTGTCAGCTGCGCGTCACTATCCAGGTCAGAGGGTTCCAAAGACTCGCCTGGTAGGGAAGGAGGAGGGTAATCGGCATCAGGTTGGATGCACACTGTCTGGATTACATTAAGGGACTCCGCGGGGCAATCCTCTTCAAGCGCCGATGCTTCGTCCAGTTCTACGAAGGTATCTCAATGGGCGCGTTGGGGGTTCTTTTTTTCTTGGGGTCCAGGGACAGTCTCCGTGTCCTTGTCTGGGGCCTTATCACCTAAGGGTGTTAGTGATTCACACTCCTTTTGTGCCGTCCTAAAGTCCTGGTTAAAGGTTTCCGAGAAATCGGACGGTATCGGGGTTCTGATGGGGACGGGCTCCAGGGCTTCTTTCTTATCTCGGCCTCGAGGAAGGGCGGCCTGAAACACAGGGTCGAAACTTACTTGGGAAATCTGTCCTATAAGTACGGAACAGAATTGTATGGGTGCTACAATGACTTCAGCCCAGCCATTATAATATTGACACTGCAGGTAACATCTAACGACGGGGAATCGGTTCGCCCGCCCAAGGTGGTCATGTACCACCGCAAATTTTTCGTGGTTAGAGGCCACTGGGAGGAGTTCGTCGGACACGATGAAACACGTACATCCTGTGTCCCTGACGAGAGTCGATACTCGGCAGCTGTCCACGCTGCCCTCCTCATATTTCAAAGTTCCCGATGAACTTTTATCAAAAACAAAATTTACCTGGTGGCCTGACGGAGGGGGAGAAGTTTCTGCTTGGGTCTGCACCACCGGGGGAGCCGGGGTTGCATTAATCTGGTGAACTTGGTGGGCTGGTCCGCTTTTAAGCCTAGAATTTTGGGGGCAGTTCCAGCTCATGTGGTTTTCTACACCACAGGTGAAGCATATTATTGGTCGCTTCGGGAAGAGAGATGGAGGAGAAATCTTAACGGGAGGTTTGGAGTCCCGATGTTGGTTTTGGGGAAAGAAGTTTTGGGGTTTTACGGGGCTCGGAAACTTTGTCAGCTTTCCTGGGAAGGGGCGCGAATCCTTCCTTCTTTCTTCTCGTTGGATTTCTTTTTCTCGTTCTTCTCGTTGTATTTTTCCTTCTCGTTCTTCTCGTTGTATTTCTCTTTCTCGTTCCTCTCGTTGTATTTCTCTTTCTCGTTCCTCTTGTCGGATTACTCTTTCCCTTTCTCTTTCTACCTTTTTTCTTTGAAATTCTGCTTTAATCCGAGCTAATTCAATCTGATGGTGAAGCTCAGCTTGTCTTATCCATGCCTCTCTTTCTCTTTCTTTTCTTTGGATTTACCTTTCTCGTTCCTCTCGTTGTATTTCTCTTTCTCGTTCTTTTCTTTGCTCCTCTTGAATGCACTCAATTAGTTCTTTTCCGGAGAGTCCCAAGGATTCTCCTTGCGCTTTAAAGATTTCAAACTGAGTCATCTTTGCACTTGGGGGCGCACTAGTCAACCAACTAAAATTCCTTGCAACAAGAATTATGCCTCTATAGAATTAGCCTACCGAAATATGGGCACTGACCTATTCGTACTTGGTTTCTTACTCTAAATAACCACTGACTAAAATCACAAAAAAAACACAAACAAATTATTATCACAGTTCCTTGAGCTACTCCAGCTTCTTAAGTTTAAAAAAAAGGGGATAGCAATCGTTAAAACAAAAGGGAACTACTATATTCTATTATTATAACGAATAACACTATGCTTTACTCGACTGAGACCAGTGTTTGCAAAATATAGCGTTAAACCTTACACACCTGATACCAAATTTAAATAGTATATATATATATATATATATATATATGTCGTAGAATGACTCCCGACGATATTCCATATATCACTATTTGTTGAGGGAACTTCCTTAATTATCTTTAGAGGGCGTTACTGTCTGGCGGCCGATATTATGTATCTTCGATATGCTTAAGAAGTGGAACTGAGCTCAAGGATAAGAATATTGCTATCATTAATAAAATAGAGTTTTATTAATAATAACTATCAATAAACACAAGACGGAAAATATTGACATAAACAGAGAATTGAAAGGGTCGTGGGGGCTCGGCTAATCCGAGGATTTAAAGGATTTAAAAAGGTAAAACAAATATAGAGTTAAAGAGATGGGATGGTTCGATAAACCATTTAAAGCACAGGATAGAATTGACAAAAGGGTTAAGTACTCAAAGGTGACGTTTGGCTTACGTAACTTTTACACTATTGGTGCAGTGGAAGGTCGCGCGAAGGAGTTTCGGTCCGCTGGCGAGTTCCAGCCGAAGGGGGGTGGGATAAAAGGATCCTGACGTGGCGTCTTGGGAAGGAGAACCGTTTCTCGACGAACGGCTTGAAGAACAATGGCTGTTCTAGGTTGTTCTCTTCTGAACAAAGGGGGGATGAGAACCGTCTCTTGTCTACGGGCTCAAGAACAATGGCTGTTCTAATGCTGTTCTCCTCTGAACAACAAGGAGGGGGTGAGAACCGTTTCTTGGCGAAGGGCTCAAAACGAACAATGGCTGTTCTAATGCTGTTCTCCTCTGAACAACAGGGGGGGTGAGAACCGTTTCTTGGCGAAGGGCTCAAAACGAACAATGGCTGTTCTAATGCTGTTCTCCTCTGAACAACAGGGGGGGTGAGAACCGTTTCTTGGCGAAGGGCTCAAAACGAACAATGGCTGTTCTAATGCTGTTCTCCTCTGAACAACAAGGGGAAAGGGTGAAAACCGTTTCTTGGCGAAGGCCTCAAAAGAACAATGGCTGTTCTAGTGCTGTTCTCCTCTGAACAACAAGGGGGAAGCCTTGGGGACTTGGCGTCACGGAAGGCTCGAACCTTTGGCACTCAAGGAATATTGTCCTCCTCCTGGACAAGTGATGGTTAATCTCGAGGTCGAGGTCCCTTGGCGCACAAAGGGAGAGAGGGTCGTGGTGATGTTTCGCGACGAAACTCTGGATCTCCAATCTGATCTTAGTGGTAAAGTTTCCATATAAATAGCCAGGACATCTCCTTGGCGTGGGGGGACAATAGAGTGGGAGCTTCGAGGGAATGCACAGCCGGGCCGGAGAACAATGCTTTATCTGCCTATAAGCCTAACTCAATCTGGCGAGGTCGGCGTATGGGGGCGAACGGGGGGACGATAACCTCCTTGTTTAAACATTGACATCCGGTAGCTGTGATAAGACTCCAAGCTTCGAATCGAAGATGCACGTGGGCAGCATCGTGGTTTTAAATAATATGGGATAGGAGTTGAAATTAACGCAGCTTCAACTCGTTCTATCACATTCACAAAGTAATTATGACACATTTTGGCCCTAAAAAGTAATCATAAACTGCTCGTATTGATGACGTTCTTTGGACTCGTGCCTTTGTCGAGCATCCAGCTGCAAGGTCTAAGACTCCTGCCTCTTATTGTCTTGCTGAATTACAGAAAATGGGATGATTCTAAAAAAAAAAGGTCTCCTTTTTTGTAACTAATTTAATTTAAACATAGAATTGTCATCCAACGAATTTTCAATGGCGGAAAAATTTTAGAAATGCAAAAATTTTAAAAAAGAGTAAAAAGAATATGAGAGAGAAAGAAGTAACCAAAAACTAAGCACGATATAAGAACATGGTCAGCAGACCTAAGTAGCGTGCTTTCAATTATTCTGACTTATGACTTTATGGTCATATGTCCTTACGACCTTCAAAACTTTCAATAATTCCAGGACTAACCTCGGGAGGACCTTGTAATTGTATCATTCGTGGGAGAATGTAAAACAAAATAAGGGTTTCAAATTTCGTTAGAATCGGCCGAATAGTTACGATTCTATTGCCAAAAGACTCATTGAAAAGTAAAATGATTACCATCCGACCGACGACCTACGGACCGACATAGTAACTTATAGAGTCGCCGCACGCGACTAAAAAGTACACTTAATTTACACAAACTTTTAAATAATCAGAGCGCTAAACAAACGCTCCGACCGCGTAAACAGGTAACATCTGTGAAATCAGTCTAAAAGAACGCTAGAAAATTGCCAGACAGAGATAAAAGATTCAGTGGTTCTGAAAAACATGCTAAAACAGAACATAGACGAAAAGGAGGTTGTGTTTAGGAACGATTGCGAAAATACAAGGTAAGGAGATTCACGAGGGGAAGGGAATCAAGAAACAGGTAAGAGATGGAAATAATTTCACCACAGGAAGGACACAACGGATCCACATGAGTATCTTCACCCGATATTGTGTGGGAGTCGGGAATGTCCGATTCTACGGAGCATAAGACACCTCTAAGGACTCGGATTTACGATATATCGATAGTCACGAGCGGATCGATTGCTTGATTCTCTACAGGTTGAAGCTCTGTCTGCCCAATTCCCCACACATATACCCGAAAAACTGTGAAGAAAGCCCTTTACAGCAAAGCTGCAGTGGGAAGAGCAGCACCTAGGGAAGCTGCAGGGGACTCTTTTTCCGCAAATTTATTCCCTCGGACATCTATGAGACTAGGTGCCCAGTCACTCAAGAATTTCTGGAACAAAGGTGGGGGGGGGGCAGTAAAAAGAACGACGTAATTCTAAGCAGTAAAATAATAAAATTGATATAATTCAAAGTGAAAAATAAGGCGGAAAGCTAAAAGAATAGCTGATATTTCAGCAATACAAATAGAAGCAATCCTATGTATGGTCATCCGCAGAGATGCATCTGAATACATCGCTGCCGCACCTATTCCATGGTTCGACTTGGATCTATCGCATAGATTACGAATGAGGAAGCATGGGAGGATACATGTTTTATAAACTAGGATCAAGTAGAGCGGGGTCAATGGAGTTTTTATTTTATGCCACATGTCGGTATATATCTTTGGAGGAGAGGCCAAACAGGTTGGGTATAATAACGATATGGGGAGCACAGTATGGACATCCAGAACGGAGACATGCGTCAGGGGCTTAGCTTGTCAAGGTGCTTTGCTGTGGATGTTAAAAATACTTAAGAGCTTCAAATTTTGGTGTCTCTTGTACGCGAAAAAGATAACGTGAGCATACCTCCAATATCTGGTATGAAAGCAGCAAGACGCCACTTTCCACATATAGGCTAAAGGCGCCGCAGGATAGCTGGCTCCCCAAATTTCGGATGGGAGCTATTACTTTTAAGTGATGAAGAAGCCGAAGATTACACCTGGTACTCATAGTCAACTCGATATTAGACGAAAGATGTATGTAATATCAACAAAGTGCATCTCTCTCTACGCTATGACGTATGGGATATAATTTTAAAAAGGTCGAAGGCTTTCAACCATTCAACTTCAAAGTTGAATATATTGAGTAACCGTATCAATTTAGAATCTATAATTACACCCAAGAACTTAAATTCCGCAACAAATCAGTATTGGAGGAGTGTAAACATCTCAGCCTCCAAAATAGCATATATAGCCTTAATCTTATCAACAGAGAAGCGATATCCCTTCAAACGAGCTCGCGTAGATAGTGCATCAACATTGAATTGTAAGCGACGTGCTGCCGATGCAAGCAGTGGGCACTGGGCACACACAGAAGAGGGTCAGAACGTCAACAAAAGACTGGCCGAAACTCTATCCAAGAGAGAAGAAAATATAGTGTCACTAGCAGTGGCAAAACAAGCGACGCTTGACACACTTTGCGGAAAATTTCCAACTACCTCTTCATAAAAGAATCGTTAATACCGATGTAAACTACAAAAAGATGTAAACTACCGATGTAACTAGAGAAAGATTTTAAAACATGCGAATAAAATTTGCCAAAAGTACTCTCATTTCCTAGTCATACAACTGATGATCAATACCATGACAACAGGTGGTATCCTAGGCCTTCTTTATGTCAAAAACACCGCGAGAATGTGCACTCTCTTTAAAAAGGCTCCCCGTACGAAGTTCTTGAAGCAAACAGGCAGGTAAATGGCACAATATATGGTACTTACGGAATCCACTTTGAAGATTTCACAAAAGACTATTTAGAGTCATGAACTAAATAAGTCTGACGTTCACGATTTTCTCCATCAGCTTACTATGCTACTTAGGACGAAAGTCGATAATTTATAGAAGACAAAGTATTCTTATTTTGGCTTTGGAAATGCTAACAGCAATGCGACTCGCCAACATGTAAAATAAGAGCCTGTCGTCTAGATTTAAATAAAAACATCCGAGAGACCTAATTCTGTACGAGGACGTAGATTACGGATGAAGTCATAATGGACCTCATTAAGGCAGGGAGATGTTGATGCACATTGTGAAAGAACACCACGCAATTCAAAAACGAAATAAACTATCATGATATCAGAAATCCATGCTAATCAACACCTGCCAGATGAGCCTATAGGGCAAAAAGGGCTATAAATACCTAAAAAAACCCTCAACACCCGAGCGGTATGGCTATCATATCGAACCCGTATCTTATTAACTCTCCTTCCGACCTTCGGGGAAAGGGTCGAAGAGGAGATGGACCTAACTTAAATAGGCCATGGATTTCTGAGGGCCTATCGCAGAGTCTCTAGCGAAAAGCTTTGGTTCTATTCCTTTCAATTCGATTACATGGTGTGGGGCTTCCATGATACCTGGAGTAGGCTGACTAATAGGTTTTAACAGCAGTTGCGCAATCGCGTCTCTGCCACGTTAAATATGAGCTAGCCCCTAAGTTAAAGGATACCACAATGGAACGGTATGTTCAGCACCGCTCCGAGCAAGGAACGTTATGAAATCCAATGAAGAATCAGCAACATCATATAGGTAGTAGGTATTGTAACACAAATGCCAAATCCGCTATTTTGTAACACAAGTCGCTGATTGGTGACTTCAATAAACTTTTGGAAGTGAAGTCGCTAATTAGTTTGACGTTATAAGGGATCCACCCACCAACCCACCTCAATTATACCCCCCCCCTCTCCATCACTCCTAACTCTCTCGGTATTTCCCATCAGCTTACGAACTTGAGAGCAAAAGCCCCTCTTATTTCTCCTAAGCCTAACGAATTTGCGAGCGAAGCGAGCTTCAACCCTCTTCCCCCTTAGCCAGAGACTCTTTTAGAGCATATACTCGTTTCTCATTTTATCGCAACATTTACACTATAAGTAATTTTCTTCATTTTATGTAACCTGGTTTAAAAAAATCAATGTAGTTAGAATTATTTATTTTACATCTAAATTCACACATGCATATATTTCTACAGATTATTACATCTTAAAAACATAAAAAAAGTAATTGAATTATTTATTTACATCTATAATTTACATAATACTATCCATATTACATGATGCCATATAGTATATATATATATATATATGTATATATATATATATATATATATATATATATATATGAAAAGAAGCTCACAACTTGCACGTGAGTCAAAATTATGATAAATAACACCCGAAAGGAAAATGGAAAAACGATTCCGAGCGCTTTCGTCTTTATTCTAAAAGACCTCTTCATGGAATAACAGGTCAGGACAGACAATGTCTTAAATAGTAAAGAGTGCGGGGTTAATACGGCTACCTGCATCAAAACCCTAACTAGGGGGTACAAATTCTTTGAACACTTTAATTTGTGATTGAATATAATTAGATATGATAGGATCTAGGCTAAACAATCCAGGGCTAATATTAAAATTTGGGAAAGTATTAATAGAGATACACTCCCAAATATTCCTTGAAATGTAGTTTGTACATTTAATAATAGGTTTAGCACTATTCTAATTAATAGTATGATCCTGATTATAGATATGTAAAAATAATGCAGATTGTTGACAAAAATTACGAACATTAGTTTGGTGCTGTTTAACTCTAACACTCAATTCTTTACCTGTCTGTCCATAATAGCATTTTTCCCAATTATTGCAACCAATAGAATATACAATGCCTGGTTTAGGGGTAAATTTTTTACGAGAAGGCGATGGATAGTGTTTTCATATTTAAAAATAACATTTATGTTCAAAAGTTTTAGTAAATGAGGTAATTTAATGAAACTTTGGTTAAAAGGTAAAACTAATACATTATTGGCATGAAATTTAGGGATGTTAGGATTAGGTTGATAAAATGAACGCTTAGCAGAATTATAACAATTTTTAAGTACGCAGAAAGGGTAATATAAATTTAAACCTATATTATATATCCTATCCACCTCTTTTTCTAAATATTCGTGTGAAACAATTCTAAGGGTACGGAGAAACATGGAAAAGAAGACACTTTTTTTAATTCTAATATGGTGATCGGAATAGAAATGGATGTATGAGTCAATGGCTGTAGGTTTTCTATAAATTTCATATTAGAAACTTTGGTCTGTTCGGTGGATCAAAATATCTAAGAAAGAGATTGTGTTATCTTTTTCATTTTCTAAAGTAAATTTAATTAAGGGGACTAACGTGTTGATTTTTTTAAGAAAAATATTGATATTAAGATCATTAGGCCACAAACAAAGAATGTCATCAACATAACGCATCCATAAAATAGGGGTTATGTTGGTCTGGGGAAGTATTTTTGATTTAAAAAACTCCATATATAGGTTGGCCAGTACCGGCGACAAACAAATGCCCATAGCCACTCCAAATTGTTTCACCCGAATATATAGACTTCGTAATAATGTAGATATTTCCTGTAAGTTGAAACTCACAGTGGCCTATTTCATGCTGAATATGGTCTGCTATAATGGATTCATGTAATTTAACTATAGTTAGATGTGGTATTTTGCGAGTAAACATCTAGGGAGGATATGGAACGAAGGGTGACATAAAAACTTTCTGATCCCATCTTCACAACAAGTAAAACTTTGCTCAGTTCTTGCCTTTATATAAAATTTTCACGCCTTGAGATGCTTGATATCATAGGCCCTGACATAGGAGTTAAACGACTCAGGGTACACTCTCCATTTTACTAAACATAGCTTGTTTTTTCAACGTCTTTTCACTTCAAGTATGTAAAAGAAAAATCATCTGCCCCCCTCCCCATTTATTGGAGACCACGTGCAATAGTATCCCACCGTGGACAACGTCATTTCCGGTTCGAACATTCACGAATTTTCGACTCCTAAGCGCATTGGGAAAATATTTACCAATCCTGCGAACTCGTCTCAAGGCCCCCCCCCCTCCTCCTCCCCGGTGACAAGGGGAGAAAGAGCTGCTCTGTCTCGCACCTCACTGCTAAATGATGAATCGACTCCGCCTCAGGATTAAGATGACTGGAGCTTGTGACTCCTTTCTCCAAATTCCCCCTTCACCCTCAGAATTGGGCATACAAATACTCGGGTTATTCTGTAGTTTGAAGATTCCAGCCTGCACCTCAGGGCCGTCCTTATTCTCTCGTCCCGTGAGCGTTCATCAGACAGCAGACTTTCTAAGCCGTGATTTGACCTTAGTCAATTGGTAGCTTCTGTGAACGTCAAGCTTTGGAATTTACGCAACAGTTTCCCTTCGTTTAATCGAACCAAAGAAAATCTCCATCCATTACCTTTGAGGAAAAGAAGATTCCTCTTCCAAAAGGAATTAGAGAATTCACACATTCCCCGTCGAACGTCATATTTGAAGTTTGGCTATCTTCATCGGAAGGTTGGTTCGGATCGTGCCCCACTTGCCTCATTCTGATAGTACCCCACTTGCCTCATCGGATCGTTCCCCACTCGCTTCATTACAAGAAGGACCTTCCTCGAAGTCATCGACCCGTAAAACTGAAACCCCCTCCATTATTATTATTGTCAAGTTCCCCCTTTTGATCTGAGCCTAGCAACATTAATCAATTAATTCCTTTTGAGAATCCCTCCTCACAATAATTATCAAGAGACTATTTTAATTTAAACACTTCCATTTTGCCTATTATTATTCTTACTTTGATCTTTGTAAATAAAATTATATTTTGTTGTTTCATCTTTAACTAACCTTGAAAGATATTCTCGGCCTATTCAAGTAAATCTCGCCAACCATTTATGCACTCTGTTTGATTATTAAGGATTTGAAACCCAACGCCTCAAGTGTGACTTCCTAGTCGGTCGTTAATCCCTGCGAACAGTCCTTCAACGGTTCGCGTTGCAGTAGGTGATTAAGTCATCCTCCCCATAATATAGGAGTAGTGTATGGTATAGAGTGGTTGTACCACGACATATATTATATAAATTACTTCTATATTATAAAAACTGGTGTCAAGTGTGTGGTCTCTATTACATAGTATATTAGTTTTGTTGATTTAAATCCCCTTTGAGTTTTAGTAATTCCCTCTCATTATTGAAGTTTCTTGATTTTCCTATTTTGGCCGAAGTAAGTTCAAGTTAGTTCTAGATCAGTGGAACTTTAGTCTATTCAACTATTTAAAATTTAGATTATTAGTTGGGACCTGTTCTTTGTGCTTATGTATCCATTTACAAGAATATTTGAGTTAATCCCCAGCCGGATTAGAAAGATTAACTCGTCCTAACAGTGTAGGAAGAGTTTTAGTGTTCCTTTAGTGGAATATTTTGTAAATATTTATTTTGGGGAAAAGTTAGGCTTCACGTATATTACCGAGTAATTTCGTTACGTCAATAGCCCCGTTCGTGTATTACGTTCCCCCAAGTAAGCCAACAAGATGTCTTCTTCGTTTGACCATTTCAAGAGTTAAGGAGAGTCGTTGGGCCTGTCGAGCCGAGAATTATTAACTTACATTCAAGAAGAAGAGAGAAATGAAAGAGAAAAGAGAAGAGCGAAAGAACAAGAAATAAGATTGACTGAAGAGAGAAAAGAACTAAGAGAACAACGAGAAATGGAAGAGTGAGATAGAATCAGGCAGCATGAACTAGAATTAAGCCGTAATTAATTGAGGTCAATGTCGGTTAACTCCCGGACCAAAACTCCACAGTCCCCGTCAGTAAGATTACCCGTCTTTAAAGAAGGAGAAGATTTTGGATCATATCTTACGCATTTCGAGAAGATTTTTGAAATCAACAATTGGGACATCGAGGTAGATGGTGTCGCCAAATTGCTCCCCTTCCTAAACTCACAGTTGAGAGACATATTCATTCTCTGCTGTAAATATGACACTAGACTTCTATCGTGCCTGTTTCCGGCAGGAAAAGATCCGCCCAAGTCAGACCTTTCACCCTTTTTGGGTACGCCCTCCAGAAACACCTCCAATTGTTGTTAGATGCGTGTAAAATCCCCCAAAAGTATGAGTCCCTTCTGGACTTCGTCCTAATAGATGAATTTTTAGCTTCCCTGACCCACGAAACCCGTGCCTTCGTTAAGGACAAGCGCTGCTCTACGTCCAAGGAATGCCTAGAAGAGGCTGATGTTTATGCAAGTAGCCATAACTTGTATCCCAAAGTTAATAAGAAGCCTCGTCCGTCTCCTCTCAAGTTTAAGAATAATAACTCCAGGCCCCCTCCAAGAAATACTCTTAAATTCCTGAAAGTTCAAGGCCCTTCGAAACCCAGGAACCTCCCTCCTTCGGAACCAAGAGACATTAAGCCCATAATTACCACTCCTCCCGCGTCGTTATTCCCAAGAAAGCAGATAATCTGTTTCACGTGCGAAATAGAAGGTCACGTACGCACGAACTGCCCTCAAAATTCCCAATTTAGAAGAGTGTCTTCCCATCAGGTACATCAAGTTAGTGCCACTCCTGCTCTTGCCCCGTCTCTTCAAGATACAACTGCGTCTCTCTCGTCGACCAACATCCCCGGTCAGCAAGTAAATTTTCTCTTTAATAAGAGCTGCCCCGGTAGTTTGAAATTTGAAAATGGAGCCGTGAACGGATGCCTTGTGTCCACCTTTGTACGTGACACTGGGTGCACATGCATCGTGGTATCCGAGAATTTACTTCCCCCGGTCGGTCCTGAACACCAAAACTTCGCTGTGGTCCATGATTACCCCGGCCGAGCGAATCGTTTCCCCATTGTAAAATGCCACATCGAATGTGAGTATTTGGCTGGTTTGGTCGAAGTCGTAACAACCCCAATCATGTTTTTCTCTGTACTGATTGGTCAGAGCCCCCAGGTTTTAAGTAACCCGTGGTAACTCGTGTTCAAGCCGCCAAGGCTTCCTTGGAACCCGTTCCTTTAGAAAACTCCGTCGATCCGGAGATGGAAACCCTCCGGAACGAGGATTATGCCCGCGCCCAGAAGGGGTGCGCAACTCTCCTTCCCTTTTGGGAGAAAGCCATGACTCAGAAGCAAGAGTCTTTCCGTAGTGGAAAAAAACATCTCATACCTTGTCAAGGATGAGCTGTTACATCGTAAATGTTCCGAGGGAACCGAACCTGAAGCACACAGCTTGTGTGTTCCCTGCTCTCACGTCCCCCAAGTCCTCCAGATTTCTCACGATAGTTTATTCTCCGCTCATTTTAGTCATAATAAAACCTCTCAGAGGATTTTTAAGTAATTTATTGGCCAGGTGCGGCCAAAGAAATTGTAGAGTACTGCAAATCATGCGATGCCTGCCAAATGACATCTGCAAAAGGGCGCGTCAAGCCAGCCCCCCTTCAGAAAAGCCCGATCATCTCGGAACCTTTTTCTCGTGTGGCCATTGATCTTATTACCCTCATTCATCACCCGTCTAGTGAAAGACACAGTTACGTCCTCACTTTGGTAGACTTCGCTAAAATTATGAGATTTTATGCAATGATTGCAATCGACCAATCATGTTTCAACACGCACAGGAAGGTTCATACTTGTACGAAGATTTGGTACATGTAATTCAGGTTGCAAATATGTAAAATGAGACACACGAGTGTGAGTTGTTCTGTTCTAAATAACGAGGTTGAAGAAGTTGATGGTAAAAAAAAAATAATGGAACGCCGTGTATTATGAAATTGAGGCCTATAAAAAGTGGGATCATTCATTCTTTTCCCCTATAAATTGGTTATACAGATGTTCTGTTAACTCTGCTTTGATAATGATGATGAAATATATAATAAATGCAAGAATTGTCCACGAACAAGGATTTTTGAAAGAAACGGTGAGAAGTATCCTTGAAAATCATTTATCAAAGAGTTAATACAAATGAGTAGATCGATAAAAATGTGAAAACGTATTTAATGGCACATAATAATGCAAAATTCGATGGACAATTCATCCAATGAAGCGGAGAGGAAACTCTTTAAAATAGGGCTCGTTTAAGTAGTAATCTTCGAGGCTAAACCTTTATTTATACTCTCATCACCTAAAAACTAGCCAAAACAATGTGAATCTCAGAAATGGAAAAGAGTTATTTTCCTTACGATTTCCTTTTCTATTAAACTGAACTCTGTCAGTGCGATGCCTGAAAAATAAAATAATAATTTAATATGAGAAAATTAACAATGAGGAAAAAGTATAATCTGGCAATGATTTTTTCGCTAAGTTCCAGGAAGAGGACTACAACATTTGTAAAGATTGCCTTAAGTTTGCATTCAAGATGTTTTTATTCTTCGTTTAAATCTTGAGAAATTTAAGTGTTTCTTTATCGACAGGCTGAACATTGATCGAATACACTCTTGCATTACAATAGCCTCGTTTTGTTACAAGGTCTATAAGGACATCTTCTCTAAAAAAGGATCGATCGCAATTATCGACAGCAAAAGACCAAAGTATTTTTTCTTATAAGGCTATCCGATGGATTATATTTGAAGAACATGTCAGAGGAATCCCGATTTTCTATGCGAGAAATAGTGGTGAGCGAAGACTGTCACCCGACTGTTGCTATTTACATGGGTAGCAGAAACATGACTGTACTTTCAAGCAAGATGTTTCCATAAGATGAAGTGGGTCCTTATACCGCTACTACCAGACAATAGAGATTGAGCAAATTCTTGAGAGCAAGTATAAGTTTATAAGTCTCTGGGAGTGCGAATTTGAAAACTTGATGCAAAACATTCTTGGATAACGATAGCTAGTCAAAAGAATCTCCGTACGATGTAGTGAATGGTATATTGGATGTGAAGGGTGCCGAAAGATGTAACCCATTTATATAATACTAGCAGAGGGCATGAAAATCCATTACGTTGATTTTTGCATTTAAATGTCCTTAATGCATGAAAAACGATCCATATCACGTAGGATCACCTCACCCTAATGTATGTGTGCGAGAAATTCCGTCTCTTCAAGAATCCAGCGAGGACGTGAATAAAGTATATTTATGGATCGTGAAATTAGATGTTCTCCCACTTAATGATCTGTATATTACAGTTCTCCCTTGATCCTTAGGTGGTAAACTTACTTTCCCATTCTGCACCACATTCCCACAGCAAAACATGAGTACGTGAGTACGATCACTAGAAAAAATAACATATTCTTTGCGGGGTCTGAAGAATTCCAGAACTGAAACTTGCATTAGAAAAAATGTATACGATTAAGAAAATTTACACGTTTGAGAAATTTGAAATGACGGATGGGTTGTTCGCAGAGTACATCAAAACTTTTCTGGAAGAAAAAAAATAGAGGCTTCTGGATTTCCTCGAGGAGTGAATGGAGAGATGAGAAAATGTCATATAAGAAGAGGGTGCATGAGGCTGAGGAGTTCAAGATACAAATGGACAACACCAAAAATAATCCAGGAAAACATTTTAGAGCAAATTTAAGGGGGGTGAATTAAGAGGGGTGTTTATCGGTGATTCTTGGTTATGCCGCAGAATTCTATCTGATTCCAAATCAATGTTCACGATGCCCGCTGGTTATTTACTTATAAGCTGGGTTCACAGTAACCGACCTATTACTTGGCGGAGGTAAGGGAATTAGAAAATGGTGGTTTTGTAGGTTTATTCTTGGTCTTTGGGTCACTTCCGTTTACTGGTAAGTGAAATCACTGAGTTATTATTTGGTTTATTGTATGTACACGTCTTTGTATCTGGCTTTCGGTTGTTGGCAGTCTTAATGTCCTTTGTACGAGAGACTGCCCCCCTGGATATAAATGTTAATCTCGATCTTGTTACCGACTGTCCTCTCCATTTTATGAGTGCAGTAGGACCTTTGATATTAATGTTGGACCTATACATCTTGTTAATCTGACTATTCTCCTATGTGTGGCTTTCACAAGCCCTTTTATCCTATTGAAAGAGTGGAGGCGTGGCCTCCGCTTCTCCAATCCAAGAACTGGGCGAAGCCTATTTGACCATAGGGTATGTGCGTTATCTAGTGTAGACGCGTGTACACCAAGAGAGTGTTTGTATTTGGAAATCTGACTAACATTTTGTAGTAGCAAAATAAAATTCTGTCATTCGCGGATCCATCTCAAAAGACCATGGATCAGACTTCCTCTCTATCAGATTCATTACTTCTATGAACAGCTGTTTCAATTCTCTTCCTTATCACCACGCGGACAAAACCGTCGGTTCGCACCTGTTTTCTGATGTGTGAATGTTTGTGCGTTTATCGTGGGGACACGGATTTGATTGACTAGCGGTTTTGCATTATTTACAAGTATACAGTTTGCTTTGCATTAATACATTAATTATGTACAAATGGCATATTTTAGTGTTTGGTTTGTGTGCACATTTCAAGATTTCATAGGGACAACGTAGTCCTCAACTTTTGAGCTTCCTTGATGGCTCTACTCTACCTTGTAATTGGGCACTACAAGGGCTCCCCTTGAGAAAAACGGAGTTATACAAATGCTAGTCATTAACTCTAATACACTATTTTGGGATTAAGCATTTTATCACTAAAATAATTGTTACGATAGATTACACAGCTTAAATATTTGCTTCTAATATTTGTTTCTATAATTTAAAGCAATCCTTTGCACCTTCTAGTTAATTTCTATAAGCGTAACATGTGGTGTACTATTTGGTCTACAGGAGAAATTTCATTAATCTTACATAGGTAAATGTACACAAATATTGAGGCGTCCGAATAATCTGCTCCTTTTATTATAAGGCAGACGTGGCAGCGGAGTGAAGATGTAAATTTAAAATTCGAGATAAACCTACTTCTTAAAAAATACAACTGATCTCTTAAAAATAAAAGAATGAGAGGTAAAGTTGATTTTACGTAGTCGTTACCTTGAGTTTGCGTTCCTTTGCCTTTCGTAGTTTTACAATATTTTATTATTTATATCCATAATTACACACGGTAGTTAGCTGTTCTTTGGAGCGTTCGGAGTTGGGAACTGCAGCTCTTTAATGCGAACAAAAAGAGTGGCATGCGTGTGTGTGCGCGTGCCACTACTTTATTATCATTGACTTTTACTTAGGCTTCCTACCCTTTTTATCTATTGGCTGCAGCATAAAATTGAATTCTTAGGCGTTCCTTATTTTATATACTATTTTATGCCTACAACTTTGCGCATGTGCTCTACAAAATTAAATTTACTTTCTTATTTCATTTTTGTTATACTTGGTTGATAAACATGAATTTTAGAGTGGCAGCAATCATGCGAGTCTTTGTTTAAATTATGTAATACAAAGTGTTTTAACTTTTGAGCGTTCGGATGTCTTAGCTGCAGATCCTAATTGCGAACAAAGCCTATTTCTTTAATATACATTTATTTGAGTATGCTTCAGGTGACTATTCTTTAAACCAGACCCAACATAAGAATACGGATTTAACTCTAAATTAATATTTACATAGACTTTTACACTTAATCTGGAGTTAACTTAAAATTAATCATTTTACGGACATTCGACACTTAATACTGAGTTATCTTTAAATTAATAATTTTACAGACTTGATTCGGTCTAATAAAATTAATGTTATTCTTCCCACCACCAGACACTGGTTTTCATCATTTTTAGCTGAATAAGCATTGAATTTACGCTGTTAAATTGGTGAGCACTAGAACTTTTATAGACATTATGAGTATTGGTATCTGAACCACTTCTAACGATTGTTATTATTAATTAAAGAAAAAATACCCGAAAGTATGGCTTGTGTTCGTCCGTTGGCTTCATCTTGATCCAGAGTTGTCCTTTTGAGCTGCGATGATGTAGCTATGTGGAGACTGGACAAACTTTTGCTGGGTTCGGTTTCAACCTACGCCATCTATACCAGTTCGCTGTAGGTCATCCAGGTTGCTTGGAGTGGTCCGGTGCGTTGACGTGAGCTTCTCTACTATCCTAAAGGCTTCTTCTTTGAAAGAGCCAACGGTGATGAAGTTCGCCAGGTCAACTCTTTCTTGGCTTGGTGTTAGCGACTTCTACTTCTTTAAGCTCTGCTCGTTGTTGGTCTGACGAGTCCATAATTTCGGTTACCTCTTGTTCGGTTGAATAGGGTCACCAGTTTATGGTTTCAGTGGGACCCTTGATATTAATGTTGGATCTACATCTTGTTAATCTGACTATTCTCCTCCGTGTGTCTTTTATAAGCCCTTTTATCCTATTGAAAGATTGGGGGCGTGGCTTACGCTCCTCCAATCCGAGAGTTGGGCGAGGCCTATTTTACCGGAGGGTATGTGCGTTATCTAGTGTAGACGCGTGTATACCAAGAGAGTGTTTGTATTTGGAAATCTGACTAATATTTGGTCGTAGCAAAATAAAATTCTGCCCTTCGCGGATCCATGTCAAAAGACCATGTCTAGCAATGCCTCTGGGCATTCCTATAATAAAAACCTCCTGGGAAACTTAAATATGTATATACATCCATTATTATGTAAAATTCATTATGCATTACTTTCACTTTATTAATTTAATCATTTAATTATTTTACTTTAACTGTTAATTTAATCATTTTACTTAACTTTGTCAATTTAAACTTCCAAATTAATTTATTTCAACTTTTGTAAATCAAATCATTATGTTAAACTTAATAATTAATTAATTCATTTATTTTCTTGTCAATTCAATTAACGTATACTGTTCCAAACAACATCTCTTAAATTTCACACACAAACAAACAAGCACACGTTCCCAGCTCGACCAAATAAGCACGTGAACCTTCCCATTTGACTCGCCGCTCTCGTCGTCTAAAGGTCTGTAACCATTCTTTCTACAATTATTCCTTTACCTCCAAATAAATCATACTGAGTTAATTCCACTCTCACATTCTTTGCAAACGACAATACAAGAGTAAGTCCTAATTATTTTTACTTCTCCTTGCAGTCCCAATTCACAGTCCATTATAGATACTTTAAAATACTCTAAATTACTACACTATATTACTTACAACTCAATATTATTTACTATAACAAAGATACTCTATTATACTCTATATTACTATATTATTATTTACTCTATCATTCACTCTATATTGTTTCACCATATTATTCACCATATTTACTCAACCTACTTATCTCTGTACATTCGTTGAATTTTATAAATATATTTATATAATTGTCTTTCTTAAAGCCCAAGTCATTATTCCAAAATTTATTTCGCTGTCGCATTAGGCCTAAAGCTAACGGCAGACATCTTCGATCAAACAAAATTTATGGTTATGGTTTTCGAAACGCTATCTAGGCTGATTTATTAACCGAAGATAAATCACATTGATAACCATACATTATATATGGAACAGTCTTCCTCTCTATCAGATTCATTACTTGTATAAACAGCTGTTTCAATTCTCTTCCTTATCAACGCGCGGACAAAACCGTCAGCTCGCACCAGTTTTCTGATCTGTGAATGTTTGTTTGTTTATAGTGAGAACACAGCGATTTCATTGCTCAGTGGTTTTGCATTATTTACAAGTATACAGTTTGCTTTGCATTAATACATTAATAATTATTAACAAATGGCATATTTTAGTGTTTGGTTTGTGTGCCCATTTCAAGATTTCATAGGGTCAACAGGGAGCTCAATTTGTGAGGTTCCTTGTTGGCTCTACTCTACCTTGTAATTGAGCACTCCAAGATATGCCTAAACAGGTAAGGATTTGTTCCTGCCCCTAGTTTGCTTCATTGATATTAATTAATTAATATATTACATTTAAAATGCGATTTTAGAAGTATTTGTTGTATATCCTTCGCCTTACGAATCGATAAATAATAATAATAATAATAATAAAGTCCTTCATCGTGCTCATATTTTCTTCCTTATCTCTTTCTTTGAAATCTCCGAGGGAAAGCTCGCTCATTTGGTAATGCGTACATAGTGAAGGTGAAGAATGCTGAATATGTAGATGTTGACTCCTACTTTTCACAACATCCTATGTTCGAATCAAGTTCTAGAACCTTTTACATTCGTTGGACGAACGACTGAGGTACTGTGACATAGACAATACTCATCTTCATTGCTAGGAAAGATGATCCACAACCTCGACTTGGAGAATTTCTAAGTGATATCACCAAAGAGATCAAAGATGTATATGGTGACGATGTGTATAGAGATTCATTCTGCTTTACGGATCCCAAATCATACCTGGTACGTATCGAGATGAGGAGTGGGGTAAAGTAAATACTTCTTGGCTCTCACTAACTAATTAACCATTAACTCTCAAACGAAGGTTATAATCACCTACGATACTATAAAACGCCTAGTTGGAGCTGATGAAGGTGTGCAGGAAGATGATAACCATTTTTGGATTTCAGAGCCTAGGAATCAGGTGTAGTGGAAGAGATAATAAGGGAAGAGGTTTTGAGAAAGACTTAAAAGAAAAAGATTCAAAGTCCCAGTGAGTTATCGAACCATATATTTCTGTTTCAAAGGGAGATTACATGCGATTTAGAAATTTAGTTAATATATACAGCATCTTTGTCAATTACACTGGACTGCATCAATAATGCAACATAAATGACAATATCATTTTCCAGACCAATTTTGCGAGCTGAACACTGTGGTAGTAATCGTTTTGTTCCTGGAGTTCTAGTTTTTGTGTTGCACAGTATGTGTTATAGAGCTAGGTGCATAGGCAGCTATGTATGAATTATTACTGTGTAATGTCCGCGTATGATCATTGACTGTGTCTTATGTTTTATTTTGTTGCAGATTAACTGAAGGATGCCACAGACTTGCAAGAACCATCCTGACTCGATCTGCTACATATGCGGAAAGTACACCCCCTCAAAACAGAAGCGCACTATCACATCTTCAGTATAACGTCTGTATCGTGCCTACTTTGCCATTGAACTAGGAGATCAGGACAAGCTATGGGCTCCTCACTTTGCCTGTGTGAACTGTATTTCTGGGTTCAGCCATTGGATTAAAGGGAAACGTAAGCCAATGCCATTTGTTATACTAATGGTTTGGCGGGAACCGAAAAATCACCATGATGACGCTATTTTTGTATGGTGAAAGCACTGGGGAGGAATGCTAAAAGCATGAAACACATTAAATATCCAAACATTCCATCAGCTATGCGACCTGTACCACACAGTGTTGACGTCCCATAACCAATATGTCCTGAGAATGTGCACCGTAGCAGTTCTAGTAACTCTTCAAGTAGTAACCGTGAAGATGCATATGTGGATGAAGAGTTTAACCCTACCTGGATCCGTGGGAAAAGCCCTCAGTTGTTTAAACAAAGTAAGCTAGATCACCTTGTTCGAGATCTTGGGCTGTCAAAAGAATCTGCACAATTGCTAAGCTCAAGGTTAGCAGAAAAAAATCTTTTGGGAAGCAGCACACACTTTGCATGGTATAGGCATCGAGAGCAGGAATTTGTGCGGTACTTTACTAAGACAGATGAAATGGTGTATTGCAATGATATTTCAGGTCTTGTGGGACACATGGGCAAGGAATACCATCCTGAAGAATGGAGGCTCTTTATCGACTCCTCTACAAGGTGTCTGAAAGCCGTGCTACTTTTTAATGGCAAAAAAGTAGCGTCATTGCCCATTGCGCATTACGTCACCCTGAAAGAAACCTACACTACCATGTAACTTCTTCTTAACAACATGCAATATCAGGATCATAACTGGCTTCTTTGTGGTGACCTGAAGGTCCTAAGTATTTTTTTAGGGAGGCAGGAAGGCTACACAAAACATCCATGCTTTTTATGCTTGTGGGACAGCCGTGCAGATTCCGTACACTACCAACAAGTGCAATGGCCACAACGGACGGAATTTGTACCTGGCCTCTATAACGTCAAAGCTCTACCACTTGTACCAGCGGAGAGAGTGCTTCTACCTCCACTTCACATAAAACTGGGATTGATGAAGAACTTTGTAAGAGCACTTCCCACAAATTCCCTTCTGTAAGTGATGCTAAAATGAAAGCCGGCATATTTGTTGGACCACAGATTCGTGAGCTTCTTTCAAATACCGGTTTTACTGAAGCATTAACACCTCATGAAAGAAGTGCTTGGAATAGTTTTAAGTCAGTTGTAACAGGCTTCTTGAAGAACACAAAAGCCGATGACTACAAAGAAAGAGTTGGGAACATGCTTCAAGCATATGAGACGGCTGGCGTACGGATGAGCATAAAAATGCATTTCCTCCATAGCCAACTTGACTACTTTCCTGCCAACTTGGGTGACTTCAGTGAGGAAGAGGGGAAAAGGGTCCATCAAGATATATCCGAAATGGAGCACCACTATCTATGCAATTGGAGCCTGACGATGATGGCTGATTTCTGCTGGTCGCTTCAAAGAAGCCGGGTAACATCTCCTGATACACAGGCACGCAAGAGAAAGTCTCGAACGCGTGCCTTTGAGGGAGAATAGCTGGCCTCAACATTCAAATACAATGGTGATTTTCGTAAGCAGATATGTACATGCCTGTATGTGTGTAACGTACATTTATCATGATTTTGTTTCTTCTCAATAAGATAAAATAGCCTGTCAACCTCTGTTTGCCTTTATTTACCTATATAAATTTATAGGAATTTTATAGACCTGGCTCAGACGCATTTCTGCACGATAAACCTGAATGATTTAGTGTCGGTTATTACAAAAAAAAAT